>CM017191.1:4127385-4492385 GCA_004837865.1 Musa balbisiana | reverse complement strand
TTTTTTTTCTACAAGTAAAATGTCTTGGGTCCCAGCAAAAAACACATAGGAAAATACAAACACTTTTGGAGGTGGTGTAGTTATTTGCTATTCATAGGGACCCTTTATTTTATTTCATATGAGAAGTAATGTCATCACTCACAAACATAAAGTATAGGGTATATGCATGAGTTGGTATCACATGAATCTGTGAGTGATTTTATTATTGGGAAAAAAAAGAAAGGACAAAGATAAAAAATGTATGCTAAAGATTAGCATGATGTGACTGAAGTTGGTTCTAATTAGCAACTTAATATTTTGGATTTAGATGATGTCAAATTATCATATATAATAAATTGATGTTGATACTTAAAAGGAACATTTTAGATAATATGTGGTAAATTAGATCCAAATGAGAATCCAATAAGCCATCTGACACAAAATTGACATGGTTCATTGTCACCCCACATATAATTCTCATCACTTTCCTTGAGATTTCTTGTCAAGCATGGCAAAGGATTGAGGCAATGGAGTGAGGTGCACACTGGAGGGGATATTATGATAGGTTTCAAGAACATGGCTTTCAATCAAATCAAATCATAGCATTCATGGTTGCGCTGATGAGGACGAGCATCAGATCACCCAGCATTTACTGCTTTCTTACTTTTTCTTGTAGACTTTCTCATCTCATTGTTCTTTTGATCTTTAAGTTCATCCTCTCTCTCTCTCTCTCTCTTTGTTAGGGAGTGCGAAGGAGACGGGAAAGGTTGGTTTCTGCGGTCTCATATTTCTTCCGCTGTTTCCAGAGGAAGCCGCCAAAGGAGGCGGAGAAAGTGATGGAACAGTAGAAGGAGCTGCTCTTGAAAGTGCCAAAGATCCCACCTTTAGCAACCAAGCCATGGAGAGGCACAGATGCAAGCGGTGTTACCGCCGCTTCGCCCATGGCCGCGCCCTCGCCGGCCACATGCGCTCCCACCACGTGGTTCCTGTGAGGTTTCCCTGCCCCTTCACCTCCCCGTCTGTCGCCTCATCTTCCTCACCTGTGGCTGCAATGGAGGCCGAGGAGGAGGAGAAGGGGCCGGCAACGTATGCTATCCGCGAGAAGCGGGTGAAGAGCTTCTGTCTTGCAGACCCAGGATTCTCCTTCACATCCGCCTTCGAGGACCGCGAGAGCGATACTGAGTCGTTCCTTCATCGCTGGCCCAAGCGCCGGCGCAGCGTCCCGGCGGAGACCCCTGCGGTGGAGGAGCCGCTCAGCTCCGTGTCCGACGTGTCTTCCGAGGAGGCCGTCGCTCGCTGGCTCATGCTGCTGTCTCGCGACGCGTGGTCTAAATACGAGGCAGAGGAGCGCAAATCCAACGGCTGGGACGCGGTCGAAGCAGAGAAGTACGTGGAGGAGGAGGACGAGGATGGGATCGGATCCAGCTCGCGGCGGCGGCGCAGTAAATTCCGGTGCGGCACGTGCCGGAAGGTCTTCCGATCATACCAAGCTCTCGGCGGCCACCGCGCAAGCCACAAGAGGGAGAGGGCGGAACGCGTCCCGACCGCCGCCGTGATGCGGATCCACAGCGAGGATTTCCCTGGCGCTAGCGCAGCCCACCTCGACGCCAAGCTCTGGCGGTGCCCTTACTGTTACCGGGTCTTCGGCTCCGGCCAGGCACTCGGCGGCCACAAAAGAACCCACCTTTCCTCAGCCGCCGCCACTTCCCCTGCTCGCCATCTTCCTCATCCTCCCTCCCCTGTCGCCGCCGCCCACAGGAACAATGGCGGCAGAGATCTCAATCTCCCAGCTCCATCGGAGGAAGAGGCGGAGCTCTCGCAACAGAGTTCGCACGCAAGTGACTTCCTGTCGCCAATTCGAACCAAATCCCAAGGCAAGGGGCACCAAACTCCATTCAAGATCCCATATTTTTGAAGCGAGCATAGGGAACGAGGATTCAATTCCATCAAGCTGACATCAAGTTCGGATTTTTATCGCGTTCTTCTTTGTTTCCTGCGCTCAGTAAGATAAATTTTCTGCAAAGATTGCACAGAAAACTAGCTACATTATAACTAAGCAAAAATTTCCTGTTATTAAGCAATGATGAAAACCTGGTGCTCTGTAACCGAGAAAAGAGGAGGAAGATGAAGAGTGGGTCAGGTGGAAAAGACGCAGTTCCAGCTGTTAGTCAGCTTCAACACTCTTGTTTATTTCACCTCGACAGGATAGAGTGTATTAGCAGATTCGATTCTATTTGTTCTCTGAATCTAATCATCCAAGTCTCACATGCCAAGCTAGATTTGGATATCTACTATCCTATTCATATACATAATACATCTCCCCCTTCATGTTCTTAGAATCCGACCAATTATCAAAATATTTAATATTGATAAATTTATGTTATTACACTCATAAATATTTTTTTTACAAAAGATAAATAATAAAAATAAGATTATCAAAGTATATATCTACTAAATTAATTGACATCTTTTATAAATAAGATCTTATTATATATATTTTTAAAAAAATATTAAAAAATCAATTATAAATATTTTTATAAATCAATTTTATATTTTAATATAAAAATATTCATAAATTCACACAAAAAAACCCTATTTAAGGTCTTTCGTTCCTATCATTATATGACAACTTATCTGTATCGCTTATCATAACACCTCACCATAATCCAATAATATCTTATACCTAAGTATGATTCATCAATTCGATTCTAATAACTGCAAGTAAACTATGGTGATAGTTTTAGGTTGTTTTCCAGAAACCCATCAAATTAATTTCATTCATAGAATTTTCCCGCTGGAGATAATGTCACGCATTTCAATTGGACGTATACGTGTACATCACATTTGGCTACCTACGTGTGTTCGTCATCTTTCATGCGTCCACAGTACACCACTCTCTTAACGAAATCCCCGTCTTCTAGCTGACTTATGATTGGGAATTTCCTGGTGGAGCCCATCTTTGGTGATGTTCTTCTCCAATAGAAAGGAAGGTAATTTTGGGTACGCGTTGGTAGGAAAAGTGCCGCAACCGCTTCACCCGACGTCCTCAATCTTAGGCCCAATTGGACCGAAACGCTGCCGATGGCCTGTAATAAGCTGACGACGTGTGCGGTCGAGATCGTGCGAACAGCGAAACGGACGGCTGACGACGCCTCATCGGAAGGGACATGTCGAGAACCGCTTCTAGAGCCACGGGTGTTGTGCGACAAGCGATCTCAGCCTTGTATCCAAGATCCGACGGTCCGAATCGTCTTACCGAGGCAAATCTCTCCTTCTCAGGAGACGTTGCACTCTCCTCATTCCTCTTTTGTGCGCCTCCCGCGATCTTTAGACCGATTGTGTTGGTTTTTCCGAAACCCTAGATTCTCTCTCTCACGGCGATCCGCAACGGTTAAAGTTCGGTTTTATGTCCTAATTCAATCCGAAATCGGATCCTTGGATTGGTGAGAGAGCGATCTTTGGATCGGAACCAGGGTTTCCAGGTGCCGTTCGGGTGGATTGGATGAGGGAACTGTCGTAAAGGTGAGAGCTTTTGCCGCCGATCTATTGTTTCTTCCTCCGCTAAGAATTTTCTTCTTTGAAAGTTCTCGTTGGAACAATCCGGTGACGGAGGCGGTGTTAGGGTTTTGGTGAAGGTGACGCGGAGCTCCATGAAGATGGCGCCAGAAACTGCAATGGGTGGGAATTTTGATAACGATTTCGAGAGGGATATTGAGGTTTTGCTCCGGGAGCAGCATCAGAGTCGAGGTTTCTTCGATCTCAACCGGGATGAGCTCAATTTCCGGAGTGGTAGCGCGCCTCCCACTGTGGAGGGATCAAGGACCGCCTTTAGGAGCTTGTTTGAGCATGATGTGTTCGATGAGACCCCTCGCTGTGTCGGTGGCCAGGATTCCGGAGAATTGTTGTCCGAGGAGGATTTGAGGTCACATCCAGCTTATTTATCCTACTATTATTCCAATGAGAATCTTAATCCGAGGATGCCTCCGCCTGCAATATCGAAGGAGGACTGGCGTGTACAACAGAGGTTTCGTGCAGGGGCATCATTGCTCGGAGGAATCGGTGATAGTCGGAGCAGAAAAGAATCCATGGGTGGTGATAACCGAAGCAGCTCCCTTTTCTCATTGCAACCAGGCTTCCTGATGCATGATGGGGAACGGGAAATGCTGGAGCCCATCTTTGGTGATGTTCTTCTCCAATAGAAAGGAAGGTAATTTTGGGTACGCGTTGGTAGGAAAAGTGCCGCAACCGCTTCACCCGACGTCCTCAATCTTAGGCCCAATTGGACCGAAACGCTGCCGATGGCCTGTAATAAGCTGACGACGTGTGCGGTCGAGATCGTGCGAACAGCGAAACGGACGGCTGACGACGCCTCATCGGAAGGGACATGTCGAGAACCGCTTCTAGAGCCACGGGTGTTGTGCGACAAGCGATCTCAGCCTTGTATCCAAGATCCGACGGTCCGAATCGTCTTACCGAGGCAAATCTCTCCTTCTCAGGAGACGTTGCACTCTCCTCATTCCTCTTTTGTGCGCCTCCCGCGATCTTTAGACCGATTGTGTTGGTTTTTCCGAAACCCTAGATTCTCTCTCTCACGGCGATCCGCAACGGTTAAAGTTCGGTTTTATGTCCTAATTCAATCCGAAATCGGATCCTTGGATTGGTGAGAGAGCGATCTTTGGATCGGAACCAGGGTTTCCAGGTGCCGTTCGGGTGGATTGGATGAGGGAACTGTCGTAAAGGTGAGAGCTTTTGCCGCCGATCTATTGTTTCTTCCTCCGCTAAGAATTTTCTTCTTTGAAAGTTCTCGTTGGAACAATCCGGTGACGGAGGCGGTGTTAGGGTTTTGGTGAAGGTGACGCGGAGCTCCATGAAGATGGCGCCAGAAACTGCAATGGGTGGGAATTTTGATAACGATTTCGAGAGGGATATTGAGGTTTTGCTCCGGGAGCAGCATCAGAGTCGAGGTTTCTTCGATCTCAACCGGGATGAGCTCAATTTCCGGAGTGGTAGCGCGCCTCCCACTGTGGAGGGATCAAGGACCGCCTTTAGGAGCTTGTTTGAGCATGATGTGTTCGATGAGACCCCTCGCTGTGTCGGTGGCCAGGATTCCGGAGAATTGTTGTCCGAGGAGGATTTGAGGTCACATCCAGCTTATTTATCCTACTATTATTCCAATGAGAATCTTAATCCGAGGATGCCTCCGCCTGCAATATCGAAGGAGGACTGGCGTGTACAACAGAGGTTTCGTGCAGGGGCATCATTGCTCGGAGGAATCGGTGATAGTCGGAGCAGAAAAGAATCCATGGGTGGTGATAACCGAAGCAGCTCCCTTTTCTCATTGCAACCAGGCTTCCTGATGCATGATGGGGAACGGGAAATGCTGGAGCCCAGTCAAGGGGTGCTGCCACTGAATCTATCTCGGCAGCAGTCAGGAGAATGGCTTGAGAGGAGTGGCGATGGGTTTATTGGGCTGCCAGATGTTGGTCTTGGCATGAGGAGAAAGAGTTTTGCAGATGTACTTCAGGTAGCTAAAGTTTTCTATTTTTTAAAATTCAAATTTATACATGTGACCCAAATAGCTTAGCCAGTATTTGAATTCGCAAGTAATAAAATATGTATACAAACTGTGGTTAATTGACTAGTCATATAGCTTATGTGACTTTCTATATTAGTTATAAAAATTGAGCCAGGAAAATTTTTATCAGTCAAGACTTTGAATGTGACTGAAATGATGATGTTGGTGATTGTGAACATCAGTTACCAAAATCTTCAGGCGACCTTGGTGAACCTTTGGCAAAGGCATTGTACAAGCAAATTTCTTTCATGTAGCTAAAATTTGCTGCTCATGCATTTACAAATCATTTACATGTGGTGAACAAGGTTTTAAATCTGGGTTTGGTATTGGTTTCAGTAATCTACTAGACCGGCATGGTACGGATGTACCAAGCGGTATGCTGACCCATACCGACTGGTACTATGCCAAAATATAATAAAATAATGTTATCAACCAGTATCAGACCATCATGGTCCTTTTTGGATTGGTAAATACTGGTCGGTATTTGAAACCAAGGTGATTAGCATTTTGGAATTTTAATAAATTATTGAGTCAAAGCAAGGTACATTTCTTTGAGTTTTGACTGGTAAACACTGGTCACAATTTGAAACAATGATGGTGATTATTTTAGAGCTTTTATAAAGTATTGAGTCATAAACAAAATACATTTCTTTGAGTTTCATTAACAAAATACATTTATTAGAAGTTGCATTACTGATACAATAGGAACTGTTGCCGCAAATCCCTAACTTAAGAAAAAGGTATGGTGCATTTATTTTCTGTTTGAACTTTTCCTGGCAATTAACCTCCTCAGCTTCTGTATCATGCAGTTGTCTTGAAGCCTTTTGGGTGGCTTACATAAAATGGTCATTAACATCTCAACTTAAAAAAAGCATTCCATTACACAATTTTTGATTCATTACTTTGTCTGTTTGATTTCTTTACCCATCTATATCTGTTCCATTGTAATTTTTTAACTGGGGAACCTTTCAATCTTATGCTGTGGACCTGATGCAGTTTCTGAGATGACTGTGTAAAAGTTGTTTCAACTTTCAAGTGCTGTTGACATCAATTTTAAGCAACTGATAGTATTCAGATTATTTTTAAAGTCCATTTGCTCATTGTTAAGCTAAGTTTAAGTTTTTGGATTAGTAAAAAGAATGTCAGTTGAATCTTTAGTAAAAAGAACAATATGCAAAGACTAGAAATGTTGGATACAACACGTCTATAAAAATTATTTTTGTTCTTGTCTGTTTATTCCTTAGTAAAAAGACTATGAAAGGTGGATACAACAGGTCTATAAAAAAATATTCTTGTCTTCTGTAATTTTATGCATCTTGTTAAATGTGCACCATCACATCCTATATAATTTTTAATATAACACATATATCCATGCATTCATCCCTATATAGGAAGTTTGTAGCCTAGATGTTTTTTTTGACCTTGATCAGTTGCCAATAACATGGCTTTGTCCTCATTTTTTGCTGTTGATGTCATTTTAATTGCATCCATTGTTATACTTTTCTACATAATTAACACCTGATAGCTATCTTTTACTTTCAGACATTACACATAAGCTCTGTTCTTGAACTAATATTTACCATAATATTCCTTTCTGCAATCCGTTCAAGATTATTTTATTATCGCAATGGTGTGAGCATCTTTGTCTGATGTCTGATGTTGTATTGTGTACCTAGTGTTAGTTCTACTAAGTATATATTTCCTATTATCTGTTCATATCTTTAATCTTCTTATTAGCTAATGTCATCTATTTTGTTTTTACTTTATATGAATTTGAAAATTTAGCTTTAGCATCTCGAAAGAGGTAAGCATTGTAGGATTGTTTGGCTTGCTGTAGTGACAATTCCAGCCATTGAGCCAGAAGTACTAGTTTTTATTTCTTTTTCCCTGGTCCTTATGATTATAAACTAGCCTTCACTTGCTTTCCTTAAAGTTTGTTACTTTGGTATTGTGCTTAATGAAGTTAATACAACACTATTTACACAGTTATATGCTGCTTTATTATCTAAAATGTTGCTCCTTCACTGCATAGTGATTGTGCTACTTGAAGTTTAGTATTGTGGTTGTGTAGAATCTCTCAAGATTGTCTGACAAATATTCTTTTTGAACTTGTGAACTTTTCTTGTAATCATAAATACAAGTTTAGTAGATTGTCATTTCTCTTCTCCTACTGATTTTGTATATTTAGATTCAATATATATGTAAAGTAGATAGACCCAGCATGGCATTGTTTCTCAAGCAAAGCAACTTGTAGCCTATGTAAGCTGTTAATGAGTTTGAATCTAAATATACAAAATCAGTAGGAGAAGAGAAATGACAATATATTAAACTTATATTTATGATTACAAGGAGAGTTCACAAGTTCAAAAAGAATATTTGTTAGACACTCTGAGAAATTCTACACAACCATAATACTAAACTTCAAGTAACACAATCACTATGTAGTGAAGGAGCAACATTTCAGATAATAAAGCAGCATATAAATGTGTAAATATTGTTGTATTAACTTCATTAAGCATAATACCAAAATAACAAACTTTAAGTATAAGCAAGTGAAACCTAGTTCATCACTGAATGGAAAAAGAAAGCATAATTAAACTTTTCATCTTATGCTTACCTTGTTTTTTTATTTCCAATTTATAACTCTGTATTGGAGATCTAAGTCAGCGTGCTAGTGGCTTGGACTGCATTTCACTTTAACTTTTGTAGCTGGAACTTCTTGATTTTCATTTTTTCTTTTATTTGTTTTGCTAAACTGATTTGGCTGCTAAATTAGGAAGTATTAGTTTGATGAGGTTTATTTTCCAAGCATGTAGGATTTAGTACTGTTTCCTCAAATTGTGATTATTACTGTTACCTCTCACAAACTATATTGTCAAAGATTGCCCTTGGTGGTGGTGGTGATGATAGCAGGTGGTGGTTGTGGATAGAAATGGTTGTTGTAGTTGGTGGTGATGGTGATGGCAATGGTTGCATTGGAGGTGGCGTTGGTCATGGCGGCAACAGGGATGATGGCATCATTTGCTATAATCATGATGGAGGTGGTGTTGGTGGCAGCGATGACAACTATTATTGGCTGTGGAAGTGATGGTCATAATTATTGTGGGTTGTTGAGGTGAAGAGGGTCTGTTGTATCATTATGAGAAGCCCATCCTTTTCTTCTAGAAGTTGCTTTTTAACTTTTCTCCAAGATGCCCTTTTGAGAATGTGTTACAACTAACAAATTGATTTGTAAAAGTAGCTTTGTTTATGCTAAAATCTACAAAAAGCCTATCCGTAAGTTTAGTCATACATGCTCTTTAGAGATGTAATTTTTATCCTTTTTCTTTTACTGTTCTATTAGTAAGTTTTACTGATGATATTGTCTTAGTTGATGAGAGCTTAAGTGAAATTAATTATAGATTTTAGCTATGGAGGCAATCCTAAAAACTAAAGGTTTTAGATTAAGTAGGACTACAATTGAATATATAAGATGCAATCTTAGTAATTTTAAGAATATACATGAGAATGTAGTTTAGTTGAATGGACAAGAAGTTCCTTTAAGTAAAAGTTTCAGATTAAGGTTCACCGTACCGTAACAAATTGATTTGTAAAAGTAGCTTTGTTTATGCTAAAATCTACAAAAAGCCTATCCGTAAGTTTAGTCATACATGCTCTTTAGGGATGTAATTTTTATCCTTTTTCTTTTACTGTTCTATTAGTAAGTTTTACTGATGATATTGTCTTAGTTGATGAGAGCTTAAGTAGAATTAAACTATAGATTTGAGCTATGGAGGCAATCCTAAAAACTAAAGGTTTTAGATTAAGTAGGACTACAATTGAATATATAAGATGCAATCTTAGTAATTTTAAGAATAGACATGAGAATGTAGTTTAGTTGAATGGACAAGAAGTTCCTTTAAGTAAAAGTTTCAGATTAAGGTTCACCGTACCGTAACATATCGCTTAGTATGGGCGGTATGTATCGGCCCAACAGGAGATCGGTACAGGCGATACATCAATATGTCCCCATATCCCATGTGTCTATATCCTTAGTATGACTCAATATTTATCATACCGATAGTTGGTCGGTACATTGGTACGGATCAGTAAGGAGAACCATGCTTTAGATTTATTGGATCAATTATTCAACAAGATGGAGCGATCGATGAAGATATTATTCATAGAGTAAAAACATGATGGTTAAAATGATAAGGGGCGTCAGGAGTTTTGTGTGATCATTGGATATCTTTGATATTAAAAGATAAATTTTATAAGATAGTTGGGGGATCAAAAATGCTTTATGGATTTAAGTATTGGGTAGTTAAGAAATAACATTTTCAAAAAGTTTGTATTGTCGCGATGATAATGATGGGATAGATGTTTGGAGTTACTAAGAGAGATAAGAAAAGAAACACTTTTATTCGTGAACAATTAGATATCGCTTCGATATAGAATAAGATTAGAGAAAATTGCTTAAGATGGTATGAGTATATGCTTAGGAGATTTCTATATATTATAGTTGGAAGAGGTGAAATGATTAATGTTAGTGGTACCAAGGATTGTCGAACTAGTTTGTATTGTTGTACCAACCATGTGTTTGTACGCTGGGGCGTATCGACTGTGTGCCAAAAATACCAAAATGGCTTTAAAAATACTTGATAAAAAGTTAGATTAGGGTTCTAAAGTTAAAAATAAATATTAACTTAGTATAATTTTATCAAAAATAATCTAAATTGTAGTGATATACCTTTTTCAGACTTTGAGGAGTAGCTTTATGTTATGTTCCAAGTTGTCCTTTTGTTAATATTGAATTATCTACAAAGAAATGATTTGAATTGTTAGATTTTTTTTAAACAACTTTAAGGTTCAAATGAATCAAGTAATCAATCGATGGATATACCTGGTTCTACCACAAAAAAGAACGATGAGACTCCATGGGCGGTGGATCGGGGTCATCGATCCTATGCATCTGTATATCAATTTGATATGTTTGTTGGATTCAATCCAGAAATTGATCCCATGACATAGTATATTGATACATTGTATGCTATTGGTACATCAATGAGGTGATAGTCAGAATTTGATCATTGTGGATCACACGTGTCCAAGGCGGCTCCTAAGACAAATATGATTGTGGCATGTTTGGTGCGGAGCATGGAGAATAATGTTAGAACTTTAACTTTCGCCACTGATTTATTACTTCGTATCATAAGATCAATCATTGTACTACTGCTCGGAGAAGTATGACCAGCTATCATCGTATTGTTGTTGGCCATAAGACTCTTTATAATATGACGACTATGAATACAATGAGTTTTGCTCTATGTCTATGTTGTGTAGGCTCTGTCGTATCTACTCAAAATCATCCACTGCCTTCCCCTTCCCCTTTTGTTATAAACTTGAACAGTACTTTGTCGAGTTCTATGATCCAAATCTTGGGTAGCATGTGTAAAATACTGCTCTTTGGTCCATACATCACCCTCAAATTATGTAGACGGGACCATCGACTCCCTGGTGTCGTTGCCATCATCGGTCGAGATACTACTGTCCATGTCGCTGCCATGTCTTTGGATTGAGTCGGTTGTTGAATACGATTAAGAAGGTATTTCATCACTTGACTCAATTTTTTCCAACTGGTGTGACCGATGCTACTGCTTATCCCTTTGCCTTTGCATTTACATGCTGGGAGGACTACTGTGGCGGTTAGGTGTCTGTAATTACTCGAGTAGTCTGACTTGATGTTGTTCGGCTCCTTCCGTCACGTTCTAACCGAGGAAAATATTCCTCTTAATAGGGATATGCTTCCTTTTCTTCTATTGCCTCGATGATAAAATGCAAAGGGCGTTGAGGATCTCCCACCTCATCAAGTAAAAGATCCTTTTGGTTCTTCGTTGCTTCCACTTACTTTAACATCGACTCTGAATCTTCGTTGTAGAATTGGAAATTGATGGGATCAATTTCTGGTTCCTCTAGCTTCTTGTCCAGATCGACACATCGTAATCTTAGTCGCATGTTATAGTGGGACATATACCAGTTTCTCCATTTATATAAGTCTATTGCGAACCTTCATGTGAATCAATATGAATATTGACCAATTACGTTCACAACCACTAGATGCCGTCTGCGAAAGTACACGGACGATAACCTTCCTTAAATTTGGTGCATTCCCTCCAAATTGTAGTCATCACTCGACTGCTAAAAGATATAAATAAGACTTTATTAGCATTACAAATAATTAATATCAAATATAGTATATAATCAACATGTATATAATTTTTCCTTACCAGGATCCATATTATAACGACACGATACAACTACCATGTCAGAGAATAAATCAATTGTTTTTCGGAATAATCGACCCTTCGAATAGCATTGGCTGCATCGGTAGTGTTTGACAAGAGTCGATATATAACATTTCTTAATGTCGACAATAAATCTGATCACATTCGAAGACTGTATCGAAATTGAATGGTTGGATTTAGATAATATGTTACAAGACAAATATTGAAAAATTATGAATTAAATTACATTACTAATTTAAAAATTAGACAATAGTAAGAATATTTAAATATTAAAAAAATATGAATTAAATTACACTGAATATGAATTTAAATGCATTATGGATATCTTGGCCCATATAAATTCCAATCATGCGATCGATGATATGTAAGTATTGCTTGGCCTTAAAATTATTTTTAAATGCTTTCTTGACCTCCTCTCCTGTTGTAATTATCATATGTCTAAGATAAGACATTTGGGGATGCTTGTCTATGTCGACTTTACGGAGGACCACTCATATTATGAGTTTTTTCATGGTATTCCAAAATCTAGAAGAAAGAATAGTCTTTTTCATCTTTTTTCCATCGCTCGATCTCAAATACCTAGAATCAGATCATTCTTGTGAGGTGATCATTGCCTTAGGGCCTAGCCTCTTTTGTTGTATTAACTTTAAGGTAATGAAATTTATAACAAATCGAGTGACTTTAGGTACGAGTATCTCACCACTTATATACTTTTGCATTAAAGAGTGGGCCCAATGATGATTATATATGAACTTTATGATCGACTGTGCTCGAGCTACACACTTGCTGATTGATGGTAGCTCACCAATATCCTTCAGCATTGGATCCATGCAATGAGCTGCATATAGAGTCCAAAACAATATTTTCTATTTTTTCATTAATTGTAAACTAGCCTTCTTGAAATTAGCTCTATTGTCGGTGACTATCTAAACAATGTACTTAGTTTGTTCTCCTCTACTATGGTGTCTATTAGGTTTTTAATATAGTTTGCATTTTGAATTTTGTCGGAAGTTTTAATTGACTTATGAAAAACCACTCGTCTGCAATAAATAAAAAAATTGATGATACTCATTCCTGTTGGCTTTGTCCAACTGTCACACATCAATGTCACCTCATATTCGCTCCATCGTCTCTTGAAGGATTTGATCTAATCTTTCAGTTCTCTCATCTTCTCATCTAAATATATGTCGTGGATCTCCTTCGATATTGGAGGTTGGATTCCTATGCTAGACTTTTGAATAAAAGAGATCATATTCTGATAATATGGAGCTTGGGTTGTGTTTATTGGAATCTTGTGGAAGTTGAACCATTTTGCAATTGCTTTCCCAATCATCCATTAAAGAGTGGGCCCAATGATGATTATATATGAACTTTATGATCGACTGTGCTCGAGCTACACACTTGCTGATTGATGGTAGCTCACCAATATCCTTCAGCATTGGATCCATGCAATGAGCTGCATATAGAGTCCAAAACAATATTTTCTATTTTTTCATTAATTGTAAACTAGCCTTCTTGAAATTAGCTCTATTGTCGGTGACTATCTAAACAATGTACTTAGTTTGTTCTCCTCTACTATGGTGTCTATTAGGTTTTTAATATAGTTTGCATTTTGAATTTTGTCGGAAGTTTTAATTGACTTATGAAAAACCACTCGTCTGCAATAAATAAAAAAATTGATGATACTCATTCCTGTTGGCTTTGTCCAACTGTCACACATCAATGTCACCTCATATTCGCTCCATCGTCTCTTGAAGGATTTGATCTAATCTTTCAGTTCTCTCATCTTCTCATCTAAATATATGTCGTGGATCTCCTTCGATATTGGAGGTTGGATTCCTATGCTAGACTTTTGAATAAAAGAGATCATATTCTGATAATATGGAGCTTGGGTTGTGTTTATTGGAATCTTGTGGAAGTTGAACCATTTTGCAATTGCTTTCCCAATATCCCATTTTTTTTCTTTTGTGTATGCATCGTCAATTCATGTTTGCTTCGTTGTTTGTGGAGTATAGGCTTGCGGATCAATATCAATAATATCTGGTGCTAAACTGAACTCCTACCAAGTCCTCTTATAAAACCACGAATTCCACCTTGCCTCATGCTACCAATTCAGCTTAATTGAAGAGGGGCAGTTGGCTGTCTCATGTTGGCCAACCTTTGGATTCTTTGTGGCATAGGCCCACTGCCATCGTCACGCTGCTCCCATTATGAGTCAAGTTGTCGATGCCTCATTGCTTCCTCATACATGTACTGATGCTCTAGGGATGCATGAATACCAACTTTGAGATTTGGGTCGATTTCATCGTTGCGACCCTCATATTTGTCATAAACTGACTCTTGCATTGACCTGTAGTATTCTTTCTCAGTTCTTGTCTTTTTTATCATCGTATCTTCTCTTACCTATTGTAACTAGTCTTGAAAGGGGTTACATACCTCTATCGGAACCTTCTTGTATTTTGCAACATCGGGATACCTATCGGCCAAATGCATCTTCACCCAGGTGATTCCTCCACCCTCGCCGATATAATCACAATAAATGCATTGCCAATGATGACAGTTCCCCTTTATCTTTCAAGCATGATCTCAAGCATCATCATGTGCCTGTTCTTTTGGTGTCATATTCCTACCAAGATTGAATTAATTAACAAAGTATGATTATACATAATGAACCCTACTTTGTCACTATAAACATGTTAATCAACCTATTTAGCATTAATGTGTAGAATTAACTCAATATCATTAAAATTTTCATTAAATACATTAATTACAGCAATAAAAAACTTAATTAAACCCTAATTAGTTCTATTTTACCATTATAAATATGTTAAACATCCTAAAAAGCATTAAATACGTATACTTAATCTAAAAATCATCATTAGATGCACTAATCACATCATTAACATAGATAATTACTCCTTAATTATTTCTCTTTCATCATTATAAACATGCCAAACACTCTAATAGGCATTTAAGATATTTAATTGACCTAATATGGGTCAAATTTTAATATCATCGTAATTAAATATACTAATCATAGCGTTAACATAGTTAATTAATCCCTATTTAGTCTTCTTTCATCGTTATAAATATCTCAAACACCCTAATAGGTATTAAAGATATTGAATTGATCTAATATTGATCAAATCTTGATTAAATCATCATTAAAACCACTAATCACAGTATTATAAATCTTAATTAAAACCTAGTTACACCTATTATGCCATCATAAACATATAAATCACCTTAATATGCATGAAATACAAAGATTTGATCCATTAACTGTCTAATTTCAAAAAAATCTGCACTAAACACACCAATCACAACATTAAATGCCTTAATTACTCCTTAATTAATATTATTCTACCATCAAAAACATATCAAATAACATATTAGACATTAAGTCATTAACTACATAAAATAGGCTTAATTATCTCATAAATCAATAAAAATCTAGAAAAAGGACACATACCTTTTGATTAGAGTGTTCCTCTTTATCCTCCCAAATGAGTTTTTCAAATTTGATCCAATCCACAAATTGTAGCTTTGTTGAATTTAGAAGTATGAAAATGTGAGAATGAAAGAGAGATGTAAGTGAGAAAGAGTGAGAGAGTGAAATGAGTTGAAAGAGGAAATGATTTTTTTAAACCCTTTCCAGTGGTTCAAGTAGTCAATTTGATCATTTGAAATAGGACAATCTTAGCCTTTGATCAGTAACGGTCGAAATATGACCGTTACCAATATGTATTGGTTAGTAACGGTCGAATTTCGACCGTTACTGACTGGTACAAACCCCATGCCGGGCGATGCGAGGTCATGTAATGGTATCGTCTGGTATAGGATAGTCCGCGTATCGATTTCCTATTGGACTGGTATGTCTCACCTGTACCGAGTGATACGTGTTGGTATAACAAATCCTGAGTGGTACGAGGAGAGGTAGAGGAAGACCTAAAAAGATTTGAATAGAAACTATAAATAAAGATTTAAGTACTCTGGACTTAACTAAGCATATGACTTTTTACAGATCTTAATGGCAGCCAAAAATCCATATAGTCGACCCGAAATAGTTGAGACTTTTGGCTTTGTTGTTATTGTTATTATTCTATTAACTGATCTGGTTGCTAAATTAGGAAGCATCAATTTATTGTGATATATATATTAAACATGCAGGCTTGCTGTAATATTTTTTGTCCATTTCTGATAATTAGACTGTTACCCCTTCACAAAATTGTCTTGATCCTGCAATGATTATCCTCAGTTATGTTCTTTTTTCCTATGTTTCCATCCACCTATGTGCAGAAGAACAAACTAAATGTTTTCCCTTTTTGTGGAGGTTAGAAATTTTACCTACTTTTGCTTTTTATATTACTTCCTGTAAAATTGTTATGATTAGGCATGTCAAAATTTTCTTTCCCTGTGATAACATTACTATTAGAGGGTTAAATGAAACTTTTGGCATCTTCTTATCTTAAGTATCTATTATCTACATTCCTCAGGAAAAAATCACCTTATTTATCAAAAATAGCCTTATTTGTCATCCTAAACTTATGATCATAATTAAGGTTTTATTTGTCATATCACTTGAATGGCTGAATTGAGATCATATGTCTTCTATAGTGCTTTAGAATTATAAATAATTAAATACTACAATGTCTATTTGCTTCTGGGGATTTGGTTTTCCATTTTCTTTCTATTTTTCTGAATTTTTTTGCCTATGTCTTTTTTCAGTTATCTGATCCTGACTTTCTGTTTGGATGTATATTGTTTGTTTCTTAGGCTAATGTAGACTACATTTAAATCGCAGGAGGAACTCAGCCATCCACCTTCTGTTATTGGGCATATTGCACGCCCAGTTAGTCGCAATGCATATGATAATGTTGATCCAATAAGAAGTCTGGATTCACCACTAATGCAGCTTCATGATGGCTCTGACGCTTTAGGTGGCATGCAATCTGGGACAACTTCCTCCAATCTTACTAGGGTCCAAAGCCTCGGGTCATCAATTTCACATTCCTTTGCATCTGCATTGGCTTCCTCTCTTTCCAGAAGTACAACCCCTGATCCTCAATTGATTCGGAGATCACCAAGCCCCTGCCTTCCGCCTGTGGGAGTGAGAAACAGTGATATTTATCGACCAAATGGCTTAGGTGGTGTTTCATCTCATATGGCTGACTCTGGTGATGTTGTGGCTGCTTTATCTGACTTGAACTTGTCTAGAAGAATAACATTAGATGGAGAAGGCAATGTACCGGGCCAACTTAACGAGGAATTTCCTAATCAATCTGGATTGCTTTATGATATACCTGGTGATGACAGACAATTTCTGCAGCAAAAAGTCATTGATAAATCCATGTCACCGATGCTGAAAAATCCCAATAATGTTGTTGGATACAGTGATTCGTCCAAGAAAACTGGTAGTTCAACAGACTTTGGTTTACCAGAATTGTCAAAGCAACCCTCCTATAATAAAGTTTACAAGAAAGTACCTTCTGTAGGTACAACAATTTCTAGAAATCTACATCCAAATGCTGATGTTCTGAGTATTGACTTTGGTGGTTCAAGCTCAAAATCTTATAGTGGCAATCATGGACTGCAAACAATGCTAAATAATCAGCTAGATGCAGGTACTTGTTCTCTCTTTCTTTCTTCCCCCTTCATTTCCTATTTTTCTACACTCATGCAACCATAAATGTAAGTATTACATGCATGAGTATTTTCAGGTATGTTATTATAGCTATTTTGTGTAGGTATATGTTTCTTGGATGTATCATATCCACATGTTTTCATATGAATGTATAATATCCAGTAATTTCTTTTTTCTGTTTTTTAAGCTAACTCATTGTGAAAATTGATGGATGGTGCAGGACAGTATCTGAATACAACTGGGAATCAGGTGGCCTCTGGTTTCCAGGGACAAATTATGGACTCTCTGTTTTCCCAGCATTTACAGAGTGCTTCTGAATCACTAGTACATGCTGCTGGAGGTTTGAATTCTTATTCGGGAAGGAATTTTCTTGGTGTTCCGCAGATGGACTTGCCTGAGTATCAAAATGCATATCTTGGATCCTTGCTTGCCCAACAAAAATTACAATATGGCATGCCTCTCCTGAGCAAATCTGGTGATTCAGATCATGGCTTCTATAGCAGTCATTTTTTTGGTGTTGGTATGCCATATCCAGGAAGTCATCTATCTACTGCCATTCACACTCCTACTTTGGGTTCTGGAAGCCCTGTAAGGCAGGGTGAGCGGTTACGCATATCCTCCAATATAAGGACTGCAGCTGGAGGGTCCATTGGATCATGGACCACGGAAAATGGTGCCATGAAAGAAGGTTACATGTCGTCTTTGTTGGAAGAATTTAAGAACAACAAGACTAGATCTTTTGAGCTGTCAGATATTGTAGGTCATGTTGTTGAATTCAGGTACTCTCTGGTCAATTCCCTACAGATATCTATCTTTCAGATTTTAAGCAAATTTTTAAAAGTCGGGAATGGAAATGGTTGGTCAGATTGGAGGATTGATTTTGACAAAATTTAATTATTATAATTCAAAATTATCAATTAATAATTAATTAAAGTTGGAAATTTTAAATTTAAGTTTGAAGCTGTCATTTTTAATGTCTTAGTTTCTACCTTGGAAGTTTGGCAATGGGATTACCACATAAAGCTTGATTTGTGTGCTAGTTTGCTGATTTTTATATATGCCACAATTTTGTGATTGATAAAAATTGTAACTAATTGTCATATATTTGGAGTTTCTATTATTGGTTGTTACATATAATTCAGTACTGTATAAAGTTATTTTCTGTATGATTTTATGTGATATTTATATTATTTTGCATGATACCATGCAATATATTTTGCTAGCTGATCAAAAATCAGATTTTCCCTTTTTTTTTTTTGGTGGACTGTTTGGTTTGGCTATGGTCAATCCCAGAACAAATTAGCTGTTTCAGGTTAGGATTGATCGATTTTTATAGATAATGATAAAACTATGATAGTCAGTTAGGACTGATAATTGACTCCTTTGCTTTTCCAGTGCGGATCAGTTTGGAAGTCGTTTTATCCAACAAAAACTTGAGACTGCTACAGAGGAAGAGAAGAACAAGATTTTTCCTGAGATACTTCCTAAAGCTCATTCTTTGATGACTGATGTTTTTGGGAATTATGTCATTCAGAAAGTATGTAGTCTTTATTCTAACAAGTTATTCTTTGCATTCTGTTCTTGAAAATATCTAGTGTTGATAATCACTATAATTGCAGTTCTTTGAGCATGGTACAGAAATTCAGAGAAAGCAACTTGCAGGTCAACTTAAGGGTCATGTTTTGCCTCTCAGTCTTCAAATGTATGGTTGTAGGGTAATCCAGAAGGTTTGATATAAGCAATCTCTTACCTTTGATTCCATGTCTTGGATTCTTACGAGGATAACTACATCTTGTTTCTGCTTAATTTTCCTGTTTTGCTTGTTTATCTGCTTGCTTTATGTTGTTCAGAATATGATGATTTTATTATGCTTTTTTGATAATTAGGGTCATTTGAAGACAATTTGAATCATAAAAAGGATTCAAATATCATTAAATGTGAATGTCATGACTTGTTGATTGCAATGCCCTTAATCTTAGACTTATATAATATGCGACTAATATCCAAAATTTAAGGCACATTAAGAATTGTTCAACAACAATAACGTGAGCAAGATATGTGTTCCGACTAGCACATCAAGAATTATTACTTATTAGATTCCTATTGAGGGCTATCAGCAATAAATTTGAATATTTAGAACATTATAATCTCTGATTCTGGTAGCAAGTGCTAAAAAAAAAACAGTATGCTTCTCATAACTGGCATTCTCAATGGTGGGAAAAGACTTACGTAGCTGATTACAAATAGTTGAGATCAAGGATCATCGAACCTCCAGACCAGTACTGGATTTTGGTCTGCGTAGATGTGGACATGGACGAAGCCCAATCAGGCTGTTCAGATCCGGTACGGTGTTTATTGCCCGAATGTCAGGATGTGGATGAAGCCCAAACATCACTATTTTGATTAGGAATTAAGCCTACACCTTGATTTTGATTCAGATTTAGTTGCCTGAATGTTAGTCCATAACCTTTATCCTCCTAATTCTTTCTGGACTTCCTAAGCTGCTGTTCTAACCTGTTTATGACAGGAAACAATTGAACCCCTGACATGGCCAGTTGAAGTTGATTGACATATAAGCTGGCAAGGTAGAGCTGTGGAGTGAATTTTCTTGCATTGTAACATATTAATTTTTGGAGACTGAAGGATAGCATATATTTACATCAAATCTTAGTTCTCATTATATTTACGCATGTGACTAGCATTCAAGTTTACATATACATGAATTACCAAGTATGTTGAGTTTATGACTGAAGAACTTTGGGTTTCTTGCCTGATGAGATGTTGCATTTGTTCTGTTCTCAAATTTCATCTGTACTTTTCAAAATGATGAATTAAATATCTATATTGATGTCGGTGCATTCCCTCATCACAATACGTGTCCAAGATTTGCATTCTCACATCATATAGTATGGCTTTAATTCATTATTTTATTTCTACTTGGACCTGCAACAAAACTCCATCTCATGCATTTGATGTTGTCATCAGAAAGTTTGGCTCACATTCTTTTGGCAGGCACTAGAAGTGGTTGATGTAAATCATCAGACTGACATGGTGCTTGAGCTTGATGGACAAATAATGAAGTGTGTGCGTGATCAGAATGGCAACCATGTAATCCAGAAATGTATCGAATGTGTTCCTCAGGAAAAAATACAATTCATAATTGAATCATTCTTTGGGCATGTCGTGGCCCTGTCCACCCACCCATATGGTTGTCGAGTCATACAGGTGCCAGAATAATCTTCCTTGTGTCACTTATTATAACAATTATACAAGTGACATTATCTAATTATTTGCTTGCATATGCTTTTCTTGTTCTATCTCTGGTGTATCACATCTTAAATATGCAGAGAGTCCTGGAGCACTGTGATGATCCAAAAACTCAAAGCATCATGATGGATGAGATCAGGGAGTCTGTTTGTACTTTGGCACAAGACCAATATGGGAATTATGTTATTCAAGTAGGTTACTTTATCATTTAATTGAAATGGTTTCCTCTTATAATATGTGTGCATTATGTTCCTATGGTGGAATGTTGCCTGTGTCTGCTATGCTGGTTAAAGTTCATGACCTCGGGTATGGTTACTTGAAAGCTTTTTGTCAACAGAACATTTATATTTTGTTTGGTGACATGGTTACTTCAACATCAAATTTTCAATATTTTAAATTTGATTTGAAGGTACTTGCTAATGAACTGAAGAAGATAATTCTCAAATTACCTCTAAAACAATATGATTTTGTTGAAATAGCACATTTAAGTGGAGAGGCATAGTGTTTCTATGATATCTTAAAATATCCTACCAGATATGGACTATGATATGAGATTTTGTCGCTATCCAACCCCCAAGGAGTAACTCCAGTGCAACTTGCTGGAATGAAGGATACAAAATTTCAAGCTTGGGATGTAACAAATTATTGTATTTGAGCTGATCTAGGATCATGGTTGTGGATTTGTGGGCCTTTCCTGCCAGTGGGATGATTGTCAATGTTTGCAAGCTATGTAGCCTGCTAATAGTTGAGCTTGCATAATAGACTAATAGTGGGCCTAGAGGCATCAGTACCCCTTTTTTATGAGTGGTGTGGGTGTGTCCCTTTTTTTTCCTTCTTTTTTTTCTTTAACCTGTGGTCTGCACTTTGCAAAAGATGAAAAGGTAGGTAATAAATGATCGAAAGGAGACGTGATGAAGAAAGATCTATCACACATTGGGCTGCTTACTTAGAACATGAAGATAATTGTGTGCATTAGGAGTAGTGTATTAGACTTTTCAACCTAGGTTCGGTCCTGGTAACTCTGTGCTTGCTATTTTATTGGTTTGTCATGCAAATTATAAGCGACTCTTTAACCCATCCTGAACTCATTTAATTTAATGTTAGGGAAGAGAAAAGGTATAAAACACTATTTCCCTTTGGGTCATGTTTTGATGCTTGATAACCACGGAAATTTTGTTGCAAATTGAACAATACCAGCAATTACTTTCAATGAAATTAAACTGTTGAGATTTGTAGCAGCTAAGTTAATAAAACATGAAAAGATTACAGAACAGAAAGATGACATCTTGCTTAGTTATTTGTATCTTACTTTCTTTGCCACTGCATATGGCTTGTATATTAGCTGCTACTCATTGCTGTTTTATTGTTCTGATGTGTTCACTTTATTTGCCTGTCTTTTGTGGTGCTAGTTTTTCTGAACAGTTGTCGTGATGCTTGAATTGCATTATATGGAGTGCCTCAGAATTAATTGTATTTCTTCAGGATTTTACTTCTGTTGGACTTCATGTTTATGCTTGTTATTTTCTTTACTTTTTTTATCAGTTGTTTTTCATTGCGCTTATTGTTTGTGTCACGTTTTCATTTTTATACATTTCATTATGAATTGACATGGTTTTCCTGCTTGTTTTATTAGCATGTTTTGCAGCATGGTAGACAAGAAGAACGGTCTGATATTGTAAGCCAGCTCACTGGACAGATAGTAAAAATGAGCCAGCAAAAATATGCATCAAACGTAGTAGAGAAGTGCTTGACTTATGGTACCCTTGAGGAACGCCAACTTTTAATAAATGAAATGCTTGGGTCAACTGATGAAAATGAACCCTTACAGGTATGCTATTCATACTTTTTGTCTATTAGACTAGCATTAGGTTTTTATCACTTAGGAAAATAAATCAAGGTGTTATCTTTTTAGAAGTAAAAACTATTAATCTATTTGGTTGGTTTAGCTGAATGGATGGGAACAAAGACTTTAGTGGCAATGCTAGTGGTGAGAAGTCTTGCTTTCATGATGAATGGTGATCTTTGTGATACTTTCTTTAAGCTGATTTTAACACCTAAGAAAATTATGTATGGACATATTGGTCTGAACACTGGAAGTGTTATGTATTGTCAAGGATTGAAGTTCCTATAGCGTTGATGGTACTGGCTGTCAAAATGCTACATTCTATGCTGTGCTTGCTGACACAGCTGGTATCTTGCAGAATCAGAAAAAAAGAAAAAAAAAGAAAGAATTTGTTGGTGTACCTTCCCAAACTTTCATACATGTCCTATTAGCCTCCATTAACTAGCTGTTGTAGTGGTGACTTTTGGATGGGTAAAAAGACTGAGGCCTGATCCTTCAGTTCTAGATGAGGTGAAACTACCCATTTGTTTCTGCTCCGTCCCTCACTTGCCTCACTACTTATGATGGGGAGGGCTTTTGTTGATCATAGCATGTTGCTATGTATGATGTGCTTGCAGACACTATTCTACATCTTGCACGTGGATGAATTCATATCATCAAAAAAATAAAAGTGATCTCATACTATTCATTATCGCACATAATAGATGAAAACATACTTTGATTCATTCATTTCTCTGGTCTTCAGTTACAATTCTGATTCCCCTATTATAGGCCCATGTACTGAAAAAGAAAATACACAATTAAGAAAAAAAACAATATATGTAGTCAAATATATCAATTATTTTTTTCTTCTTTGAAGAAGATAGACATTTCGGATTTATTTTAGAAAATAATTCTTCCATTTTGATGGTATTCTTGATTGATGTGCTTAATGGAAAAACTTTCTTGTGAGGATAAAACCTTCAATCAAATTCTGACATCTCTTTCCTTTTTCTTCATATCTTCAATCAAACCTATTATTATCTCATTTTCTTCGTTTGGCTACCCCTTTTTCCTTCTTCTTGGACACCCTTGGTAACTAATATAGGGTTGTGGTAGATGTTGTAATGTGACAATTTATGAAATTTGTGAAAGTCACTGATAAAAAATTTACTCAAATAAGAAACAACTAAAATGGTCCTGCATCACATACAATGCATTTCTACACTTGAAAATAACTGCATCTGTCCTTGATGGGTTTGGTTCAGTCTTGACCAGAATTGTTTTTGTAGGCCACTATTTTTCTTTTGAGCAATTAGTAGGTTACCATTAATAACCTTTCATTATGAATGTGTTGGTACCGGCAGTAGATTGTAAGCTTAAAACATTTAAAACGCTCATGCTTGTCGCATGATATTGGTGTTCTTTACATTTTCACATTCCCTTTAAGTATGTGTGCTGATTTTTAATTTGGCTTCACAGGTGATGATGAAAGACCAATTTGCTAATTATGTTGTTCAAAAGGTTCTTGAGACATGTGATGATCAAAACCGTGAACTGATCCTTTCTCGCATCAAGGTTCACTTGAATGCACTGAAGAGGTACACATATGGGAAACATATAGTTACCCGTGTCGAGAAGCTTGTTGCTGCAGGCGGTAAGTCTGTTTTTAGTAGGCTGTCATCTGCCACAAAATGCTATATCACTTTGTACTAAATCATGCCACCTCCGTCTTGCAGAAAGACGCATTGGGGTGCCCTCGCATTCATCATGAGAAGTTGAAGTCTCACTGGATCCTTGTACAGATAATGAGGCTAGTGTAACCATCTAGTTAACCTTTATTTTCCGCATAAATGATGAGTTTGAGCCTGACCTCTCTTAATGTAAATAAAAGACGGTCATGTTCGAATAAGAGTTTTCCCCTGATCTCATGTATATTTGCACCCTGTATTCAAGTAATAGATAAAGCAACAGCAATGTTATCAAATATGATGTGTAGACAAACGTAGATCTTTGGCCTTTGATGCATCCAGAACTGTAAATTTGAGTGAGTAATGTTTATTGGAAGAACACAGGATGCTGTTTTTGGCCTGCATCTCTTTACACTTTTTTGCCCGTTGCCAGATAAGAAGATGCTTGTGCATTATGTTTCTTCAATGTTCTTGGGAATACATTCATTGTTCAAATGATTCTGGTTGAGACTAATCCATAGAGCAAGAAAATTATAATTCTTTCTTCAATTGTATTATGTGTGCAAAACAAGCCAATTCCAGCCTTGAATATTATAATTCTTTCTGCAATTTTAGATGAACCCTTTGGAAAAAAAATTCACCTTGTGAGTATCAATTTAAACTAGGTTGGATGATGGTGGCTGACTCGATGTTGATCTGCTCGACTTGATTTACTACGTAAAAAAATCTTGATTAAAGTCTCGAGTTCCCAAGGTGATATAGTCGAGAGACATTTTTAAACAAAGATCGATGTCGAGAGTGAAGCTCGTCATTCCTCAAAAAGAGGAAGAACAAATCATGTTTATTTTTGTTAAGAAGAATATTTGATGTAGCATAAAATATTGGTGGTAGGAATCCAAATGCTTTTATTTTGCCAAAGATAATATCTAATAATTTTTTTCAATAGAGTTAGGAATTTTATTTTGCCAAAGATATTATATAATATTTTTTTTCGATAGAGGTAGGAATCCAAACATTCCGCATAGAACATAAAGGAATAACATGTTGAACAAAAATAATTATCCTTTTTTTTTATTTTAGCGTAAAGGGTAAGTAACGAAAATAAAATTTGAATATAAGATATTAACATAATTCCATCAAAATTTTTACCAACTAAGCTTACAAACACACCTTTAACAATCGTCGTTTTAATATCCAATCTTCTTTTAAATAATATCATCGTAAGCAACTTAGTAGGGAGGCTTTCTATGAGCATACCAAAAATATTATTTATTTAAAGAAATTATAGGGGTAAATATGTAATTTGAACACTTGTTTTATATATATATATATATGTGACGTAATTAATAATAATAGGCCTCGATGGACTGCAGTCGCGTATTCAAAGACCAAAACCTGCCTCCTCCGCCTTGCTTCCCGCGTGCCGCCCTATTCGTAGCCAACTCGGTTCCCATCCAATCCTCCATTCTCGCCGTCCCTCTCTCTTTTCCACTCCTTTCTCGTCCCCCTACCCGCCCCTCCCCACCCCTCCCCACCTCCTCCCCACGGCCCAAAATCACCGTCGCCACCCACCAGTTCACCCGCCATCCACCCCATCGCACAACCCCCGTCGCACATATCGCGCGATGCCGGCCGCATGGTCCCGCCGGAGGCCGCGACCGGCCTCCCGCGTCGCGTTCCTTCCCGTCGCCCTCGCCCTTGCGGCCATCCTCGGCCACCTGCCCTTCGGGCGGTGCCAGGATTACGATGACTACGCCGACGGGAGCAGCGGCAGCCAAGGCGCATCCTCGTTGTTTGCCGGCGTCATCTATGACCGGCTTATGAACCTCACCGGCACCTTCGCCACGGACATCGGCCAGCACCTGGATTTCTGTGTACAGAACACGTAGGTTTGCTGACGCTTTTGCTTGTTCCACTGAATCGTTGGCGGTTTGGGTGAAGGGGTTTGATTCTGGAGGTGGTGATGTTGGTTCCAGGGATAAAGACTGGAATGAGGCGTTCAACTTCTCGTCGGATTTGAGTTTCTTGACGAATTGCATGAAGGAAACAAATGGTACGACGAGCTCTTCTTGATTCTGTTCTTATGTCAAACGAAAATACTCGTTTGGCAACGAGAGAAATAATCTCACTCGATACAATTGAAGACTTAAAATGCAATTAGGCAACGGAGGATGAATTTTGTGAAATACAAGCAAACTGCAGAAGATTTGGATGGAAGAGCCTGACACTGTTTACAGGAATTTGCAGCTGAATGCGAGCAAACCCTACTGTGGGGAAGGGCAATTAACCCTAACCTATTTTAATTGTTCAATTATTGGTTACTGGAATATGAAATTATGACCCATGCAAGTGAGAAATGGCTAAACTACTGCTTAGTTGTCAGTTCATATTGACAGAAACTTGGTAATCTGGCCTGCAAAAGGAAACATTGTAAACGCTAACAATAATTAGATGGCTTGATAATAGAGCAAAGAAACTTGTTTGGATGTGCAAAAATTCAGGTGCATGCATGTCTAAGCAAGACTTAAGCATAATATCTTGGGTCTGTTTTATGGCAGCCAAGGGTAATGTGCCTTCTTAGATGAGATGGGAGTATTGATAGAAGATGCATTCTTGGTTAGAAACTGATGACACATACAGGTTTTTAGATTCAGTGCTCCCTCAGCTGAACCCAATTCATTAAGGTTATGGTTGATAGACTCAACTTGAACGTGCATGAAGTTGGATGAGACCATGATTGGCATAATGCATTTTGATATTGTACTCTTTAAACTTAAAGTATAATATCCGCTCGTAATGCACTCTCATTAGTGTATACAGAGAAGTTAGATTGATGACTATGCATATTAATCTCCATCTATTTCCTTAACATTCGACAGCATAAACAGAATAGAAAGGTGTCATATTTTGTATTTTATTTTTAGATGGTATATAGTTATATGACATTTAAGTGATTATACCTAAATTCCTCATGCTGTGCTTAATTGAATTGACAGGTGATCTTTCTCGACGCATGTGCACAGCTGCAGAAATAAAGTTCTACTTCAGCAGTTTCTATGATAATGCTGGACAAAAGAATTATTTAAGACCTAATAAGAATTGCAACTTGACATCATGGGTGTCTGGATGTGAGCCAGGATGGTCTTGCAGTGTTTCTGAAAATGAGAAAGTTAATCTTAAAGATTCCAAGGTTGTTCCTATCAGAGATGTCAATTGCCGCCCTTGTTGTGAGGGTTTCTTTTGTCCTCATGGTATCACTTGCATGATCCGTGAGTATCTTTGGTTTCTCTCTTGGATTCAAATATGTAACTTTGTTACTGTTATGCAGTTTATGATCATTATGGTACATTTATTTAAGGTTTCATGATACTTGCTGGGTATTTTCAAGCAGCAATTCCTCTATTCTTTACTTGAATCTTTCATATCATAAGATCATATGTGGCATGGACTTAATGAGTCTTTCTAAATTTCTCTATTTCTGCTGTATTTCTTCATTTCATTGCCTACTTTCTTTCACTTAAACATCAGAGTCAGACTTCTATATCTGAAACATGGAATTATTCATAGTTTTGCAAACCAAATTGTTTCATATTATGAAATGGTATAATATATAGTATGTGGCCTATTGTTGTTTATTGTTGACACTGAGCTATCTTGAGTGCCAAAGACTTTTAGGTCCTCAACCAAAAATTTAAGATGCATAGATTGTTGAACAGTTGTTTCAATTTGCAGTTGAGCTGATGGCGACAGTGGTAGTCCTTTTTTTCATAGTCCATGTGTCTACAAGTTTTCGACCTAAGGTAAAACTGAGGGAGAACCCCCAGGTTCATTGCATACAAGTTTTTGACCTTTTTTCATAGTCGATGTGTCTACTTTTTATGAGGTCAACTACAGAACACACAAACTATATACTTTTGTTCTGATTTATCATTCTCTTATGTTTTCAAAAATCATGGAATTATTTAATCTTCTTTGTCTTGTTTCACAAGTCTACTGCTTTGTTAAGGAGTATACTTTCTCTCTTAAGAAAAAGGAAAAATAGAAAGAAAAAGAAACTTTGACTTCTCTTAAGTTTTAACATTACTTGGTACTGCTTCTTAAATGTGTTCCTTCTTTTTCTGACTCTCTTTTCCTGCTTACCTGCTTTTTTACCTATTTCAAAAGAGTCAGAATTTATAAGAAAGTTCTTTAATTTCATTTTCTTTAATGATCTGTAGCTTGCCCATTGGGTGCATATTGTCCACTTGGAAAACTGAACAAAACTACTGGTGTCTGTGATCCGTAAGTTGATCCTGATCTTCTCAAATTCCTTCTGAATTCAGATTTATTCTTTTTCGAAAAACATTTTATGTTTTAAATTTTAATATTAGATATATATTCAGGTATAATTACCAGCTACCCCCTGGACAGCCTAACCATACCTGTGGGAGTGCTGATATGTGGGCAGATGTTGGAACTAGCAGTGAAATCTTCTGCCCAGCAGGATACTACTGTCCAAGCACTATACAGAAAATTTCTTGTAGTAGTGGGTATTGTTTCTCAATCCTACTTGTCTAATTTCCTATTCTCTAGCTATAAGTATAGTGAAAGAATACTTCTATTTTCTAAATCAATTATGCCATGTAATGTTGTACTTTTGCAACTGATACCCATTGAAATGCTTTCTCAGATATTACTGCAGGAAGGGCTCTACTTCTCAAATGAGTAAGTTGCTTCTGGTGGTTTATTCATCTTTTTCTGCCAAATATTTCATTATAAAATCATGATATGTATATGAGAGTAGATTCTTTATGACATTTCCTTTCTGGTTAAGTTGCTGTCTTGCTTGATGTCAAAGGTTTTTGTTCCATTCTACAATCTCCAGCATGTTGTGATTAGTGTTAAGTAAATTCATATATATGTATTACATGATGTGACAGGTGTTCATGGCTTCATGCACTCGATAGTTGCATACTAGGGGATGGAACCCCTGACATACAGAGATATCCCCAGATGTCAAACAATCTGAGCTAGTTGACAATGGTAGCATAACATATTTCTTAATTTTATTATAAAGATCAATATCTCACAATTAGCTGGTACTAGTAATCCGTTGCACCACATACTTCTTACACTTGCTTTCCATCTTATTTGTTCTTTGAAATAAGTATTATTCCCAACCATAAAACCTATGAAACCCCTCCCAGTGCTTGGTATCTACTTTTGTCTTAGAATAGTCCTTGTTTAGGGTTGTCCTGTCTGTGGTAGTATTGGGCTGGTTCAGGACCACATTGAATGGCTTGTTACAGTCTAGTCACCTATCTTATTACCACAAATAAGAAGGAAAATGCAAATGATATTTTGATCCGACATGTGCTAAAGCTAAGATGCCAATATGGAAGATAGAATGAATACTGTTAGTACTGAAATATGTTCTATAATATGATACTATATATTTTCTTAATGTCCAATTTTGTTGAAGAAAAATTGATCATCCTAAGCAAATTCCATGTGATGAACAAATAAGGGCCCATTAACATTAACTAATACACTATCACTTTAATTTTTGTAATGTATTATGCATGCGTGCTGTTTGATCATAATGCAAAAAATTTGGAGAATTGTTAAGGAGTGTTAAAAGCTAATGTATGTGTGACATCTGTATGCCATAGTTTGTGTTAAGATAAGATACATTCGATCGCTACCAGTAATGTCTATTTTCTAGGGCCTAGTTGATTTTGATCATTTTGTCAAATTTTCTTGTTAGAAATAGGTGGCAATTAACTAGAATCAACTGAACTTAGCCAGGGTTGGCTGATTTTGACATTTATGTCCATTTTGACAATTGAAAGAAGAAAAAGAAGAGAGGTGCAGAAAGAGGTCCATCGGCATCACTGGCAGAGATACAATGGAAGAAGAATAGAGAAGAGGTGGGGTAAGGCAAAGTAATCTTGTGAATATGACTGTGAAACAGAGGAGTATACGTCATAATTTTTTGTTCATCTTTTGTTCCAACCACCATATCTGCCCTGTTATCATTGTTCTAATATTTACAGTGCACTACAGCATGAGATTGAGAGGAAAGGATATAAAAAGAAGAAATGGGAGAATAGGAATTAGGATGTCTTCAAGAGAAGAGAGATCTCATGGTATTCAAGATACCTAAATCCCATGGGTGTTCTTCAGTTAAAGCCCATTTCTTTTATCTTCATATTACATAACAAATCACTTGGCATGGTGAATAGAGAAGCATTGAGACCATAGTAAGGCTCATCATTGTCTGCACTCTGCAGAATTGCAAGTGGATAAACTTTGGACTCTTTGTATGACATATATGGTACTTAAAAATTGTAATATTATCTTGGTATAAAAGCATTTATTTTCTAGAAACATATCAGTGTTACTTTTTTAATGAATTGTCCACTTTATATTTGTTATTATTTTTATTAAAACTCCATTGTTTCACTCTCAAGTGATCAAGTTTTCTGTGTGAAAACCCTAGATATTATTTTAATCAAGATAGAATCTCAAAAGTTACTAGTAGTGCAGACAAAGAAGGAATATTTTCAAGGCTTTTACATAAATCACTAAAGTACAGGCTGTGTGCCTTGTTCGTTGAAATCAATCAAATGTAAACTGTTGGTCCTCAGACAGAAACCTTTATTCAGCACTGTTGTTAATGTATGCTGCCTTTCATCATTTGAGAAGTTAAGCTGGGACCCTTTTTAATTTTATGTAACTTAAGCAGGATTTTCTTTTATTGAAGTTGTTATGCATTTACAGGGTGCTTTCAGAAAAGCTCATGCCCACCAAATTCTTCAAATCAAGATATTACTATATTTGGAGCCTTGCTGATGGTGAGCCTTATCTCATACTAGTTTAAAATCTCCTATCAATGTCATCCATCATAAGAAGGCCCTCAGCCTGTCTGTGCACATCAATTAAATAGGATGGTACAAAAATAATTCCTGGTTATAGTGTTCCATGAAAAGTTTGTTTTTTACACTGCACAATGCAAAGTTAGATCTACAACTGCTACGGTTAAGGAATTTCAGAGAAAACTATATTGTAAGTGCATCTGGATTGGCTAGCACTAACCTTCTCCATTGATTCCTGTAGGTTGCATTAAGTCTACTGCTGTTAATTATATATAACTTCTCTGGCCAAATTCTCACCAGTCGAGAAAGAAAACAAGCAAAATCTAGGGAAGCTGCAGCAAGACATGCAAGAGAAACTGCCCAAGCTCGTGAAAGGTGGAAAACAGCCAAAGATGTTGCAAAGAAACATGCAGTTGGCCTTCAAACACAGTTATCTCGTACATTCTCTCGTAAAAAGTCTTCTCGGCCACCAGAGCCTCCAAAGAAAAAGGAACCTAGTAACCTTACTAGGATGATGCAATCACTAGAGGAGAATCCTGATACTTATGAAGGCTTCAATGTTGAAATAGGAGACAAGAATTTGAAGAAGAATATACCTAAAGGCAAACAAATGCATACTCGCAGTCAAATCTTCAAGTATGCATACGGCCAGATAGAGAAGGAAAAAGCCATGCAACAGCAAAACAAGAACTTGACATTTTCCGGAGTGATATCCATGGCCACTGATACTGAGATTAGAACTAGGCCTATGATCGAGGTTGCTTTTAAGGACCTCACCTTGACTCTGAAAGGGAGTAAAAAGAAACTCCTGAGATCTATAACAGGAAAACTTATGCCTGGTCGTGTGGCTGCAGTGATGGGTCCATCTGGGGCGGGGAAGACTACGTTTCTGAGTGCCCTGGCTGGGAAGGCCACTGGCTGTGCTGTATCAGGTCACATACTTATAAATGGGAAAGCAGAACCCATACGCGCATATAAAAAGATCATTGGTTTTGTGCCGCAGGATGATATTGTTCATGGAAATTTAACAGTGGAGGAGAATATTTGGTTCAGTGCTAGGTGCAGGTATAGATACATTTAATATAATTCTTTATTAGGATTCTCGTATTTCTCATTATCCTTTGTAAAGATTTTCTTACTCATCTTAAAAAAGACTAGCAAACATAATGATAAAAAAATTCCTTGCTATAAGTTCAACTCATCCTAGATGTTAGTTCAATATTGCATCAATTGTTCCTTGACATTCTTATTCTCCCAAACACTTCCTTATTTAGATATGTAGAGCAACCTCAGCAATCTGGGTGTGTACTTGCAAGTGATAGACAAACTCCTCTTTGTATTTTTCTCATTAGTTGAATGCCTTGTACTTGATATTAACTCTATCCCCTTATCTCTTGTGTTGCAGACTTTCTGCAGAGATGTCCAAAGCTGATAAAGTTTTAGTTGTAGAAAGAGTTATCGAATCTTTAGGCCTGCAGGCAGTAAGGGAATCACTGGTCGGAACTGTAGAGAAACGTGGTATCTCTGGTGGACAAAGGAAAAGAGTGAATGTAGGTCTGGAAATGGTCATAGAACCATCTCTTTGATATTGGATGAACCAACATCTGGTTTGGATAGTTCTTCATCTCAACTGTTACTTCGAGCTCTTTGTAGAGAGGCCCTTGAAGGGGTAAACATCTGCATGGTTGTTCACCAACCCAGGTTGTTTTAATATTCATGGCAATTTGAACTCATTTAACTTTTTGTAGCAAACTATGTAATTTTCCCAACACAACAATTAGAGAATCCACATAATAGTTAGTTTACTAATGAGGGGAAAGGAAACAATTTTCCAGGTGCATACAATTAGGTTGGTTGTCAGCTGTCTCCAAGAAGACATTGCAAATTTTTAACAAAAAAAAAAATGATAACGTTAACATCAAGAGAATAAAAACCTGCACTTTATCTTCAAAGCACAGACTGAATTTTCAAATTGTCATTCTGTCACCTGATTTGCTAAGAAATCTCAATCAGACATTATATTCTCAACAAATTCGTTCTAATTACCAGGAAACAGATTTTGTCTTATTCATGGAAATTAACAGTGGAGGAGAATATTTGGTTCAGTGCTAGGTGCAGGTATAGATACATTTAATATAATTCTTTATTAGGATTCTCGTATTTCTCATTATCCTTTGTAAAGATTTTCTTACTCATCTTAAAAAAGACTAGCAAACATAATGATAAAAAAATTCCTTGCTATAAGTTCAACTCATCCTAGATGTTAGTTCAATATTGCATCAATTGTTCCTTGACATTCTTATTCTCCCAAACACTTCCTTATTTAGATATGTAGAGCAACCTCAGCAATCTGGGTGTGTACTTGCAAGTGATAGACAAACTCCTCTTTGTATTTTTCTCATTAGTTGAATGCCTTGTACTTGATATTAACTCTATCCCCTTATCTCTTGTGTTGCAGACTTTCTGCAGAGATGTCCAAAGCTGATAAAGTTTTAGTTGTAGAAAGAGTTATCGAATCTTTAGGCCTGCAGGCAGTAAGGGAATCACTGGTCGGAACTGTAGAGAAACGTGGTATCTCTGGTGGACAAAGGAAAAGAGTGAATGTAGGTCTGGAAATGGTCATAGAACCATCTCTTTTGATATTGGATGAACCAACATCTGGTTTGGATAGTTCTTCATCTCAACTGTTACTTCGAGCTCTTTGTAGAGAGGCCCTTGAAGGGGTAAACATCTGCATGGTTGTTCACCAACCCAGGTTGTTTTAATATTCATGGCAATTTGAACTCATTTAACTTTTTGTAGCAAACTATGTAATTTTCCCAACACAACAATTAGAGAATCCACATAATAGTTAGTTTACTAATGAGGGGGAAAGGAAACAATTTTCCAGGTGCATACAATTAGGTTGGTTGTCAGCTGTCTCCAAGAAGACATTGCAAATTTTTAACAAAAAAAAAACAATTAATGATACAAAATTTCTTCTGTTATTTGTTGCACATGTTGCTTTCTGTTCCCCAAACATGCTGCATTCTTATTACATTCAGTTAAGCATACATTTACCTTTATTTTTCAGCAACAATTTGTGCATGCCAGAAAATCTCAAAGAATGATAACGTTAACATCAAGAGAATAAAAACCTGCACTTTATCTTCAAAGCACAGACTGAATTTTCAAATTGTCATTCTGTCACCTGATTTGCTAAGAAATCTCAATCAGACATTATATTCTCAACAAATTCGTTCTAATTACCAGGAAACAGATTTTGTCTTATTCATGGAAATGTAAAACAACAATTTCTTGATCTGTTGCTTGTAGAATCAATTGCTACTCGGTAGGAATGAATAATTTGGAAAATTTTCTCTTGATTCAGCTATACATTGTTCAAGATGTTTGATGATTTGATACTTCTAGCAAAAGGAGGTCTGACAGTATATCATGGATCAGTGAAAAAGGTTGAAGAATACTTTTCAGGTTTAGGGATCAATGTCCCTGAACGTGTGAATCCTCCAGATTATTTCATTGATATTTTAGAAGGTATAGTAAAGCCAAGTACAAGTGCAGGTGTAAATTATAAAGAGTTGCCCCTGCGATGGATGCTTCACAATGGGTATGAAGTGCCCCGTGATATGCTACAGGATGCTGGTGACCTTGATGCATCGGTAAGGGGAACTGGAGGAAATCCTGCTGGCACTGCATCTGAGACACAATCAATCGCTGGAGAAGTATGGGATAATGTCAGGGATATTGTTGGACAAAGGCGAGATGAGTATGATTACAATTTCTCTAAATCCACGGATTTGTCTAACCGCAGAACTCCTGGTGTTCTCCGGCAATACAAGTATTTTCTAGGAAGGTAAAATGTACACCTATGTATATTTGACGTGCAACGTTATCATCATCGTATGACCAACTGACTGCTCAAGAATGTTACAATAACTGCAATCTGTTCTATTGTGGAGTATTCACCTTATACCTTTGATGCTTATCTCTTCATGTTCAGGGTTGGCAAGCAGCGTCTTCGGGAAGCTAGAATACAAGGAGTCGATTTTCTTATCCTATGTCTTGCTGGTGTGTGCTTGGGAACACTTGCAAAAGTGAGCGATGAGACATTTGGTGCACTGGGTTACACGTACACTGTCATTGCAGTTTGTAAGTTGGAGACTGCTTAGTTTCAAACCTTTTGCTTCCAGAGGTTATATCATATGCTATGTATTTGTTAAAACTCATGGTTGATAACAAATGCATGGTATCATTATTTTGTTAGGAATATTCTCTGTTGGCTATTTGCTATTGTGCTGTGATGCATGTGAGTAAATACTCACAATCATCTTGAAATGTTGGCTATTTGCTGTTACATAATTGCTATTTTGATGACATAAGTGCCTTCACTAAGAATCTTGCTGCAAAGTTATTTTGCTTTGTAGCTTGACTAATTTAATTTAGTTAAAAATGTTCAAGTGTTCCTGATGCATTTCACAATCATTCAAAAATTTATGCATGCACACAATCCGAAGTCCAGGATACTGATATGAGTAAGCAGAACAAGACATTGCTAGCTTTTGAGCCATGCCTAGAGCTTTGCACTGCTCATAAATTAGTACCCAGGTTTATTGGTATAACAAATGCCAACTTGCTGATACGTAACGAATACAAAAAATATATTACTGCTGATTTTGTATGTTGTGATGGCACGAAATCTAATTCAATAAATGCACTTAGATCTTTCAATTGAAAAAATGTATCTCAGGATTCCTTGCCTCTACAAAATCATATAATTAGGAAAACAGCAATTTGCTAAAATTATTCCTAAATCTAGATGTCAATGTATATGATGATTGCTATCAATTCAATTCATTTTGTTTTCTCTAAGAGATAGAGTTCATATCACAACAAAAAATTGGTAGAAAATCAAATTTACTATTTGCTAACTTGACATGGTGTTCATATAGTCACATTTTTAAAAAGATGAAGGTGGTGGTGATTAGATTATCCATGTCGGTTCCAGCTCAGTGCTTTTTGAGAGAAAAGCATAATTTAGGTTACAGTTGACAGAAATGGAAAGTTAAGTAAAGATAATTGGAGTTTTATAAAAGGGCATAAAGTCCAAGGACCAAATTAAAGTGGAACAGAAGTAAAGTTTATACATTGAAGTTGCATAAATACTAAATTTGTTATCTTCCTGATATTTCAGATCCTTAACTATAATAATGATCCTTTCCTAATAAGGGATATATTAGTGTATTTTGAGTTGGATAGCCAATGTAATCAGATAAATCAATTTGGTTAACTATCAAAATGATTATTGAAAGGAGATCTTAGGGTGTACCCAGTGAAAAGAGATCTTATCTATCATTATTTCCAACATATGGTGAGTTCTGGACTTTATCTATATCTTATTAGACAATTATGTTTATAAAACATTATGCTGGATTCCTTTAGTTAGATGTAGTACAGGGGGATTATGCCTTTACAGTTTACACAATCACAAGTAAAATTTATCCACACAATGCTATGATCACATTTTCATGGGAACAATCCACAGATAGGCACCCATAGAAGCATGCAGTGAAATTTTGACATGTTTGCATTTGTACCAAAGAAAAAATTTCCAGTTCATGTTTTGTAACTACCTTACAAATAAATTCTCTTTTTCATTGCTTCTTTGAGTTGTGCACAAGTTCAATGGAGGCCCAATTTTCTTTTACATGTACTATAATGGTGTAGTCTTGGTTGTTCGTCACACAGGAAACAATTATAATGTTATCTAGTGCTTTATTTTGCTGTTTAAATTATTCTTACAATTCTTTACGATAGAACTCTTTGATTATACTTTTGTAAGTTATAGTCAAAGATATAATTTCCCTGGCTAATTTTCTTAGAACTCTACAACCTTACTTTAAGATGTGATATTCATTGTATATGTTTAATTACTGTCAGAGGATTCACTATTATGGAATATCTTGGTAGTTCTTTTGTCTTACTAAACGAACTGATATGTTTGGTCAAATGTTTATGGTCTTCATAGTGAATAAATGTGTGCTTCACATTACCCAATATGTCTTTCAATTCTTTAAGACCAAAATCAAGGATAAAATTCATGAACTAGTTGGTATTCGTCAATGTTATCTTGTGTAATATGATGCATATAGCACACCTATAAAACTTGTTTACAGTTCATATTGATGTTATATTGCAGCCCTCTTGTGCAAGATTGGAGCATTGAGATCGTTCTCACTTGAAAGGTTGCATTATTGGAGAGAAAGAGCATCTGGCATGAGTTCACTGGCTTATTTTCTGTCAAGAGATACAATTGATCATTTCAATACAATAATCAAACCAATTGTTTATCTTTCTATGTTCTACTTCTTCAACAATCCAAGGTCATCAATTCTAGACAACTACATCATCTTAGTAGCACTTGTTTATTGTGTGACTGGAATTGGGTATGCTTTTGCAATCTTCTTCCAGCCAGGTTCAGCACAACTGGTGTGTTCCATTTCAGAATTGATCACCTTCCTGTCTATTTAGATCATAAGCCTTCATGATTCCTGTTGGCTTGGTTTTTTCTTGTTTGTTTAATTTTGCCTAATTGGTATGTTTCATGCTGCAGTGGTCTGTGCTACTACCTGTTGTCTTAACTCTCCTAGCAACTCAGCAGAAAACTTCAAAATTCTTGGCAAATTTATGCTACACAAAGTGGTCCCTGGAAGCATTTGTTATTGCAAATGCTGAAAGGTATGCTTAAACAATCCTCTAGATATAAGTTCATGAAGCGTACGAGTGATTTCTTGGTGTTGTATGCCAACTAGATTGGAACATTGTACACATATGCAGAGCACCATAAAAACAAGATAGCAACAACTGTAAATAAGCATTGCCTAGAAAACCTATTCAAACATGAAATAAAAAATGACTGCTGAGCAGCTATCTTTACTAATAAATATATTAACTTGCAACAGTGTTTAAATCTTTTCTTAATGTTTGGTACTACCAGTTACCTCTCGATGTACAAATATTTACAAAATTCTGCATTTGGTCCTTGTATCATGCTCAAATTTATATAACCCACTAAATCTCTTCTATTGTGTTTTTATTTTTTCTTTATGACAGCTGGCTTTATGCATCCAATTCCAGTATCTTGATCTCTTTTCTCAACCTTCTCTCAGGTCATTGATTGATCTCATGCATAAAGTAAAGCTAGGTCCAAATATTGATCATGTAATTGGTTTGCATCATTTTTCTTTATCTATGCATGACTGTGTGGCACTAATTGGCACCCCCCATTTTGCTGACATCTGTGCACTGTGCTAATAATGGCTTTAGATGCCTAGATTCATGATTCTTGCTTTTCCCTCAATGTGCTATTTTTTGGGATATTATCGATTATGATATTTGTCTTGCTAAAACGAATTTGAAGGTAGGGATTTTTCTCGTGAACATGAACTAGAATCCCTAGTGCATGAGTGGTATATACTGTGCCTTTTATCTGACTTGTTAATACATTTTTATTTATATCGTCATATCCCACAAGAAAAGAAAGAACATCAACACAAAAGAAATCTATAAATATGACAATCAGCTTGCTTTGCCACTAGCCAATGATGTCTGACCGATAGCTTCTGTGACACTAAACTTTCTGTTGCAGGTATTCTGGAGTATGGCTGGTAACTCGATGCGGTTCACTTATCAAAAATGGATACAATATTGGTGACTGGGGTTTGTGTATAATTGTTCTAGCTGTTTATGGCATAGTTTTCCGCTGCATTGCCTTCTTCTGTATGGTGACTTTCCAAAAGCATTGAGTCATACAAATCTTTCACTAGTTTTGTTCATATGAGCCACAATCAATTTTGATACGCATCGTAAATTGGGAAATGTACAAAATTATGAACATATCTCAATCTGGATCATAATCTTACAAGCTCCAACAGAAAAGTTTTTTGGTATGCACACCAAAGTATTAGAACATTGGTGATTGTTTTTTTTTATTATTATTGGACTCATAATGTTGTTCTAGGCTACTTAAAACATATGAGAAAATAGGCATGCATCTTGATCATGCTAGTTCTAGTATCTAGAACCTTCCAGAATTCAGTTCATGGATCAAATAATAAGTCTGACCTTCTAGAACCACATGAAAGGTGGACATGAACTCATCCATGTAACTCACATGATTCATCTTCCATTTTTGAAAGCATGTAAGAGGAAGACAGTTGCCAAAGCACCTTTTTATTGACCTAGACATGAGTCATGAATCCTCTTCGTAGGTCAATAATAAAGGTGCTGTTCATAAACAATGACACCGACACACAGGTCCAAGTCATACAAATTTTAATGTGGCCCATGTTATTTTGTTCAAGTTGAGCATGTCCACTGTAGATTCTCTTCAATTTCACCACACATATTTCATTGTCAAATCAGTTCTGCTTAAGTTTGACTTCAAGAATGCCATGCATGTGAGCAAATGTTAAAGATAAATCACAGGAGAGAGAGAGAGAGAGAGAGAGAGAGAGAGAGAGAGAGAGAGAGAGAGAGAGAGCACTTCCATTTTGATCCAAAGTTGTCACAGAATAGCTGGACCTGTGTGTTCAGATGACAGTAGAGGTGTCCAATTGAATGACAGGACTCTCCTGGCTCTTGTTCAGGTGCAAATGCAAGTGGATCTTTTTCATTACTCTTGTGTGTTTGGAGATCAACAACCGGAAGATATCTTTGAACAGGCTTGATGAACATTTTTATTATTTGTCTTGCCAATTTGGACTCTCCCCATTGCTTTCTTTATTCTTTTCACTTAACCATAGGGTAGCAGTAGACTAGAGTGGGGAAGAGGACACATCACAGCCAATTCATCCAGTTTAATAACAATATCTTCTCTTGGCTTCCAGACACCAAGCCAATCAATCTACTATGCATGTAACAGATGCAGTGGATTGGCCTTTCCCCCCAATGACCTTAGTCTTATGTTTCAGTCCCATAGTTTGGATTGGATGGAAGTCATTCTGCTGATGGACCCCTTGTGATGAACCCTATCAAAGGTTCAATGGATCTGAAATAAAAGTAGGATAAAGAAAATCTATGGCCACCTTTAGGGCCACATGAGAATGTCACTCTACTTTTGACTAAAGAAATAGTTTCCAAAGTAAAGTGTTTTTCATATTTATATCTTTGAACCTAAGTTTAGTGTGCATATATCTTAACATAACTATAAAAAACACTTGCACATGTGTCATTACAGTAAATCTAATTGACAGTCAACTTAATATCCATATTAATATATTTAAAATATCATAAGGTTGGGCAAAACTATGAGCTTGTCACCACTGACTCGCAAGCCCTGATAGCCCCAAGAGGTCCTCCAAGAACTCCACTCCCAAAATCCTCTAATTCCACTACGCCCTCCCCACTCGACTCCCTCACCTTTCTCTTCCTCCTCCTGATGCAGTGCTTCTTCTTCAGCGCCACCACCGGGGAGCAGCCGTCCTTCGCCAGCTCCAGCCCCTGCAGCGACTCCCGCACGCGCTCCGCCGGGAAGTTGAGCACCGCCGTCGCCCCCCTCATCGACAGCGCCGCCTGGTCGTAGGCCAGGGCGGCGGCCTCCGCGCTGTCGAACGTGCCCAGCCACACCCGCACCCCCTGCCGCGTCGAGTCCCTGATCTCCGCCGCGAACTTGCCCCACGGCCGCCTCCGCACCCCTCGGTAGCTCTTCCCGCTCGCCGTCGGGCCCTTCGACTCCGCCTCTTTGCCCGTCGACGTCTTCGTGGTCATGGCGGACTCGATGAGCATGTCGAACAGGAGCATCTCACCGGCGTCGTTCACGTCGAAGGGGAGAGATTCCTCCTGCGATCCGGCTGTGGACACCGATGAGGATTCGGAACCTTGGATGGAGGTCTTCGTGGAACCCATTGAGAGTGTGTGCGCGTGTGTGTGTGTGTGTGTGTGTGAAGGCGGACGAGTTCGGTTAGCGGAAGTCCAACGTTGGGGTCTGGGCCTTTTATACCCGTCCGGTGACGCACGACTGGGGTGGGACGATTCTATTGGAGCAGACGGGGTTGGGAGAGGTGGGACCCGCGGCGCCAATATCTCACGTGTGTCGATGACGCATGGCGGCTGGGTCAAACCAAAAGTGGCCGCCGCCGACCGTGGGTAGGGTGCCGCGAGGACTCGTGTCGGCTAGTTCGTGGGTGTAACAGACCGTAAAGGCTGTTCGATGCAGCGGTGTCATATCAGAGCATTCCATTGGCCGAATCCATGGGGCTCACCTGGACGCCCAATCAGAACGATGCGTGGCAGCTTGTCTTGCCGGGGCCTTTGCACAGGATCCAAATTTGTAGCACTAACATTTAATGTTGAATTACAAATTCACCAACAGCAAAATGAGTAATGTATTAATTACTTGAAAAGCCAATAAGTCACTATTATTGTATTAATATCCAGCAACAAACTAAAAAAATATTTTCCAACAAAAATAGTTTAACCCCATCAACTTCATAATTTACATCAATTTCTACTCCTCGATGTGCTTCTTCATTTAATAAATTGGAATCACTATTTGAAAGCCTCCTTATTTTTAATTTTAAAGTGTAATCATTTGGAATTAGTTGCATTAATCATTTATTTAAATTACACTCACACATTAGGAGTAGAGAATTTGAACTCCATTTTACAGTTGACAATCTATGACGAGTCATATGGTAAAAACACATAATTAATTAACAAGAATCAGGGAAAATGTACTAGCAATGAAAGACAATATGATTCAAATTATGTGAACACTAAGTTAGTAGGTTGGAGCAACCTCTAATTGTGGGAACAGCAATGCCAGTGAGGATAAGTAGTTCTTTGAGCTGAAATCCAATTGGGAGTAGACAACATCAACAAGCTAACAACATGAAAAAAACACAACAGTATAGTTATGAGTTAGATGAGATGCATTGCATGCATGCATATGACCAAAATATGTGATCAACTTGACTGGGCCATGCCTCATTCACCTCAGAGCAAGTTGGTAATTTATTATCCTATCTAATACTGAAACATTTTGATGTAGAAAGAACAACCATAAACAGCTAAACTACATAATAAAAGGCATAAAGAGATTAGTATTTTACATGTCTATTTGAAGCCTTTGAAAGTTTTATATTGTATTATATGTTTGTATCCCTCCAAATAGTTAGATTTTTCATGTATGTCTGTCACTTCCTTTAACAACTCAAATAACTACTATAAATCATGCTTATCATTGAATTTAAAATATATTAAAATTTTAAATGCACCAAACAAAATTAAATTATTATAGCTTGTTATCGTTCGATTAAAGTTTTAGAGACCTAAAATGCTCAACTGAGGTAGATTAACTGCAACAATATATCCATAATTTTTTAGGTTTTGTAAGGGTATATATATATATATATATATATATATATATATATATATATATATATATATATATATATATATATATATATATATATAATGCTTTCATCTGAAAATTACAGGGTATATACAAGGGACCAAACACAAGATTCTACATGACTTCAATCAGCACTTGATATCCATTTTCTTATAATCCATGCATGAAACAAGATTAGTGGAATTGGCCAAGAGATGAACAAGACCTAATTTTAATTTTCAGTTCATCCCCGTAGGTAGGTCACCAACTATAATATGGATTATTTGGATTAAAGTCCTCTCACATCAGTATCACAACTCTTCATAGCTTTGCTGCATTAAGAATATAAGCTTGTGCCTATTAGTAAGCTCATCTTCACTCTACACCAAAGACTACCTTCAAGTCTGTCCTAGGATTTATTTGTTTTCTCTAGCATTTAATATGATATATACATACATACGTACGTACGTATATGTGTAACCAATCGTTGATTCAAGTTCAACATCAAGGGTATGTGTGCTACGGAAACACAAGGAGAGGAGGAAGCGCATCAAGGTTTTCGTAGCTCCTCCCTGCTTTGACCATGCATCCAATGTCGAAGCAGCGTGCATGGTTGTGAAACATGGTCAACGAAACTGGAGAGCTTCCTTCATGGGGGGTGTTTGAGATAGGAGACGCACCTGAGGAGGTTTTCCTGTGGCCGTCGGAGGAGTGGGATGTCTTCATCGCCATGGACGCACGTGTAGGTAGGTGTTCGAGTCGGTCTTTGGATTCGACGAAGCTGGTCAAACCTTCAAAAAGATGGAGCAGATCATTCCAAAGGCGAAGCACTGTTTCAGCATCCGGAAACATGTCTCGATTTGGAATCTGCACTACAGTGTGGTGGGCTGCTGCTAATCCCATCCAACTTTTGTTTTGTGTTTCTTCGGTTGATGTCTGGTGATGGCCAAATCAGCGGCACTCGATCCAGCTCGGATGTGATCTATGACTTATCCCTTCAGTGCTCTACATAATTTTACGATTAAAAATTAAAATTTCCAGTATATTTGATGGAGTCAGTTTGACTCGTTCCAAATTCAATTAAAATAGAGATATAAATGCTCACTCAATAATTGAGAGGAGTTTGACTCGATCTAAATCCAATAGACTCGATCTAAATCCAATTCAAAAAAGAGATAGACATAAATGCTCACTCAATAATTGAGAGGAGTTCGAACGATAATGAGATTTACGATATAGTTAAATAATTTTAGTTTAGAATTAAAAATATTTGATTTTTAATTGATTTTGAATGGGATAAACTTTTTATAATGGACTTAATCCTAGAAATATTTCACAGTATATATGGAATATTCCTCCGACATGAAAGTTCACGCAGTCCGATTATTGATCGGGACCCACTTTTTTTGTTGCTAATCGTACTGCCACGTGGCATGATGATAGGATAAATATTTCCACTGTCACGAGCTAAACTGTATGAACTAAGCATTTGGGTAACAACAACCGACTGTGTATTACAAGAAAGGGTTACCATCCGAAGCCTTGGCTTCCTCTTCTGACCCTTCGCTCGACCGGAGAAGCTCCTCCAACACCTTGTCGTCCAAGCACTCCAGCTCGATCACCTGCTCCCCGGCGGCAGCCGCGGCGCTCCCGCGAGCTCGGCTCGTCGACGGCGAGACCGCACCGCGACGGCGGAGAGAACGGACCTCTTCCGGGAAGTTCAGCACCGCGAGATCGCCCCTCATCTGGTAAGCGGCCTCGTCGTAGGCTCGGGCGGCCTCCTCGGCGGTGCCGAAGGTGCCGAGCCAGACGCGGGCGCCGTGTCGGCCAGGGTCGCGGATCTCCGCCGCGTACTTCCCCCACGGGCGGCGCCGGACGCCCCGGTACTTGGCCTCGCCGCCCTCCTTCTGATCTCCTCCGTCTCCCATGAAGCGGACGGAAGTAGGCAGCGGAAGGCGGCTTCGGGCGGCCATGTAGATTTAAACATGTAGGGACCGGGATAGGAATGACATCGGACGATCCAAATTCAACGATGCGGCAATCTAAGGCTTAAAGTTGACGTACGGGAGGAAGCTACGTAGAACTCTCCTATTGGGGAATAAAAGGCGACTTGGAGTTGGGTTCGATGTATGTGGGTGGGGTCAGAGGCGATGGCTTTGGAAGCTTCTATTTCCCTCGTGCAGTGTAAATATAATCACAGGATTTAACCCTCGTGCAGTGCTTCTTGTCGATCCTAATAGTTTTGCCCAGAGGCGATGGCTTTGGAAGCTTCTCTCTCTCTCTCTCTCTCTCTCTCTCTCTCTCTTACGTGCACTGTTCATGCACAGAGACGCAGTGCTTTTGTTGAGAGCCACCTCGTGGCTTGCAGGCGCTCGTCTGTTCTCGTCCGGTTTCCGTGAAGAATTAGTTTGTGGCTGCTACAGTTTCACTCTCACTCTCTCTCTCTCTCTCTCTTAGGTGCGATGTTCATGCACAGGGACACGGTGGTTTTGTCGAAAGCGAGCTCGTGGCTTGGTGCATCTGTTCTGTGAAGTAGTTTGTGGCTGGAAGAGGTTCATGCTCCATGTTTCTTCGCTCTCTCTCTCTCTCTCTGTATATCTATCTATCAATCTAACTTGATCAGGTGAGGTCGAAGGAGACCGGCCGGTTGACTTGATGGGTACGACGCAAGGGGCGATGGGGACTTCGCGGCCGCCCTCCCTCGCCACCAGTAAGCGCAGCCGTCGATGATTTCATTTGGTGGGACGCACGCAATCGATTGAGACCTTGCTTAGATTTAATCCACGTCGATAACACTGTGATGCAAGCAGCCGTTGCATATGAAGTCCAGATTAGGTGAACAGAACAATTCGGCTTCGGTGAAATGCTCGACATTCTTATCAGCAAGAAATCCGACAAGGGTCACAATATATTGTACTGTAAACAGCAGCCGCTTTAGTCTGTGATGGGAAAACCCAAACGAGAAATATTTCTCTGCATGAAATCGTTTGTAAGAGGTTGTGATAGAAATAGGTGTCAAAAATTTAACTCGATCAGAGAGATGGATGGTTGAGATCAATGATTCCTAATGCAAGCATTCTTTTAAAAGGGCAGCCTCAATAGAATTTGCTTTCCTATGGGCTACAAGACATTTTGGGACAAAATAAAGCACTAAAAAGCGATAGAATATCATATTGGAAAAGAACATTTCAATAGAAATAATTATAAGAAGGACAACAATAGTTTAAGGGACAAAATAAACCCCCCCCTTTTTTTCTCCAAAGGTGTCCCCTCTTTTTATATTTTCTTAATAATAATACCTCCTCTTTTAATAAATATCAAATACGTTTCACGTCTACTGTGGTCACCTCAACCGTTTGTCCTTCTCTCTCTCCTCTTCCCTTTCCCTTTCCCTTTCCCCCTCCCCCCCTCCCCCTCATCGTCGGTCACGTGACGCCTTCCTCGTCGATCGTGACGCCTTTGTCGATAGTCACAAAGCCTTCCCCATCGGTCGTCTTCCGTGGGGCGAAGGCAATGCGATAAGAGTTGGGGGAAGGCCATTGCTGTGGTGGGAACAGGAGATGGAAGTGACGATGAGGAAGTTGAAGGAGGAGAGGTGTTGTTAGGAAAATACAAAAAGAGTAGACGACTTCTTAGAAAAGACCTAAAAAGAATTTTTTTTTCCCAAAAAATTCACTTAAATGAAACACTTAAAGCTTATCAAATATTATATTATCAAAGAAAAGTTTGGCTTCAAATAAATAACAATTTCTATATCACATGGCTCTCACGACAATAAGACTTCGACCACTCCTCCATCCTGACTGACTTCTGTGCATATTGTTTACAGAAAGCTTATAATTATTTACTTCAAATTCGAGTGAAAAAAAACAAACAACAATTAATTCTATGAAAAATTAAAGATGATTAATCCATACATGCATCGATCTGAGGTGAAATAATACTCAATCAATCTCCATAAACAATTTAAATCTATAAAGATTTTGTAGTGGCCCAACAATTAAGGTGGAACTGGGTATAGGTGGATCATCTCCTTTTAATGATCAAGTTGATAATTCCAAGCCTATAGATTTAACCAACCAAACTCTACATCTTAATCACCAAATGATCTTAAGAGAGAGGAATTTGAGCTCCATGCTAAAATTGTTCCTTTGCAACTATGGTGATCAAAGAGATTTGACCACATTGAATCGACTGGATGGTGTAAGATGAGGAGTGTTTTTGGATATCATGATAATATCAAAAGAATCATGAAGCAGTCAGGTATTAAGAAAGAAAAAAAAGTTAGATTACAAAACTTCACTTAGCTGTTCACCATCTCCCCAATGGAGAGCTTCCATGTCTCACAAGAAAGACCCAATGTTCAGCAGAGGTTCCCTCCAATCCATCTGCGTCATTATCATTTCTGGTTCTCTGCTTTCTCGGATGATTGTACCTGAGCATCAGCCTGAGTAGGGGTTGTTTCTTCCAAAGTTGTTGCAGCTAAAGTTTCTGAGGTGGATTCTGATTGTCAATATATGATTGTTAAAGTATGAACACCAAAGAACGAAGAAAAGAATTATACTAGTTTCAACTTAAACACATTTGCCTGACCTTGGGGTTGTTCAGCAGGTGTTGGTGCCTCTGCTTGAGATATGGCTGCAGATGCAGTCAGCTGCTCTTCGGTGACCTTCAAAAGTTCTTCACTGGTATATGATCCAGTTGAAGGCTTGCCATCTGAAAGATACAAAATAATGTTCTTTCATGTCCCGGTGAAGTTTCAAGCAAACACCAAAGCAGAGAAGTAGGATGCATGAGGCAGATGTATATGGAATGGGATCTTGTGTTAATTGCACGGACATCAAAATCTCACCAGATCAGCAACCCGTCAACTAATGCACTATGACAATTAGGACCAAAAGACAAACCACGATCTAGGAACTGCATATAATATGAAACAAGTAATTTCAAATTTGATAGCTACTTGTTTAGCTGGTAAAGACCTTGACACGTTTTGAAAGTTGGAGGGTTCGAAACCTCAACTGACATATTTTGAAGGTGTCAACTAGTTTAGCTGATAAAGATTTGACAGTACATCGTAAGATTCAGGGTTCAAATTCTATCTTCCTCACTTAACCTTTGTAACAAAAAAAAAAATTTATAGCTACTTCAATGATAAACCAGTGTATTCGAATTATTCAAATTCAAGGTTGGCAAGATCAGGAATGAAATCAAAATCACTCTTGGGGTAAGAATCAAGTCTTCAAAAACTATCTAGTTTGAATCAACAAAGGGGACTCGCCAAAAATTATTTTAAGTTAAAAATATTTAAAAAATCAAAATTAGGAAAAAAAATCAAATATGTCAAATTGTATGATGATCAGAATTCATCAATGAAAATATTTAGGACCTATATGTAAAAGTCTAATGGTAATTAATATATGTGATTTGCAAGAGCCCTTAGATTTGCAACCTCCTCATCTCAACCATTTCAAGTGTTGCTTTAAAATCTTCTCCAATCATTTTGTAAACCTATTTTTATCCAACAGTTTGTAATTTAAAGTAGGAGGTTGGACCCTATAGTAGGCAAGTGCATCATATGTCAATGAGTGGTTAGGATGTTATAATTTGAGCATTCCAATTAAAAGTACTATCAGAGAAGGTCCTCACTTGATCCTCTTCCCCGCTGCAGCACTCCACCAACCACACAATAAAAGATAACAAAACTCCCATCTCTATGCTTCATATCCTTGCCTGTTCTATCTTTTTCTTTTTGAAAAACTTTCTTTCTCTGTTTCACACTCTATCCATTTGTCCATGGTAGCTGAGGACTAGCACCCACCAACTGCAGCAGGAAGATTCAATGAGTTCAGCTATAACCTCTAATATTATTTTTCACATTATTCCTCCTCTTCATCATCTTAGCTTTCTGTTCTTCATAAATTCCCAGCATGGACAACCCACCACAAGCCTTCTTCTCCCTCCATCTCTCTTAGGTTCTTTCTTTGGTTTTCTGTTTCTGCTACCAGAAAATAGAGACTGCCAGTATAAATCATTTCCCTCCGACTCCAACTGAACACTAGTGATCATGAACACTTGACAAATAGGTACTTGATTAACATAAGGCTTTTTTTACTATTATGAAACTTGGTTTTATTGTCATCGCAAAAAGTTGAGGTGAGCCTTGTGCCATAGTAAGATTTATTACAACTCATTCAAGGCAAAATTTGACTGCCCGTTGTGTCAGAGAAACAAATTTGTTTCTCTAGAAACTCAGGCAAAAAAAAAGAAAGAAAAAAACAACTCAAGTAAACAAGTTCATGTCAATCTCGACTCTACAATCTAAACAACTAATTAACTACTACTTAATCACTTCATGATTATCAGGTGTTAGAAAGCACCTTTTGAACTTACTTGGATCAACTGAAGCTTGCTGTTTTTCGTCAGCATACAAGGCAGACTTATTAATGTAGTTTGTAGAGGATGCAACCTCATCAAGTCCAATCTCCCGCTCTAGGGTGCTCTTGAATTCCCTTGACACATCCTACAGCAAAAGAACTATCAACTGATAATTGCAGCTCAACTGGAAGCAACATCATAATTTTCTAGAATATTTTAACAAGCTCATCTCCTAGAAACATGGTCATTTAATGTTTCTCATATATCCATCATGATGGAATTTATAGCATAAAATATACTGAACAGAATTTAGCAAACCTGAAGCTCCCTAATTGTTGGCTGGAAAGCTCGCAAGGTCTTTCCCAAGTTTCGTGCTACCTGCAAAATAGTAACTTGATTAAGAGACTAACTATACCTAAGAAATCACCTCTTGCCAAAGTACCAAGGAAAATATAAATAGAAAACTTGCTGATGTGACATTCAAGTTAAAACTTCTTTGTGGAATGCAAATACTTACCAAGCAGTTTTCGTTCTGCATAAACAATAATGAAACATAAGCATGCATGAAAATTTTGCACACTATCAAATTATTTTGAGTGTTTTCTTTTTCTTTACTCAGATCAAAAAGATGTTTGCATCATTTTTAGTAATGACCAAAGTGGGACATGTACCAACTACATAATTGCATCATGAAGATTAACATGCATATCTAAAAAGATCAAATTACTATGTCAATGATATGTGAGATAAGGTGAATTCCCTTTTTTTGCAAATGGTAAGTAGTGAAGATAGATCTTGACAAAGTCATTACCAGCCAAGCTAGCCAGCACTTGACAATCTTTACCAGCCAAGTTAGCTAGCACCTTTGACATCTTATAGTTTTAACTTTTAACAACTTGACCATCAAATAAGTAAATGGACATAGAACTGAAAATATATATTTTCCACCAATCTTTCTTATGATACCATCTAAATTAACAATATGATCAACATTCAATGACAATAACCATTTTAACATACCTCTCCCAGGCTTCCTGCGACACTATAGCCTAAACTAAGAAAACTGCTAATGTATTTCCCATGTAAATCAGAAGCAAAACATTTGGTTAGGAGTTTGGATTAAGACTACCCACCACAGGAAAATGTTAAATAGAAATTTGGACCAAAACTGGACATCAGCCTAGCCCAAGTCATGGCCACCGAGACATGGTCATGTTGGGCCAATCTATGTGGTTGTTTGGCCTTGTAGAATGCTACACAAGGCAGCCAGCTCTATTTTCATTATTGCTGGCCACAGTGGGTGACATGGGAGCAGATGAAACTGCTGATACAGGAGCTTACATATCCTATTATATTTTGAGGTTATTCGAACTACAACAAACATATTTGGAAGGGCTCTAGATGGTCAAAGGAGACTCTTAAAACAATTAGAACTTTCAATCCCAAATTATGACAGGATTACAACAGCTTAAAGCAAGTTGGAAGGTAAACAGGAAGAATAGGACTGCACCGAATGAGAAAAGGAAGACTAAGCACCCTTTTTACAACCCAAACAGGAGAGGAGGGGCAATAATGTAACAGTAATAAAACAGTACTGTAGCATGAGATCATAGAAGATATTGCTTGTGTATTAAGTAGTGCTTTGTAGACTATTCACATTCCTAGTTAGATTAGAGTTTTGAGGTAATTGTAGTCCTATAAATATGAATACTCGTAAGGCCTTAAGGCATATGCTTGAATGATTTCTCTAATTTTTTTCATATTAACATTAATTAATGTCAAATTTTAGCCTTCTGATTAGTAGCTAGGAGGCTTCTCCTTTTCCTCTAACTAGAAAAGTGCATCTTAGAGAGACACTAATAGGTAGCTTACGTTCATCTAGGCAATGCATGTATTCCTACCACATAGAGACACAGTTAATCTTTGCATGGCACAGTCTGTATTTCTGTTCTCTTTGCAATCTACAGGTGATATGATGATGATGAATTATGTTAAAATTAAGTGACTATAAATCCTGACAAATTCCTAATCATCAGAAGGAACTTACCTCAGCTAGGCCTTTAGGACCAAATACCAGCAAAGCCACCACTCCAATAACCAAAGCTTCAGGAGCTCCCACTCCAAACAAAGAAGCATAAACCACTTTACCATGACAATTTCCCTTGTCTGCAACACAGAAGTAAAAGAAAGTTGAAGTAAACATGCTAACTAGACTAGCAGATATGCAAAAGTATTTGAAATGATAAAGACTGTGTAGGAAGGAAAAAAGCTAAAATGTGAGAGCTACAGCTAAATAAAGCATGTAGAGACAAAAGTGAAGAACACTTCAGCTTAAATATAGGCTAGGAGATGGAATAAAGCCATTATTGTAGAGAATGCCTATCGACTAAATAACAAACAAGCGGAAAAAATATATAAAGTCTATTATAACCTAGAGAATATTCAAGATAAGAAAATGAAAGTGCTCAAAAATCAAAATAAACTCTTTTGTAAAAATTAGGAACAAATTCATAAAACATTGATAAAGAATCATGTGCAAGTGACAAAACTATCCAGTAGAGTCGATGCATGCAAAAACTTTAAAAGATAAATGCACAGTGCAAATACTCATAAACGTAGACACATCTTGCAATTTCAAATAAATATGAACCCTTTCAAGCCTTTATTGTAATTAAAAATAACTGAAATTTTAGAAGTCACTCTTATTAACCTGGAGCTTGCTAGAGCTACGACATACAAAGCAAAAATGAGATATACAACTTTTTATAGTTTGTACATAGTCTGAGTTAGCTCATTCCTGACGAACAATGATTTCAACGCCACCAATGCAAGCAAGCTTCTAATATGTCACTTGTACTATTCTATCAATAAAACAAAATATTTCAGGTTAGTATCAAAGTATCGACAAACAATTAAACTCAGTTCACACCTGAATAAAAATGCCCTAAATTAAAATACAACATGCAAATCAAGTTTGAATAATTCAACCACAACCACAACCAAACTTATAACTCACTAGCCAGGCAAAGCAAAAAAAAAAATGGTACAGTGATAGAACCAATTTGATCAGGCAAGAAAAACCAACTAAGCCAATGTACACTAATTGGTTAATATAATTCAAGTATGTCCCCTCAAGAAAAGAATGTAGGCAAAAGAGATGAGCAAAACCTAATATCCAAAATCACTTCAAGTTTTGCATGGACATCTTTAACTAACTTGCAATCCTAGTTATCAAAGGGACTTGAAACATGACATATAAGCAACTCAAGTTGCATACATTGGATCTTTTTATATATATTATAAACCATGTTTGATTGTCAAATTATGAAAAATCCCCTATCTTATCATCATTTGCAACCCGACATTAAGAGTTTGCATAAAATTTGCAAATAGCTGCCTAGCTTCCAATGTTCTTAATAGATTTACCATATTCAATCTATATCATGCATTTTCATAAATGTCAAAAGACTATATCGATTATCACATCTCTCCTTTTTATGACTATCCTAGTCCATCCTCTTCCATGGTTGTAGATACCAAACCATAGTAGAGCGAAAATTATTGGATGTTCACTTGTGAAGTGGATGGGGTAGCTACAGGTTAGTTAAGAGAAATATCACATAAGGGTTCATGATTCAGCAACTTAGGCTTTGGGGTTGATAGCCACTCATGTGTATGGTCCCTTTGCTGAGGTCATTGGGCTTTATCACCCTCCTAACAAAGTAGCAGTCCTACTGTAGCACAGTAACGAACGTGGTAATATGGTTTTAAACACCAGGTCCAAGAACAGTTTCTAAAAGTTATCAGACTAGTATGACACCTGAATGTCATACTAACATATACCACCCAGTCACACTGAAAAAACCAAATAGTATTCTAAGTGATACTGAACTATATGTTTCGAACCTGATGCTTAGTTGGACTGGTAAATACCAATTAGTACCAACCGATCTACTGGTATACTAATCCATGAGTGGTAGTCTAGAGTCTGGACCATGTAGGGTGACTTGATGAATACACAGGTATAACAGACAAAATGATAGAGGTATTTTTACAATTAAATCCTTCAAATAGGTGACAAAGTTAGGATGCTGGCGAAATGTTCCAAGTCTGTTGATAGCAACTGACGTCATATAATAACAATGATAAGTACTTATTCTAAGTGAAACTTGAATCTGTGTCCTTATTCTAAGCCTTCATGATCTCATAAGTACTTGAATCTGGTGTGGAGCAGTGAAATGACTATCAAAAAAATAAAACTAAGCAACAAAATGGTGAGAAGACTCCTATGGGTTCACAAGCAGTTGCAGCATCTTGAGTGAAAGGTTTTCTAAATGTTCATCCTGAACCTCATTGCAAGAGAAGCCAAGTCATGGCATTATGCGTGTACGTTAGTACATGGCACATATATATGTATTCATAATAACCATTACTGGATTACAGATTAAACATCCATACCAATCTAGAACTAGCACTAGTAAAAGGAAAAGGAAAGATAGCATACAGTCTACACCACTGAGGATGTTATTAAAGTATTGCTAATATCAACTCAGAAACTGTCTTCTCTTTCTCTTTGTAAGAAGACAAGCAACCTAGATTTTCTTTATAAAATTATGTTGAGAGGATATTACAATGTAATAAAAACGAATAAATAGCTTATTACGATGTAATAACAAGTGTTTATATGTTAATCCAAGCAACCTTGTTAGAGTTTAATATCTCCCTGATCGAAGATTAAAATCTCAACAATTTTGTTAGGACAAGCTATTAAGACCTCCTCCAACTCATACAATCTTCCTCGCTCTAACGAGTCCACAATAGCATTGATGAGTCCCAAGTGATTCTCTTCATACAATCTCATGCATGTGATATGCTCTTTCTCTTGGTAAAGCAGTATGGTCAATTCTAACCATAATAATGCCTCAATAATGTAACCAATTGGCACATAATCTCAAGCAAAGAATAATTTGATAACTAATCCCACAAAAGCCCTAAATTTGACACCCTCCTTAGAGTCACGTGCCACATCCTAATGATAGCTTAATCTGAATTGGGTGCATTTTAAGGGCCTCTTTCCTGGGGTGACTAATGTATCACTCTAATCAAATCCTTCGCGTCCTTTCCAAAATAAGTGAGCAGCCTCAGATCTCATGGAACATATCATGCCAGAGAAAACTGACTACAGAAAAAGGTTGAGAAGAAGGACAAGGCGACCTTTGCGGGCGTACTTTCGCGGAGGCACAAAGGAGCCGAGCTGCTTCAGACCACTCCAGAGCGAGAGGGGACCCGGGCCGAGTCCGGGGATCGACCGTAGGAGGTGAGACAAAGGTGAGCGTTTGGGACAAATCCTGACACGGCGAGGGGACGGGACGAGGACCGCCGACGCCTTGAGGCGGGAAGAAGAAGAGCAGCAGACGGCCGGGGAGAGCGTCGCTGCGCCCATGGCGACCAAGACACGAGAGCAAGACCGAGCTCGAACGGGATGTGGTGCAGCGAGATCGAGGGCTCAAAGCTTTTGGTAAATGATGGATATATATATATATATATATATATATATATATATATATATATATATATATATATATATATATATATATATATATATATATATATATATATATATATATATATATGTATATACACAAACACACACACATATGTATATATATATGTATGTATATATATATATATACATATATATATATACATATATGTATATGTATATATATATGTATATATATACATATATGTATATGTATATATATATGTATATATATACATATATATATATATATGAATTAAAATTATAAATGAATTCACAATTTTGAAATTATAAATGATAGATTTAAGAACATAATGTATAATTCAATGCTAAACATTAAATCACACTTGCTTGCAATCAACCAAGATTAGATTATATTATATAGTAACATTGCAATTGTACATGAAAGATTAGTACAATAAGGGTAATTTAAATAAAAAATTAATATTAATTGAGGAAAAAATATTTATTACTCATTTGGAATTAAGATATGGCTGAATCAATAAAGAATGGTGTGATAATCTAAATATGTAGTAAAGTACCAAAAACTTAATTAGGCTTTTAATCTATATTTTACTAAACATGAAATTTGACATTTAAAAATGTATATTCATAATTTTCTTGTGGAGTAATATCTCTTACAAGGAAAAATATAAGGATATGAGAAATCATGAATAGCAGCATCAAAGGAGAGAGAGAAAAAAAATGAAGTTTTATGTAACTTGATCTTGATTTAATCAAATGAGCTTCTTATTAGTTGTCTTGATAGTATCATTATTTTAGCAATACTTGAATGACTTGGTTAAATCATAAAAATGAAAGATTTGAAATTTTATGAAGTTTATTAGAAAAAGTCATATACTTTAATTTTTTGATACATGAAAATACACATCCAAGATAAGTTATACTATAGATTTAAAATTTAACAATCTTTAACTGATGTGTTGAAGCCATTATACTATGAATTCTAAATAATCTACTAATACTAAAATATTCTCCATCTACTTGAATTATAGGGGGAAAAAAAGGAATTTACTCTAAAAGATTTATTATAAAGAAGAAAACCCAATCCAATCCAAAACCAACTGACCTCAAATAAAAATCATATTTAAGTGAAAAGTTTAAAGAAACTTATTTTAGAAAGGAACACATTTTTTTGTACCTAAGATTTCACATAAATTGAGGAAAAAGTTACTCAAAAACATAATATTAAGAAACCATTCCCAAGTAAATGTGTAAAAATAATAGCAACTAATGCATGATATGCCAAAAATATTTATAGGGAAAAAATGAATATTTAATATTATATCATAATACACAAAGATAAAAAGGAAAAAGATAGATGAACAATCTTCAATAAAAACATCATTTAATAGCAATTGATGGCCAATAACTCATGTGATTTATAGAAGTGATGGAAAGCACATGAAAGAAAACAAAAACAAAAAAAAGGTCCCATCAAAATCCTTATTGAGACTATAACAAAAAAAGGACTGAGGGCTATTTAAGAATTGGAAGACTGTTTTATTTTTGTTTACCAACTAATATCAACATTCTGATATTCTTAAATGATAAAACTTAAAATAATATTTATGTAATATTCTCAAACAGCTTTACTCCCAAATCCTTTTCAATTTTAATAGCTTTATGTGCTTTAAACAAACATATGGCTAATTTTAACCTTTTCAAGAAGAGTTAGAAATATGAAGTAATTTTGATGGTTTTTAATCTGCCATGACATATCCTTCTTTTGAGAATATGTATCAAATCCAACAAATAGATTTCAAAAATAATGCCTTTTCATAGAGGGCTATAATAACAATGACACAGATAAAAGATATGGAAACAAGATCAATTTAAAATACAATTGATCAGATTTTTTATTCTCTTGAGATCCAAATATTTGCTATTAAGATGTAGAAGCAACAAAAATTGCATACATATTCAAATTCATGTGTAACTGTATATGCATATGTTTTCGGTATGCTTTGATGAGGATGCACAAGCAAATCTAAAAGGAATTAACTCATTCGATCCAGAGAAAAAAGTTTTCTATTACAAGAGTGTGCATGAAGAAAAATAATTGGCAGGCATAGTAAGAATCCCACTTAGGAATGTATATGCAGACATACATTATAGGAAGTATGAAAATTATGTACCACATTTACTTTCATGTACACATATGTAAGACTAACAAGGATCAAACTCCGGCATTATACTGACACTCCCAGCACCATCTCAAATACACCTCTAAACATCCAAACTTGCTCAACCAGAGGAAGGTTTTTTATACTCTGTATCACGCGATCAGTCAGAATCTTATCAGATCATTACATTTTGAAGATCAATAATTACAAAGCTTCTTGCATACTCTAGTTTATAAAAATCCAATATTACATGACAATGCGCAAACCTAGTGAGGTTCTGTTTACCCTGATGACGTAACTTGACAGTTGCTAATTATTATTTTTGCCTTTTCAATCATCTCGTGAGTGACATGATCGTCTTCTCCAGATATGAATGATCACAATGCTCCATGCAGGACCGGTTTGGAAGAAGCAGCAAGTTCCCCATGAGTCCACTTCCTCAACATCTCCAGTGCTGCCTTGGGTTGATCCATTGGAACCATGTGACCTGCATCATGAACCTGTATGCAAAACAACAGTTGAAACATTATGCTTCAGTTATGATATCCAACCATACCAGTAGGAAATTATAACTAGGTTATACATGGAATCCAGTAGTAAGAATGCAATATAATTTACCATGCAGAGTTAGAATTAGTTATTTCAAGTAAACATCACCACAATCTTCAAAGTACCTTCAGGAAACTAAGTGGTCCATGGCTCTTCAAAACCCCAGATTCTGCACCATCCACCAAAAATGGTACTTCAGGTGATGACACAAAATCTTGTTGACCAGACCACTCCATGGAATGAACCCATCTCGAATTCCCTGATCCAAGTACACAGCATAGAAAGAGGCCGTGAGATGACAAAAAATTAAGAAACTGGTGATTATATGGGTGAATGTGCAATGACAAAAGATGAGACAAATTGGCAGATCAAGGGAAGAGGTTCCTCAATTACCACTATAATAATATACATATGCTGTAGAAACCTCTTGCAATCAGTGTTGCAGAGATAAATGACTTCCCTTATTTAAGAATAATGCATCTAGTTTACAGGAAGTTTCCTACCAAAAGTATGCAGTTTCTAGGCATTCTTACTCATTTATCCATAACTTATATGAATATTCATATATTGATTCTTAGATAGCTATTCGTGGTGCTTGCAGAAAGAAAGCTGCCATTTTGAATTATAGGAAATGCTTAGAATGTACAAAAATTAACAGGGCCTTACCAAGCCAATTGCATATCAAATCATATTCCCCAGCATATACAAGCAGCTTGATGCCATCCTCAAGAAGAGCAGGTATACCCACTTCCAAGTTTCTCATCCAGTCTTTCATCATGGCTTCAGATACTGTAGGGCTACAGGAGACAAAATCTATATCTCCAACCCCAAGAGCATCTCTAACGGAGTGCTGATTAAGGAACTTCTCCATGTTGGAGAAATCATAGCAGAGCTTCCCTTCACATTGCTTCCTAATGTCATAATACTGTGCAGAAATTTGTGCATACAAAGTTAGAATATTGTGTTTTCACCATTAATTTTTAGTTACTGCAGTTGGCTTACATTGGTTTTCCCAATGATCTTCATGATTGAGTTGAATATTGAATTGCAAACCATATGTGAGACCAGGCAAGAAGTATTTCCAGATGTACCTGAAAAGTTAATGTTATCATCAGTAGTTTCACATTTATTTCTTTCTTTTTTCATAGATAGTGATGATGAGACAATATTTTTCCTGCAGAGATTATTAACTAAATAAATTAATTCATGTTATAATGAGATAGAAGAGAGAATTACCACAAAGCTTAATAGCTAATTCACATGCAGGGTAAATCTTGTTGATTCTTTCATAATCATGTTTCTGAATTAGTCCTGTATCCAATGCATAATCTGTGTATGCTTTGTATTGTATTGCTGGGTCAGTAAGTCCATTACCGATAGCAAAGCCCTGTCATAACATTCATCAGCCGCACAAGTTAGCAAAAGCAGATAAATGTTGTGGAAACAAGATTTGAAGTGAAACTATGTACTATACCTTCAGATTAATATAAATTCCTTCACCAGCTTTGTTTCCTTGGTGAACTCTGCTTGCAAGAGCAGGGATATAGTGGCCAGCATATGACTCTCCAGTTATATAGAAGTCATTCGTTGCATATTCAGGGTGTTCCTTGAAGAACTCCTGAGATCAGGTCACATTGGATAATGTTAGTTGCTATTCTAGAAAATGTAAAGATATAATTATTCGAAAACTACAGCTTAAAAACCTTAGCAAGACATTTTCATGAAAATGCAAAGTAACCAGTGGTCAAAAATTAATTACTTCATGGGTTGCAAAAAGTTTCTATTTGTTGTTTGTCTAGTTCTATAATGGTGCCACAAAACAACAAAATCATGAACAACAAAAGAAGAAAAAACCAAAAAATTTTATGTACATAATAATAGTAAGAATGTGCTGATAAAATTGCTGAAAATACTGGCGGTATATTATTTGTTCTCAATACCATGAGAGATAATTCTCAGCATGATAATACATTGTTATTTGAATTAATCATAATGTTTGAACTCTGAGCAGTACTTTAAGGATAATATTGCTAACAATCACATGCTTATTGTTTTTAGCTTGCTATCAGAGTTCAATCGCATTTATCATCTCAAAACTAAATAATAAGAGGGAGAAGAGATGGTAAGCTTAAGGATTGTGGCTAGAATAAATGAATGGTGGAATTTACATTTCATAAATGTTTTCAAGTACTTAAAGAGAGTTGAAAACCTGAAGAAAATCATATAGGTCATTGCTGACTCCGTTTTCATCATGCCGAATGTCACCATCATCTGTGGTATAGCTGAAACCAGTTCCAGTTGGTTGATCGACATATAAAAGGTTTGAAGCCTGTAGTAGCATCGATCATCAGTGATGGGCAACCATGTAAAATAACAGACAACAACATAAGATATATATTCTTTACACTGTCATCAGGGAAATAATTTAAAATCAGATTGTAGGATGTTAAACTGATTTCTTGTTGATATTTCCATACAAAAGTAGTTAAACGAATTAAACAAGGTCCTCCATTTATTGCCACGGAATTATTCAGATCCTAACTAACCAGATTCAAATTAATCTATAGAGTTATCAGATGCAAACAAGCTTACTGAATATTCTTCCTAATCTCTTAGCATGTGATTTAGTCACCATTTGTCTTACGGAAATTGCTCTCTGCAAGCATTTCAAAGGAAAAGTGCAAATATGTAGACAGCTAATAGAAGAGAAAAAAAAATTTTAATGCAATTGTACACAAGAAATCCAACAAATGAATAATTACTTTAGCAAAACAAGAGAAACAATGAGAGCAGATGATCTATGCAAACTAATATATGATTTTCTTGGGCCAGGTTGCCTTGATGTCTGAAACATACATCACAAACATCATCATGAAATCAATTAGAAGAAACGAAGTGAGGTTAGTAGAGATTCTAAATTGAGAATCAGAAGGAAAAAGGTGGTAAACTCTACTCCAGAGAAAATGCACCTGTAAACAAATTGATTAATCGGCTAACTGGAACTCATATAATGGAAATTATTAGTACCTTATCCCATCCAAAGTCATTCCATGTAAGTGACATGTGTTCCGTCACGCTAAATGGGCCATTCTCATAGAAAAGAGCCAACTCACCGCTACAACCAGGCCCTCCGGTCAACCAGATGACAACCGGGTCCTTCTTGTTATGCCTTGATTCAAAGAATAAGTAGAACATCCTAAATGAAACAAGAAATGGATAGGTTATGCGATTTTACCATATAAAACATGCCCAGACTACATTAATAGATCAAAGTCTAGATCTTAATAACAGCTGGAGAACAATGAAAACCAACGGTACGAAACTCAAACACATAACCCTCGTCAAAAACAAATCTTTAGTGCAGTACACAAACACATTCTCGAGCATACAACGCTAAGAAGCCAATCCCATCCTCACACTAAAATCAAAATTTTGGACACGCGGATCAGCTCACAATCCCGGGAAAACAGTGGAAAAAAATCTCACCTTGCGGCGTGGGAGTGAGGGAGACGGTAGTAGCCGGCATGGTGGCCGAGCTCCTCCACGCTGGGACCTCCACCAGAAAGGCCAGGGAACCGGACCCGCTTCTCCACGAGCCTCCCGGCGCCGTCGCCGGCGGCGGCGGCGGCGGAGCCAGCATCGGCGCATATCTCCTTCGGGACGAGATTAAGCGCGCGAATGAGCCTCTCCGCCTGCAGCGCGGGGAAGCTGGCGCCCTCCGGTAGGCCGACTTCTTCGTTCACCATCAGTGCCGCACCGGACACGCCGAAGAAGAGCAACAAGGCAAAGAAGAAAGCAGCCATTTTTTCGGGAGAGGGGGAGGACGCGGTGCGAGAGGGGGGGGGGGGGGGGCGGGATTTATAGGGAGATGGGGATGGAGTTGGAGGAAGCGTAGGCTTTCCGGCGAAAGGTTGAAGACATTGCTTGCACAAAAAACTCTCCTTTATTTGAAAGCTTCGCTGTTGCTTTGCCTTCATTTCAAGCTGCGATTTGGGCCGGAAGAAGCGGGGGTGGTTTAAATAAATAGGGGTTTTCAGACCCGTAAGAACAGGTCACAAAAAACAAAAAAAAATAATTTTTATTTCATTTTCCTGTAAAATTAAATATTAACTTTATTTTAAAAATATTTTTCAATTCTAATCTCCTCAAAATATTTCCACGTTAACATCTGAGCATAATATCACATGTAATAATAGTGACTGAGTCTCTGAGGAGATGTCTCCCATATGTATTTTATTTTTATTTTTATTTTATATATAATGAAAAACAATTAAAAAAAGAGCCACTCATGCAATTTATATGAGTAATATGGAAATGTGACAGCTTCTCCCTCTTGTTTGGTGAAATGGCCTCTACCTGCAATTTCTTCCGGATAAAGAAATATGACATTGTTACGTTGGATTTGGAATTTTATGATTTGACATTGTTATCTACCATTAGATGATATGGTAGGATCATTTTGCACCATCTTAGGTTTATCTTTCATCGAACATATAGTTGTTTATATATATATATATATATATATATTCTTAATTTTTAAAGGGTAAGTCACGAATATGAATTTGGATGAATCGTCAAAATCTCATCTTCCTCAGAAAAAAAAAAGAAGTTTATTAGGGGAAAATGTTTATGTGAAATTAAGCTTCTTTGGAGTCCAATTTGTATTACAAGTTTCACTTAGTTTTTCTTGGTGATATTTGTTTCTTCTTTTATTTGACTTAAATCCTTGTTGATTGGATGCCACGAAGCTGTTCGATCCAATAATTGGGCTGTTAGTATGAATTTTACAGCCCTTGTTTTTCTTTTATATATATATATATATTTTTCAGGTAGATGAATCGACTTGATCAACAAAAGCCCAATAAACCTTGGGTCATTAGGCCTATTGTGTTAATGTGATAGTCTGATCGAGTATTTACGTTTGGGTGATATCCGATGATTCTTCATATAAATATTATATGAATTAAATTAAATATTTATTTTGTTTCCAGCTATTTGATGATAAATCTTTCGTTATTGGCCTATTAAATTAATATAATAGACGTATAAAAATTATCACAGATTTAGTTAGATTTATCTAAGTCGTCAAATATCCATTTTGTTCATCTATAAAAAGGTCAACCTAATTAAAACCTCGTATATATATCAAAAAAATTATAAAAAAAATAAATTGATTAATTTGAAAGTGAACGACAGACAAGTAGATCTCGCGAAGAGGATAGCTTTATAAATAATTCAACAAATACTTGGTATATAAGAAAAGAATGAGAAAACAAAAATTTTAGAAGACAAACAATTGTTACTCGGACATTTTGACAACTTCCTGTAGGCTTAATGTGCAAACTTATGAATCCAATCAACACCTAATACTACCTTAAACCCTCATCTAGTCGGATGTCATTTGAGGGGTTATTGGGTGTTGAGATGTCTGATATTTTTCGTTGCATTATTATTTGTAGAAAACATGTTATGACATATAAAAATTAGACAAATTTAGAAGAGTTTTACTCATTTTGATGAGCAATCACGTTATAGCATTGTAAACTATTTATGCTTATAATTTTTAAGCAAAACACATACAAATGAGTCAAAACACATTACCCAAACATATGTACATTCAAACAAAGATGATGAATGACTCATTAACAAAGGTGTTGCTGGTGCGCGATGATCATCCATGACATTCTCCCCTACTTAAACTATCTATACCCTCATTGATACTTATTGGTAGGCGTTGATGACTACTTTTTTGTGTTGCAGAATATTTTCATGCTCCCAATTGGCTTCTGTTTGGGGAAGCTTTCGTCACTTCACCAATTATTGATTTACTCTGCTCTATTGAGTAGCTTTATTATATGACACACTAAAATGGTTTTAACTCACATTTTGTAAGAGTCTCTTATGGGGGCTAAATAAGTTTAAATACTTTGAAAAGCATCTTGCAGATATGCGTGATAGACTTTTAAGTTTAGAAGACATTGTGAATTTTGAGTCATACCAGTAGCAACAACTTGTTGAAGACATTATCTATCTTGTTGATAATTAGAAATGGTCATTCATACTAATGCACTAATCCCTTATGTATTTTTATTCCTAAAGAACTAAAGTGATGCTACTTAGAGCTTTACTAACACCAAGTTAGTGACTTTAAACTCCTATAGTTGCCTTTTTAAATATGCTCACTTCTTCATCTTTTTTATTGTCTTCTCCAAGTAGGCTCGAGTAATATATGCATTTCAATGACATTCCATTGCAAAGTAATATGTTAACGGACTACTCCAAATATAATCAATCACCAAGATATAAGGAGTCGATGGTTGCTATCCTATAATGATCTTGAATGGGCTCTTGTTGGATGCAAAGCTCTATTACAAGTTATAGGAAAATTGAGCTATGTCCAACTACTTAACCCAATCACGTTAGTTGGCATTCATGTAGTACCGTAAATATTACTTGATGAGCAAATTTATTCTTTTAGTTTAGCTATTCATCTATGCGTGGAGGCTTGTGGAGAAATATAACTTAGATCCTAACAATTTGAATAGCTCGATCTAGAATCGTCCCAAGAATCACACATCTTGATCGTTGATGATATTGTGTGGGACACTTTAATACTTTACTATATTCTTCATCATTAACTTAGTCGCCTCCTTCATTGAGCAATGTAGGGGTGCAACAGTGAATGTTATATACTTTAAAAATTTATCGACCATCATGAGTATCAATCCAAGTCCCCATACTACTAGCAACCTTGATATAAAGTCCAAGGAAATGCTTTCCCACGACCTTTCTAGTATGGGCAATAGCTCCAAAAGTCCCATAAGCCTCTACTGCTCTACCTTATCTTATTGGCAAGTAATGCATATTCGAACATATTCCTCCACATCAATCCCCATCTTCGACTAATATAAGAGCCTCTTCATGAGAGCCAATATTCGATGAATACCTAGATGTCCTACCCAAAGGGAATCATGACACTCCTCTTAAGAGTTCATGTCTCAAATTATCCACTTGAGGATCATAGACTCTATTCCTTTGGTGTAGATGACTCCCCTCTAAACCTAAAATCATCGTGTCTTATCCTCTTTGATCAATTGCATCATAGTTATTACTTATGGATCACTAGACAATCCATCCCTAACTTTGCTTTTGTCTTCCAATTGCATGGCATTCGCTAGCTCCACTTTCCTGCATAATGTATCAGTTATAATATTTACTCTTATGAGCATATACTTCATTACTATATCAAATTCAGCTAGTAAATCATACTATCTTACTTTAAAGAGAGGTTTTTTTGAGTTTAGAAGTAACTTAGCATTATGTTGTTTGTTCTTAGCACAAATCATGTTATTAGAAGGTAGTATCACCAAACTCGTAGATAGTGGACTACCGTTATCGTCTCCTTCTTGTGCACTAAATACTATTGCTTGGTCTCGTTGAACTTGCGACTCTCGTAAGCCACTAAGTGACCCTCCTGCATAAATATACCCCTAATATCGAAGTTTGAAGCATCTTTATAGACTTCTAAAGGCTTTTTATAGTCTGATAATTTGAGTATTGATTCTTTCAACACAGTAGTCTTTAGATTTTGGAATATCGCTTCACATTTATCTGACTATCACCAAGGCTGCTCCTTTAATAACTCTATCAATAGAGTTGCACGCTTCAAGTATCTAACTATGAAGCACCGATTATAATTAATGAAACCAATGAAGGATCTCAATTCTAGTATCTTCTTTAGTGTTTGCTACTTGCAATAGCTTGTACCTTCGATTTGTCTATCCAAATGGAACCTTCGACGATTCGATTCCCTAAGAATAAAATCTTCCTCCAAGTAAAATAACACTTTTTCCTTTTCACAAATAAAATGTTCTCCCTAATAACTTTAAAAGTTATTTAAAGGTGCTTGACATGCTCCTCGAGTGTTATGTAATAAACAACAATATCATTATTTAAAGATGCTTGACATGCTCCTCCAGTGTTATGTAATAAACAACAATATCGTCGAAGTAGACGACCACAAACTTATTCAAATACTTCTTGAATAATTAGCTTATATGCCTAGAGAGTTAGTTAAGCCGAAAGGCATCATAAAAAACTTGAACGCTATATACATGGTCATACAAGTAGTCTTCTCTTCATGGCCTTCAGTAATGCACACCTGCTAGTAACTTAATTAAAGATTGAGTTTGAAGAAATACTTTGTCTTGCCTAATTGGTCGAACAAGTCTACAATGAGTAGGATGAGATACTTGTCTTCAATGTTATCTTATTTAGGGCCTAATAGTTAATGCATAATTAGAGTTTTCCATCTTGTTTTTTCTAAAAGAGGATTAGAGCTCTGAATAATGCTTTAAAACCACAGATGAGACCACCGCTTAGTAGTTCATCTAATTGCTTTCTGAGTTCTATCAACTCTATAAGGGTCATGAGGTATGGTGGTCTGACTAGAGGCTTCAATCCTGGCTCTACCTCAATGTGATGATGCATGCCTCTGTATGGCGATAGTTTTTGGCAACTCAAGTGGTAGAACATTAGTGAGCTCCTTCAAAACATTCATCACCACAGTAGATTCATGAGTAGTCTTTATATCAAGTTACCATAGTTTTACTGTGGCCACAAAAATTAATTTACCTTCATACCCTTTTCTTCAATTGTAAAGCAGATATTAGTTATGGGTCCTTGGTTCTTCCTTAAGAAACTGGAACTATGTAGGTGTCATCACCTACCATTAGGCATAGGGAGTTTACGAACCACATTAGTACTAATTTTATCATGTGCATAAACTTCATTCTAAGGATCACTTGAAAGTCCAGTGACACCACCATCATATTTGTATTTTTGCTTCATATCTCAATCTTAATGGGGACCACATTTGCCAGTCCAAAGATCTATTTGGCCTGTGAGTTTATAGCCTTCATCCAACTTGAGGTCTTCTCCAAGTTTAGCCCAAGTTGCCTTACTTCTCGATTGACAATGAAATTGTGGATGGTGCACATGTCCACTATTGCATGGATTGTTTAACTATTTAGCTTGATATTCATATACATTAGCTCATTGCTTCCTGTTTTTTATTATTTTATCTTCATGTTCTCCCCCACTTGACCCCACAACACATTCAACAAAAGAATTTCTCCCATCCAAGGTCATTATGTCCCATCATCATTATTAGATTTCAAATTACTCAAACTAATGATGATACTCTTGCCTTCATCTGATCTGGGGAGATCAATTGATATTGTCAATGCATTAAATACTTATTTTTATCGACACTCCTTCATCATATATAGTCCTCAGCATAAGAAGCATCTATCAGGTTTTAAGACCTTACCTTTTAAGCTTAACCCTTTGTGAGAACTCTTTTTTTTTTTACTCACGGTCTCCTTCCCTCATGAATACATAGATGGTCAATTTCTCAAAGATTATTTCTTCTTTCGTAAGTCCTTTGAGGAAACAAAATCGGTGAGCCTTTCCTCATTACGATTGCCCTGGCAATTATTGTTGTGCCCATGATTTTAGACCATTGAGGAAGCTGAATAGATTATCCTTCTCAAACATGTCTTGTATGTCTAATATTACTGTAGAAAATTATTTTATGTAGTATTAAATGAAAGTGTATTGATAGAGTTATCTCAGCTTCCTACTTGCAATGAACTCTATGTTTTCAAGTAAGAATTGAGTTTTTAAGTCATGCTTAAGTCCTCCTATGTGTCCACTCGACCTTATTGGATCTCTTCCCAACATATGTTTTGTATCCTCATTCATGTCCATGGTTACTAATTAAAATTTGATTTCTTCATAATCGAGTCTCGTAGCTTGAAAGTATTATTCTATATCAAACAAAAAATTCTCGAGCTTTTTTATATCCTTAGCAACCCTGTAATAATGTGGCTCGAGTACTCTCAAGTTTTATGACAGAGCAACATAAGTGTTGCTCCCTCCCACATTAAGAGCCCTTGTGAGCAATATAATCCTGGACGTGAGTTCCGCCATGACTTCATGTAGGTGTTACATAAAGTCTTTGGTGTCTTCTATTAATCGATCTACTAAGGACTTGACCTACTCGATCCAAGATTTTGCCCCCCCATATGAATTCTCTGTCCTAAGAAGTCTTTGTTGACCTTCGTAGAATTTCTTTGGACTCACTTCAAGAATGTCAAGATAGGTTTTCACAAGTGTAAACCTCTTCTTAGGGCTTCATTTCCTAATTGGTGCTTCGGATTTTTAGGATGCTGAGATGGCTATCGTTTTTCTCCACACTATAGCCTACTAAAAATAGACCATGACATTTGAAAATTAAGTCATTTTAGGATAATTTTGCTTATTCTAGTAAGCGATCGCTCTATGACCTTGTAAACTATTTCTATTTGTAATTTTCAAACAAAACACATAAAAATAAGATAAAACATATTATCAAAACATATGTATAACACTCATAACATGTGTCAGTCTATATGACTCTTCACGTTTAAGTAATATTCAACAATTTCACAATATCATACAAATTAAATACTCATCTTTTTTTAGCTATTACTAGAAATCATTATAAAGACATTATGTATGTCAATTCTCTGTAATTATTACTTAGATTAACTGTAAGAGAACCAAAAGCTATCATAACACTAAAAAAAATATTTTTATAGTAATTATTTTTAAAAGAAAGGTTTAAAACCTCAAAAGCAATTAGTTAAAAGCATTCTAATCAATGAACCGCATGAATTGAGGATTCAGTTCCCGGTTGTCCAATCGAACCGGGCGGTTCGGTCTAGGATGCATGAACGGCTGATTTATCCCGTGGTATATGTGCACAGCAGCAGCACTCTTCTTCTTTCCCCTCTTTGGGAAATCTGCCACTGTTCTTTCTTCTTCTTCTTTCTATTTCGTGTCTCATTTGTTCTCAAATGCAGAGCAAGCAATCCAGACCCTGAAAGCGTTCTGCTGCACCTTCTTGAGTGAATCCCAAGAACAGCCCTCTTGCGTAAGAGAGAGAGAGAGACGATGATGCTTCTGCAACGCTAACCTCGACCCAAATCTTCTTATGGTTTGTTCGATCAGTGATCCCAGTGGGATTGAACTCATCAAAGTAGAATACTTATCCTTTACAGAACTGAATGGCAGAAGTGGACTAATCATACAGTGGAGTTCTTGCTATTGCATGATGTGATACACAATCTTAACTCACCATTCCAAGCTCACAATGAAGCAACAAAGCGGCAACGCGATGCAGCACAAAACCTTTTCATATTGGAAGAGTAATATTGAACTGATTTGGTGAGAGTTCATATGACGACACAAATCATTAAGCTGACAATCTCCACAAGATCCCATTACGTACACAGCTGCGATTGGTCAGAAGAGACCAAAAGAAGAAGAAGAAGAAGAAGAAGAAGAAGAAGAAGAAGAAGAAGAAGAAGAAGAAGAAAGGGGACCAGAACTCAAAGGAAGACCTTGGCCACGTCCTTCATGAGACCGGGGTTGGCGTGGCAGAAGGCGGCGAACTCCTTGAAGTCGATGTTGCCGTCGCCGTCGGTGTCGATCTCCGCCATGGTGCGCTTCACGTCGTCGCCGGAGGTGGAGCCCAGCGTGCGGAGGACCTCGCCGAGCTCCGCCAGCGAGATCTTGCCGTCGCCGTTGGTGTCGAAGCGCTTGAAGATACGCTCCATCTCCGGCGTCACCTCGCCCATCTCCGATCTGCGATACGCTGCGTTGCTCGAGCTGAAGGGAAAGAGATACACACAGAGAGACAGAGACAGAGAGAGAAGAGAATGAAGAGGAGAGCGATGAGGGAGACCTATAAAGGGAGGCGTTCGCCTGAGAAGCTGTTGGATCGCCCTCGCGAAGCGGAGTTTGGGTGGAGGAGGCTGTTCTCGTTCTCCTGCATGCATGCACATGAGTGGCCATGGCAGGGAGCAGTATAATTACAGTCAAACCCTCTACAAAACAAAAATAATAAGGAAAAAAAAGGGTCAAATCAGCTGCAATGTTCTTCAATAATTTTATCATTTGAGACTTTAAAAATCAAAATATTCTCAAATTTTATGTTTTTTATTATATTTATTTAAATTTATTTTAAGAACGTTTGTATCTTTTGGATCCTATTACATATTTTACCTCATCCTTTCAACTCACTCCCTCCCTATCATCCTTTTCCCACAATATTACAAAAATATATATCTCATACTATCATCTAATATAATATTAGATAATTTTCTTATAAAATACTCATATTTTACATATTTTTTAATTGTCTAATTTAAAAATACTCCAACTATCATCCACATTTTGGTCTGTCATAGTATTTTTTACTACCACAACAAAAATAACCCAAATAAACTTTTAACCTCAATCAAATTAATTATAAATTCAAAATTATAATATTATAATAATCCATGAGCAATTATATCAAAAAACATGTCACTTAAATATTTTTAATAATAATTTTAATACATAAATATAACACTATAAATACTATTAAAGAACAATATCAATGAGCCAAATAAAAATACTATACAGTTAAAAACTGATAAAAAAAAACCGAGCAAAAAATATTTCACAACAAAAATTTGGAGAGCATTTGAAGTATTTTAAATTAATGATAAATCCAACAAGCACACAACCTCATAAGAATAATGTTCCTAGATTAATGTTTCTCAGGGATAAAAAAAAGGGAGCCGCTTGAACAGGAGCTTGCAGCATGCTATCTAAATCCTCTGATGATTATGAACCACTCAGAATTCCAATAAGAACATCCTTATTCATCTGTCACGCATCCACTCGATGCAGGTTGAACATTCTTGATGTACTACAAGAATAATGACAGGGGTTAACAGTGAAAGGAAATGCAGAAAAGATAAATGTAATTAATCCGATACCATAGATCCAACAAAACCCTATCTTTGTACCTTGTGGAGCACTCCTCGAGTAGCTTTGAGAGGTGGTGGGCTCCAATTCTTACTCCTCTCGGCCAATTGCTCTTCAGTCAGATGAACATCCATTCTTCGCTTCACGACATCGATTGTGATTATATCTCCATTTTGAATGAGGCCTATAGGGCCGCCTGCCTGCAATAATTAGAAACTCTCAGAATTTAAATGCAGCTTAGCCAATAAATCTGAAGTACTACGTTGCTAGGAATAATCAATCAGGAATTATGTCAAAGGTCAGATTTACAGCAAGCTGTGACAGATCTAGCTCCAGAAGTTGCTTTTTTCTGAACCAGTGATGCTATAGATTATAGCTAAACAGAAATAATGTAAAATACTGAAGTTAGAAGTGATACGAAGTCCATATTTCTAGTTGATGACAGGTAATTTTTGATGACTTTATATCCTGCACTATGAAAATTGCTGACAGTTGACGGTCTTTTCTATAATCACCAACACACCTAAGAAGGACCAAAAATATAGTGAGACAGTAGGCCATGTAGAGAGATCCAACATCCCATTATTGAAGAAATGGCTGAATAAATTGAACATGTAGCAATTACTTTATTTTGCTGATTATGCAGATTTGCAGTGATTCCTCAGAAGAATGACTTATTTTTGCTGATTCTGCAGATTTGCAGTGATTCCTTGTTCTAAGAAGACCACTTCCATCATTCTCAGTTCATCGATTAGGTTACATATTATTCCAGGATAAGATTAGAATAGTTGTAGACTTCAAATTATTTTCAGTGAGACCTTTTTTAACCAACATATAGACAAGTTGGTTCAAGATTGGGAGCTCCAAAATTGAAGTTCTCAGCCATAAGCAATTCTCTGGACTATGCAAACAATGACATCTGAAAACAAATTACGCCAATATTATAGAATAATAAAAATTAAATACCTGTGCTTCAGGGCATATATGGCCCACAACATACCCATGAGATCCTCCAGAGAACCTACCATCAGTAAGCAAGGCACACTCCTAAAATACAAATAGAATTTTGAGGATGAGATAAATAAAAAATTAAAACCAACCAACCATTCAATATGACTAATTATTAATAGAGTCACACAAAAGCACATACTATCTGCTCTCAAAGAGCTAAAAAAAATCAAGTACATAATTTTGATCGAAGATCAATCTTCTAGAATTTATGATCTGCCAGTTAGATAATAAACAATAAAGAGTTTCAAATCTCAATCGTGTGCATATGTTGAAAATGAAATAGCCTAATATCTAAGCTTGAGAGTTTTGTTCCTTGCAACAAGGTTCAAGTAATCAGACAATCCCAAAGAGGTTCGAATAATCTTACATTCAAGACTTGAATTTTCAGTACCTGACAATCCAGGTAATCAGAACGGTCCAGACAGACAAATTCCAAAAGAGATCAGCTTAAAACGGTTGATCCAATTAGGATTCTCATTCCTTTTCCACTTTCTATCAAACGTCAAGGAATCAGTGGTTCACTGCTCCCATCTCCATCTTCTTTACATAATTAACATATTAAGTAGGGCAAGGATCCAAAGTATATCTTTTTTTCCGACATTTTCTAGTTCAATAATTTAGGTCTCTACGTAGTACGTACACACATAGTTTTATTCATTTTTGGGCTGACACAGGATCTTAAAATAACAATTTGATCCAACAGTAAGTGGCAAGAATGGACAAATTTTGCCATCTTGTTGAATAGTGTTCCTGCTATCCAAGTTTTATCTACTAATACTCAGATGGACTGTGAGAAGCACCAAGCATTTAATCTTAAGCAGATCATAGGCAAGATTAGTACTTTTAACTTTACAAAAAAGATCAACCATGAAAAATGTCTTGCAAGGAATAACACCACCTTTCCAAGACCAGCACCCATTATTGCACTGGTTGGTGTGAGCATTTCAGGCATGCCTGGTCCACCTTTGGGTCCTTCTCCTCTGATGACAACAACCTTACCCTGTTACATGTAATGCATGAGGCAGCACTGGTTTAGACAGATCTAAATAAACAAAAAGTTTAAAAAATTTAACATAAAATGGCATTAGGACTTCCAAAACTTAAATCCCATTGACATTAATTTTCCTATCCTGAACCTGATACAAGACGTATGACTACCAAACTAGGACTTTAAGCACCTGCTTGAACAGTCACTTAAGTAAGTAGGAATATTAATTAAAAATATAAACAAATAAAAAAAATCACTAAAGTAAGTCTATGAGCATCAAAAAGAGAGCAATCCCAATTTATGAGAATCCCACCAATATGGAAATCTAGAAAGGGCCAATATATAAAGGCTTCCTTCAGCAATCAAAGACGAGAGTGATTGATAAAGATGAAATTTAATTTTGGCCCATAATATGTCTCCCTCTATATCTCCACCTAGTTAATTTTTCTTTAATCTATTTCTTATCTTTTATAATTTATTTGTTGGTTACTCTTTGAGATTTGAACTAGCAAATGAACCAGCAACAAAACAACAACTTCTTGCTAACCTGTTCTCATAACAAATAGAAATTCTAAACCTGTTTTTCCAAAGCAGCAATAAATTGATTATTTTCTTCATTAACAATAAACAAAATTTGTCATTTTCTAATAGGTGAGCCTCCACTTTGACCGTACGAAATCATATACCCTTCTTGGCCTTTCACATAGCCATACATCATCAATTAGATATGTCATCAAAATGAACAACACAGGTTGACAGATATAATCTTATTAAATAAAAAATATTTATAAATATCTATATTCCTCCATATATAGACATATAATTAGTGATTCTACTTTCCAGTATTACTATGAGTTTTCAGACAAGATATTACATAATGCAATGGAAGTGAAGCACAATAATGAGTATATTAGGTAGGAATTTGCTCTGAAGAAAGATATCGTGAAAGGTTTGAATGCTTACCTTAAAGTTCATAGGATTTTCTGAAATTGCTGCAATCATGGACTCCTCACCCTCAAAAACAAGTGCAGGACCTATAAATTAGCCATGATTATTGCTATTGCAAACTTCGGTTCCAAACAAAGAATCATCATCTTCAAACCAATAGCAAGAGAAACTCTTGTTAAATGCTGTACCAGAGAAAAATAACCCTTCTTTGCCAGTAATTTTTGCCACAGAACCCTCTGGAGCGAGATTTCCGTAAAGTATCTGAATATGCCCTGTGGCTTTGATAGGGTTGGACAATGGTCTTATTATTTGCTGTAATTAAAGTTAAAAAGCAACTGGCAATGAGTATTAGCAGCCATGATAAAAGAAATTTATAGGATAGAATGTTTTGTTATCCTACTTGTCCTTCACTTAAGGCAGGGAAGAGTTTGGCATTTTCTGCAAGAGTTTTTCCAGTAACTGTAAATAAACTATAGAAGTTAGAATATGAAATTCAGAAGACTCAAGAGTTGAAAGATAATTGCACTGGTGTACTAACCAGTCATACAATCACCATCCAGAAAACCTTCCTCCAAAAGGAAACGGATGACTCCAGGTGTACCTCCAATCTGTAAGTATAGATATGAATTGGATAGGTTCATAATTATAAATGAAATTTGAATATAAACATAAAAATGTAAAGAGAAGATATAAAAAAATTTAAACACAGAATCATGCCTTGTGTAAATCCTCCATCACATACTTTCCACTAGGCTTGAGGTCGGAAAGAAAAGGGACCTGATCACTAACTTTCTGAAAATCATCTAGGGTTAAATGCAAGCCCACCGACCTACAAGGATTCGGTAAATTAACATGCAAATAATCTCTTACAAAAATTATTGTGCGAAAGTTGTACACCCACCTAGCTATAGCAATCAAATGTAGCACTGCATTAGTAGACCCACCAAGTGCCATAACAACAACCATAGCATTGCGTAATGATTTCTCAGTGATAATGTCATGAGGCTTCAAATCCATTTTTAGCAATTCCAATAAATATTTTCCAGCTAAGCGACACTCTTCCAACTTCAGTGGATCTTCTGCAGGGGTTGATGAGCTTTCACAGTTTGAAAAAGAATATAATAAGTCAAACCTTAAGATGCAGTGACAAGTGACAGCTAAAAATTGTATTTATTGTATAATTTCTCGTACCTGTAAGGAAGTGACATGCCCATCGTCTCAATAGCAGATGCCATGGTGTTAGCAGTATACATGCCTCCACAAGCCCCAGCTCCAGGACATGAATTGCGTACAACATTCATCCTTTGATCATCATTTATTGACCCGCTAACATATTCCCCATAACACTGGAAAACAAAACATATTAGCTTCTCTCAAGCTTGCATTAGATTGTTTTGTATTACATAATAAAAGATAAGCATCCTACTTCAGTTATATATAGAAGTATTCAAATTCAAAGTATGAGGCACCATGAAGGGTCAAGAGATGATGTATAAAAAAGTTAGGACAGTTGACCAGCACTGCTGTTGAGCATTTAAAAGAACCAAAATCTCTGAGTCGTTAAAAATGTGACAATATGGATACTACAAAGAGATTTATTTCCATGTTCTGCATACTGCTTCTCCAAGTTGATTTCATTTGTTCATGGTGAAAAACGCAGAACAGCCAACAGTTTGATGATGATGATGATACAATGTTACCAAACAATAGAAGCTCTGATCAACACCAAAGAACAAAAAGTTGTAGATATGAAAGTTTCATTTGTCAATAAGAACTGTTCATTTATTTCAAAGGACAAGGGACCTTTTACAAGGAATCACTTGGATATTTTATGGGAATTCTAGGGAACCCTGTTAATTTTGTGAACAATCAAGTAGCCCTCAGCAAATAATAACCTCTAACTAATAATGAATTTCTCAAAGGCTTCCTGATTGTAGTTAATCTGACCTTTTTAGAATCAAAAACTACTTAAGAATTCGGGTTAGCTCTTTTCAATGTCTTATTTTAGTTTAATCATATAGTATCCAATATTTTCATTCTTATTCTTTACATGTCTAAAAATAGCCTTCATATTTGTGGCATAATATTGAGGATGTTTTGACCAAATTTCTATCTATTCAACTAACCCTAGCAACTGAAATTCAATTTTATTGTAACACTGGTATAAGTTGAATCATATATCTAGAGTTGTCTGCATAATACAAGCAGGCAAAGGTGCAATGTTTGGCATGCTATTGCAACTGAACCTTCTTCCCTTACTGAAAGAACCATTCAACACACAAAAGCCAAGGTCTAAAACAAAATTTACAATTTTGTAACTTGCGGTCACTGAAGCATAACTGATGAACTCGACAATCGAACTAAGATTTACATAGATGTATCCAACAGAAAGGAAAAAATGAAATTGTAGCAAAAGACACAAGATTCCAGAAGTAGAAAGATATTAAAGCACAAATAATGTATAGTTATAACTCAGTCATCCACAAGAACTCTGAGACAACATATTATTTCCATACCTGAAATGCAGATACTATATCATAGGAATTTCCCTGAAAATGTCCAGGCTGCATGAAAAATAGAGCATAATTAGTAAATAAGCAATAATATATAAATTTCAATTATGCATGATCCAAAACAAATCTAGTGATTTCCTTGAGCAAGCAAACAGTTCTCAGAAGTCTATGAGAAACCATATGATCCTAATTGCTTTCAGATTTTTTGCATATAATGTGTCCTGCATTTTCTGTAATTTCTATATCATAGTCAGAACTCAGAACCATGGTTAAAAGTTCCAAAGAGTTTTATGCCATGAAGCAGCTTCAACTGGTCTTATAAAGCTGACCACCATCTGCCTGCACTCATAATCCAATGTGATTGTCTGCTGCTATGTCACCAAGTCAGTTGCCATATCAGGGAGTTTGCACCCAATCCATGTGTGTATCATGTCATCACATCAGCATGATGCCCCATGTGATCTGACAAAAATCACCTCTAGATTTGAAAGTTTATGGGTTTATAAGTTGGTTATGGTACTAAAGAATACAGTTAACTTTGGTTATGGTAATAAAGATAACAGTTAACTATTACAACAAACATCAATCCACAAGATCAGATTGAGCAGCTGTAACAAACATTATCCTTTCTGGTCAACAAACATCAATCCACAAAATCAGATTGAAAAGATGTAACAAACACTACCCTTTTTGATCTGAGTTGAAAACCATAAGAAAACAGAGAAACAGTTTTGACAAGGAAATTTTGACTTTAAATTTCACTAAGTGACCCAACGTATTATAAAGGAGTATGCAAATATCCAAATAAGTTCTTACAACTAAAAGAAATTGAACTCCAACTTTCACATGTGATTTATGCATAAAATAGACAATCATAAGTAGTTTATGAGTCATGTTTAGATGAAACATGAGAAGCATAACTTAAAGACAAGAGAGGTCAACCAAAAGTTATTGTCTTGCATTCTTCACCTTGATAGTTCCACCATAAATCATAATACTTGGTCGGTTAAGTCGTCCCATTGCCATAATTGTACCTGGCATCTACAAAGCAATGAAGTTCAGATTTAGAGAAAATGGTCAGGATCTACATAATTTCATACTAAAAAATCGAGTTTAATAATGTCTTGCACAGAAACACTTGTCATGACTCTTTTGATGCTATTTTAAGTAGACAACTATACGCATGAGAGGTGCCATGTATGTGAATTCTAGGAACAAAAAATCATCTTAAAGGAATAAATCAATACAAGACATTGCTGCATGTAATAAAAAACTGCTAGCCAAACAAATTAAGCTTGCCAATACCTGACATTAACATAGGGAATTGTAACTTCAGAAAGCCAATTCTAATGCATCAGGTTAAATATATTGCACATTTGTGATCATTAATAGAAATTAAACTAAAGAAAGCAGCAATCAAATAGCTCAACTGACATAATTTATGAACATAAACATTTACAATCAGGTTTCTTTCATCAATTTCCCAAAGCATATTGTAAAACACAGTTAAAGCATGACCATATGATAATGTGCAAATTCATATTTTGCGCACTGAAGTTAAGAGACTATCTATTAAAGATGATCTCCCATATAAAAATATATTAAATGGTTAAAAAGCATTCTTTATCAACATTACCGCTAGAGGAGCGGAGATTGATAACAATACCAAAGCATCAAGCATAAGAATGAGCGAAATCCAATATGGAAACAAAGAAGAAGAAGGACCAAATGAAATATGAAAAGGAGGCAGAGAAAGAAGACGAAAAGCTCACATTTTTATCGCAACCTGGGATTGAGATATTAGCGTCGTACCACTGCGCCGCCATGACGGTCTCGATACTGTCAGCTATAAGATCCCTCGACTGTAGGCTATAGCACATTCCTCTGGTTCCCATCGAAATAGCGTCGCTGACGCCAATGGTATTGAATCGAAAAGCAACCATGCCAGCCTCGCGGACGCCCTCGCGGACGACCTCGGCGAGACGGAGGAGGTGCATGTTGCATGTGTTGCCCTCGTACCAGACGGACGATACTCCCACCTGGGGCTTCCTCATGTCGTCATCGGAGAGGCCAACACCGTAAAGGATGGCCTGGGACCCGCCCTGGGACTTGGGCTCCGTGATCCGGGAGCTGTAGCGGTTTAGCTTGTAGGGGACGGGGGGGATTTCCGGGGCCGGAGGCGGGGGGCTCTCGACGATCTGGTGGCGCTCGGAGGCGGAGGAGGAGGAAGCGTGGGGAGGTCGGACACAATGGGGGCGGAGAAAGAATGGACGGTGGGCGGCGGCAGAGGCATCGACTTTCGGGGAGGAGGACAGGCGAAGGGACACGGACGGGGAGAGAGCCAACGACTGCATGGCTACGGAGGAGATGGAGGAAGAGGAGGCGGAGGGGGATTAGGGTCTAAGGGGGTTCGGAGGAGAAGAAGAGGGACCAGGGAAGAAATGCGGGATGTGGCGAACCGTTGGATGTGGATGGTATCGGGAATCGGACGGCTATCCGCGTCCGATATCGTCACGTGAACCTGCCGCCACAACGGACAAATCGGACCGCGAGCTGTATTGATTTATTTAGTGGACTTGTTGTTGGTGGGATCCGTTCTCTTCAACAATGATATTTTTCGCACTTGATCAGATATTACCCTTTCGGACCATCCTTTTCAATGGGAGGATTCATTCCTTCACAGAGTACTTTCCGCCCAATCATATGTTTGGTAACCAAAATGTGCATTTCTAAAGGCTCTGTCAACTCTTTGACGTTGATAAGATATGATTTAGCTCAGTTGATAAAACTATTCAAAACTATCACTTATCCTTTAAAATCTCATCTTTATCATGTATTATATATATATATTGGATAAATTATAAAAATTTGTTTGATATATCATCAGAGTTATTTAATTCTGAATCCAAATTCGACATCCTTATATTCATATTATCTCCCTTTTGTTTATTGTTACCAAGAATCTGGATTTTCATAAGACCATGATTATGTTTGATGAGAGATAATAAAAGGAAGATTTAATGAACCATCCTTTTCCTTAACTTATGGTATTTTATTTGATAAAAAAGGAATATTGGTTTAAAATATTATCTATATGAAAAAACGAGTTTTTTGCATACTAAAACTCTTTGACAGTTACGATCGGGAATAAAATGAAGGCAAAACGATGTATGAAGATATTTTAAGATATATATATTAAAAGCCTACTAATAGCCGAAGTAGGTTACATTCAATTAGGTCACATTCTTATACATAGATAAATAAGCATAAAATAGATTTCACTAATTCATAACTTAAATTTCATAATTTTAAGAGAAGATACTTAAAGTTATGAGGATTAAGAAGAAACCAAGAATTGCATGACAACAGAACATTAATAAACAGACACTTGGTAGACTCATTGTTCATATCATTCATAACAGCACTTCGTTGTCAAGCAACTTCAAAACAACAAAATAAAAGCAACTGATAATTGCTGAGAAAATAAACTATGCATGAAATGGAGTATAATCGAGTGATGATACGGAGAAACCCACCTTTTAATCGAGGTATCAAGCCTCTTGATAATCGCCTTCCTCCTCATCTTCATATTCAACCTCATCATCAGCAGTTGCATCCTGGTACTGTTGATACTCCGAGACCAGATCGTTCATGTTGCTTTCTGCCTCGGTGAACTCCATCTCATCCATCCCTTCTCCTGTGTACCAATGTAGGAAAGCCTTCCTTCGGAACATAGCGGTAAACTGCTCGCTGACACGACGGAACATCTCCTGGATTGAGGTCGAGTTCCCGATGAATGTAGATGCCATCTTCAACCCAGTGGGAGGGATGTCACAGACTGTGGATTTGACATTGTTCGGAATCCACTCGACGAAGTAGGAGGAATTCTTGTTTTGCACATTGAGCATTTGCTCATCCACCTCCTTGGTGCTCATTTTACCACGGAACATTGCTGATGCCGTCAGATAACGCCCATGGCGGGGGTCAGCAGCACACATCATGTTCTTGGCATCCCACATCTGCTGGGTAAGCTCGGGGACAGTGAGAGCGCGATACTGCTGGGATCCACGGGAAGTAAGAGGCGCAAACCCCACCATGAAGAAATGAAGCCGAGGGAAAGGGATGAGGTTGACAGCAAGCTTTCGGAGGTCGGAGTTGAGCTGACCGGGAAAGCGAAGGCAGCATGTAACTCCACTCATGGTGGCAGAAATGAGATGGTTCAGGTCACCAACTGATGTCCATTACAAGGGCAAATACTAAGTTAATGATGCAAACTTGAAACTTAATGCAGCATGAACAACACCTCAAGAAGAGATCCTTACAGCTGGGGGTAGTGAGCTTGAGTGTTCGGAAGCAGATGTCATAGAGAGCTTCGTTATCCAACACCATGCACTCATCAGCGTTCTCAACCAGTTGGTGAACAGAGAGAGTCGCATTGTAGGGTTCAACAACTGTGTCAGAAACCTTAGGAGATGGGAAGACTGAGAAGGTTAGCATCATGCGATCTGGGTACTCTTCTCTTATCTTTGATATGAGGAGTGTCCCCATGCCAGAACCAGTTCCACCTCCCAGTGAATGGCAAACCTGAAACCCTGGAATATAGCAAATAATAACAGGATATTAAAAGCTCACAGTTGATAAAACCTAAATAGGTACTATATGTAAAGCAAGCTTGTAGAATTTATATCAGTCGAAATCAAAATGAAAATGTTTGATAAAAGAATGCTCCAAGAAAAAAAACAAAATGAAATTGCGAGATATACAGTTCCCCAAGAGTGGAAATATAAATGAAATCACGATAGATAATTCTCCAAGAATAGTATGACAGGACAAATTGTTGCTTTAGATATCTACTACACCATCAAAAAAAATTCCTTTTCAGAAAGATAAAACACTGGGGACTTTCAAATATTTGTTCTAGCCTACCCTGTCAAACAGAGCATCGCTGAATCTGACAACAAATAAAAAGATACTCCTGGTAGATAGATGTGTGGCAAAGAATTGAAAAGAACTTAGGAAGTAATTTGTGGCCATCAAAGAGAGTACGGCAAAAGTGTCAGACGTTGGATTCCCAATTTATGACATTTCATAAGGCCAACCAACATTGGAGCATGCATCGCAACAGTGGCACGCACATGACCAAACTGACAGCCTAAGTTGACGTCGGATGCAAATGCACAAGTGAGGACAGAAGCACAAAAAAAGTTGCATTTCGCTTAGCTCTGCTACATTTTAATGTAGATTGAATCTTTTCCTAACAAGTAACGACTTTCAGTACCGTGATGACCTAATAAAAACATTTAAGATGATATCAAAGTTTATGTGTTCAAGATATGTAGATATCCCTCTCTGTGTTTGAGTCTTCAGCTTCTGGATTTTGTGATAACCCAATCAATGTGATCATCAAAAAAAGGTTACCCATAGATTCCTATCAATCAAGTAGGTTATGGATTTTTATCCTCACTCATTCTGTTATTTCATCCGATATCTAAATGCCCTTATAACTCCCTTTGCGAAGTTCATCAATGACAAATTGTTAGTAAATTTTAATACCACTAATGCGAATAGCAAATGAATGGTTTTGGGAATTAAATAGTAATTCTAATTTTTTTCAGAGTTTTAATTGGGAAAGCATCAATCAAATCATCGAGTGACAGCATCAATTTGGAGAACGTAGTATTCACCAGAATGAAAGAAAAAAATCGATCTATATGATGAAGGTTTTAGATCTACATGCCCAAAGATCCATAAACAAAATTGATTCAAAAACACAACGCCTTTTGATGACGGACACCAGAAAAAGAAGAACGATCACCGAAATCCACAATGATCGACGCGCAATTTAGACGATTAATGTACTTCGTATACTAATTTCGAGTGATTCATAAAAGTATCGCAAAAGAAAAAAGAAAAGAAGTCTCACCCTGCAAGCAATCGCAGTTCTCAGCCTCCTTCCTGACCACATCGAGGACCGAGTCGATGAGCTCGGCGCCCTCGGTGTAGTGGCCCTTGGCCCAGTTGTTTCCGGCTCCGGACTGTCCGAAGACGAAGTTGTCGGGGCGGAAGATCTGGCCGTAGGAGCCCGACCGGACGCTATCCATTGTGCCGGGCTCAAGATCCATGAGCACTGCCCGGGGGACGAAGCGGCCACAGCTGGCTTCGTTGTAATAGACATTCACCCGCTCAAGCTGGAGCTCATTGTCGCCGCCGTAGTGGCCGGTGGCGTCGATCCCGTGCTCCGCGCACACCACCTCCCAGAACTTGGCCCCGATCTGGTTGCCGCACTGGCCGCCCTGTATGTGAAGGATCTCGCGCATTTTGAAGCAGATCGGACGGCGAAGCAGAGGGATCCGAAGGGAAATCGGGGAGCGGAGAGGAGGAAGATAGGAGAGTGGGATGGAACAGATAGAAGAAGAGGGAAGTGATTATATAGAGAGACGGAAGATGACGGCCGTTGACGGCAGTTTGGGGGTGATTTCTGACAGCGGAGTAACGGGCGTTAGATTTAGCGGGGGATTCGAAATTTGAAATGGTGCAACCGCGAGATTGAATATTTTGGGTTTCGTTACATTTTTACCCCTATATGCATTCTAATGTGACATTACACGTCATTAAGATGTCTTATTTGCAACCAAATCAAGCTGTGAATAATCATAACCATCCATTAGTTGATCAGTGCTTTCCTGATGTGGTGATCACGCCATCTCCTTCCCTCTGTTTCATGGCAGTGGCCGTGTCTTCCTCCTCCATGGCCATGATGAAGCCAACCTGCTCCCTTGCCTTCTACTCAACGTCAGCCTCACATTGCAGTGGAATCCATGAAGTTAGCAGCATGGTTTGCCAGAGAAGCATCTTGGCAATGAACAATCACATGATTCACAGGTTGGCCCTCCTCCAGGAATTCCTCACAGGGGTTACATTTGTATCACACGAGCTAAAGTGGCTCTCACATCATTGCTAGCTCAATGCTGCTGCTGCTGGATGTTGTTGAGATAAGATTTATAGACATGATTGCTGTGAAGCTGCTGCGGAAGAACATGCTTGGAAGCTCACTGCTTTCTAAAGGTGCTCTAATGGATGCACACGGTTGCTCTGTTCACTAGAAAAACTTGTATTGCGGTGATCGCTGATCTGAAGACCAACTGGGTTGTGATCTCAATATAATATGCACACAATTCCATGGAAATTCTTCATAGAAAATTGACATATAACTATCTTTATATGTCACGAAGGAGATTGAGGCAATGTCTTCTTTTCCCTGTAAATATCTTGTAAGCAAAGGGATATATACAAGACGGCTTAGTGCTCCTCCTCCCAAGCTTCTTGCTCCCACTCCTCCACCTGCTTTATAGCATCAGCCTTCCTCGATCGAAGCTGCTCCAACTCCCCCGGACTGTAGGGAGGAGGCAACGTGCATGGCTCGGAATCGCTGGTCCACTTCACCATTGCCTCCATCAGGAACTCCCTCACACGCCCTTCCTCGCCACAAGCCACGGATTCCAAGCAGAGCTCGGTGGCGTTCTCCGGCAACGTCGGCTCGTACCGCAACAGCTTGGCGTACTCGGTTAGTAGGTGCAACATGTACTGGTACACGAACTCCATCTTCACTTCCTCCAAGATGAAGCTGCTCCCTTCCTTCCCCATGGCTTGCACCTGCAAATATCACAGATAATTAAGCAAGCTTTGGTCGAACGAGCTGAAGCTGTCGAAGGTGGAAGCAGGGCTCACCTTCTCTTGGTGTTTGTTGCCCCATTCCACTGCAAACTTGATCGACCTGCACTGGTTGTCTTCTCTTATGGGCCAGTAATGGCGTCCTGGCATCAGCCCCCTCGTCATGAAGTCGTGGAAGTGAGTCGTCACGAACAGCGCCGGTGAGTCGCAGGCCAGGATGTACTTCGAGCTCACCGACCACGCCCTCCCTTCAACGATGATCTTGTACCTGTTATCAAGCAAATTACTGTGTCATCCACAGTTTGTAGCAGAAAGCAGCAGCTTTCGGTACCTATAGATGCATTGCTCAGCCAGGTTCGAATCCTTGAACCCGTTCTCGATCTCTTTTACCCAGTCCTATACGAAATATTCACTGTGAATCAGTAAGGAACAGAGAACTGAGATTAATGGAGAAGAGCAACCGCAGTGTTTACCTGTGCATAAACTCGAGCGTTCCAGTCATGTCCATTGGAGGAGTTACATCTCATCAGATCCTTCCGATGGCCGGACACCGTCGGATTGCCTTTCCAGAATGCATATGGCTTCCTTTTCTCCCACTCCATCCTCTCATTCGCTTCTTTCATCTCCTCCCGCAGCACCTCCCATGGCTTTACGTTGATCTCAGGCCTTCCCAGTAATATCCGTGTCAGAGAAGGTATGGCTGAAAGGCTTGAGCGAAGGCGAATTACCAGCCCCAGAAGGACCAGTCGGGGAAGACGATGTCCACCGTGGAGTCATCCTTGCAGTAGCGGAAGAGTGGCGGCGGCGGGTGCGACGTGTTGTAGTCGTCGGCCTTGACGGTCGGCATGTCCTCGCAGTTGAACATGAGGTCGAGGTCGGGGAGGCGGCCGGGGTAGCGGTTCGCGAGCTGCACGAAGCCCCACAGCGTGAAGAGGTCTCGCGTCTGGAACACCCGGTGGTACTGGTCCACGTAGACTCGGCCGCCGATCACCAGCAGCCGGAAGGCTGCAAACTGCCGGGCACTCTCCACCATCTTTCTCGTGATTCCCGTCGAGTTCCACGGGCGGAGGTCCTCGTGAATCCACCGGAAGTAATCCGGGCAGGAAGGAGGTGGTTCGGTTCCGGAGGTGGCGGGGGCCGACGGAGAGGAAGAGGGAGACGGAGTTATCGTCCTTGGGCAGTAATGCATGGGCGTGGTTGTGCGGTTTGGGCAGGTCAAGGTGACAGGCTTGGGCTGCGGCTGATGGGAGTGTAACCTGGGAGCTTGCTCACGCCATGAGCTTATCATGGAGAAGGTCTGCATGCAGAAGGCGATTAAGTTGCACTGTTGCACCAAAAGAGAAACGAAAAAGAAGCATTGCAGTCTTCAACGTGACCAGAAAATGAGTAATGAGGGAGAGCTTAATTACCGAGTCATCCATCCATCTCCGGGAAATGACCGCCACGAGGACAAGAAGCACGAGGAAGAAGAAGACGACTCCTTTCGTCGACGACTGTATCGCGCCGACAGCGCCGCCCCCCATTCTGCTCTCTGCTGCGCCGCAGTTAGCTTCCTCTCCGCGACACCATCTCCTCAGGGCGCTGCCCATGTTTCACCACCTTCGTGGCCGGGGAAGCCGACAACTTGTCCGTGTGCTTCAAGAATCGGTCGCGATGTTGATGTGATGCACGACTTCAACACCTCATTCCTACATCTTGAGTTTTGTTTTTTTTTCCTTTTTATATATTAATTAAGTTCATTTCAAGTTATTGATGTGCTTTGAAAAAGGGTTCACGATGTTGATGTGTTGCACAACTAAAACACCTCTTCTCTATGCCTTGGAAACTACCTAAGAAGATTGATTGTAGAATTCCCAAGTTTTGAGGTTTTATTCACAAAATGCCTACTAAACTTTTCTTGCAAAACATAATCATCATTGAGTTTCACTTAGGTTTTCCATCATATCATATTCAACCATTTGATCAACAAGCTGTGAAATGTGACACCATGAAATATACATCCTTCAATGCTAAAGTTAGTAACTAATTTGAAGAAAGAAAATAAATAGTGAGTGAGGTTCACAACACACAATAGAAGACAGAAGAAGTGCAGAAGATATGACAATATTTCAAGAAGACAAGAATGCAAAGAACTTTTAGGTTCCTAATAACTTCCAAACCCGTTTAATCTGATAAGTTTCATATTCTCTTTGATGACTATAAACTTCAGCTCATTCTTTTTCCAACCAAGCAATGGATAAAGAACTTTCTGTTTGTTTATCGACTTTTTTCGAGGATGAGAAATTAAATACAATAAGAAGCTGTGATGTCCCAACTATATATAGGATCCGTGAACGGACCACATGGATCCATTGAGAACCATCTCTTTCGGGAGATAAAGAGAACATAAAGGAAAGGCAGTTTAGATGCAGACGAACCTCACTGTCCAGAAATAGAGAACATCTCAAGGTTTGAAGGCTTCAAATGCCAAGAGCTAAAAGCTGGACTTTCTCTAAGCATCTTGAGAGAAGATTGGTATTCATGAGCCATAGCCTGGAAGTTTATGTCACTCTGATTAGAATCTGGAATAACAAACTTCTTCGAGGCAACCATAAAGTAAAACCAGCTAATGCGATTATAATCCGGAATACAAGCAAACTTCTCGAAGGCTACCATAACGCAAAACCAGCTAATACTTTGCTATGAATGGAAATAAGATACTCCTGAAGTCTGATTTATTAATTACTATTTGACAGAAAACATGACACTACACGTAAATATATTTTCATGGCAAACTTCGCAGCTGAGTTTTCTTTTAACCATATCAAAAAATGCATAGCTGGAAGTGAATTAGGATTAATCGCATGCTGAGGTGTAATTTTAAAATTTAAAATGCCAACATGCAACAACGACATTCATGCTGGTGGGCCATCAGTTGGCATGACAATTGCCCACCAACATGGTTCGACAATCTCGCTATGACTGTTTCAGAAATTCAGCTGCCACTGATCTTCACATCAACAATACCTTGTTACCTTGGTAGTGGTTCACTAAGGTATCAATGAATCCAACATGTCACACAGTATAGAAACAAAGAGCTCTATGCAGTGGTTGAGAAAGGTGTGGAATGGAAAACTTGTCAAGAACCCTCCCGATTTCTAAGTTCTTTTACATTTATGTTCTTCAATGACATATACATAAAATATAATATTTAAGCATAGTTAGAACATATGAGTTGTTCCTTCCTTTTATTTCATATTTTTCAATTATTTTTTATATTCAGTTATTTTTACTATTACTCTTTGGCAATCACAGACAATTTATCCAGTTGATCCCACCACCAAACTCGGTTCCGTGATACATCTCAAACCATATATTGATCCTGCAAACATTTTCCTGTTTCTTTTTTGACCTTTTGGAAGCAAATGAGATTGTCTCTAGCAGGCAACAAACTTAAATTTAATTAATGGAGCATCTAGTACCGGGAACACACAAGAAATTCTTGTTTAATTGATGAAAATAACAGGATATCAACAAGCCATGATATTTCACCTTTGGTGCTTCAGTTCTATGAGAACAAATTGTTATAGGAAGAATAAGTTTCAACTGGATAAATAATGAAACTTAAGCTGTAGACTACATACATGAAGAGGGGAGAAAAAAAATTATATTTTCCATTTTGCAAACAACTAACCATACCTTCAGCCCATGATAAGAGATTTCTGCAGATTGAAGCTGCAAAGATAATCTGGATTGCAAGGACACAAAAACTTCCAACAACCTCCTCCTGGTACCAAATAACATTCATGCAAATTTAATATTTTGTACAAGAAACGAGCTTATAGTTAATAAACAACAAGTCAAATAACCTAATAAACTACTATATAAATATCAAAGCATATTAATGTTTCATGAGCTTCCCGTAATATCTCTTTTCCTATGGATCCATCAAACCATCTATTGCCAATATAACATCAAAGAGATAGCATGACTGATAATACATATAATAATAATACTTGAAATTCATTGCCTACTTGCATAAAGATGACTCGGTGGATGGAGAGAGCGCCCCTTTTGCAGAAGTGCCTTGTTTCCTCCCTGTTGTTCCCAAGACAACTTCATACAACCCAGATTTATTCCAACAGATAGAATACCTGAGTAGACAAATAATACAAGGTACGCTAGTTCTTTTACTATTAACCTAGAGCAAGAGAATCATAAAAATAATAAAATCCATCAGTACTAAATGGAAAAGGTAACAAAACCACATAATACCCGCAAGTTAAATTAGTTTCATCACCGTTTGACTGTTGTAACCTGTCTGCCGGAATAGGAGCCTCGATAATAGATGGCTGAAGGACAAAACATGTAATGAGCTAACCATCTTCATGTCAAGAAGACCATCAGAAGTTGCACAAAACAAACCTTGTTCAAATGAAAAGGTTTTGTCAATTTAATATGCAGGCATTCCATGCAATCATAAATAGCTTTTTCAAGATAATTTGTCTTTACAGACTTTTGAAGAGCATCACAAGGAGAAAACCCCACAGTTAAGGTAGATAGATATACTGGTTGCAAAATGTGAAAAAGCAAAGCTCCTGCAATTAACAGAAAAAAGAAGAAATATAAATAGCAGGAAAAATTGGCGAGTTCAGCCTTCATTCTAATATAGTAACAATATATACCATGTTTTGACATCTAAACTGAGATTATACATTCACAATTCTTTGACTTAAAACAGTGATCATCTGACATAGAGACTCCATGTCAAACATAAGTTAGCAACTCAAAATGTCATTTACAGGGACATCCTTTCTTACAATCCTGAAACATCATGAAAATCTCCAGTAGTTCTAAAAATGCTGGCAATCATAACAAGCATAATTGGTAATTTTTAAATAGAATTGGTCTTCTTTCAAAATGCACAAAATGAAACAACTGCCTATTACTAAAATCACTATCATCATAATCTCTAAAGAAGATACCCAGTCATAAGAATTAGTAAGATTTAAGAAACCAAGTTAAATTTTGATCTCAGATAGCCATAATGAAAATTTTTGCTCAACATATTGTTACAATTTCCTAGATAATTTTGAACAAGTCCTTGAATATTTGATTACTTCAGGTAATACAAAGCATATAGAGCTACTGAAGTGTGATCATTTCCAACATTCAGTCATTATTTCACAGACAGGCATATGCTGAAAAAAACAAAATTTTAACAACTTGTTACAATTAGAAGGGGAACTCTCATACTCGGGGATATTAATTTAAATATTTAAGTTTGATGTAACCTAAAACTTTCTTCATATAAATTAAGATGAAAGAAAAGTTCAACAGAAGCTAACAATTGCTCTATCATGTAGTATCACAAAGCAGCAAACAAAGATGGTTTATTCAATGATAAACTTGAAAGAAAACCTTGGACTCCAACAACATTCCAGCGGGTTATCTTATTAAAGCAGCTCATGGAATAAGTGGTATCACCACGTCCAGGCTTCCTTTGGACAATTGTTGATATCTGAGGATAGTCACTTGGAAAATGATCAATCTCCTTTATTTGGGACTTTCCATTTTGGCATCCATTTGATTCTGCACTTCCTAGAAGGAAATTAAGTGTTATACATAATTGCTGAAACCAATCCATAAGCTGTAAAATGTACAATAATATACACATGCACATTAATCCATTTCATAGTTAAGGGAGGCCAAAAGATATCATTTACAGTGTCTGGTAAAACAGTTCTAAGAGTCCAAGTAATTAATTCGAGAAAAAAGAGGTTCTACGAGTTAGCTTTTAAAAACCATAACAGCAGGATCAATGCCAGGGTATGGCGAAAAAATAATGATATTTGGGCTAAAATCTGGAACTAGAAAGGTTGTTTTCTGCTTAGAGGAAAAACCTTAGGCACAATTTGGGAATATAAAGAAACATACCTGATGAACCTCCAATTTTGGCTGATAGATCTGTTTGAACTGGAAGTTCACGTGGTTGTAGCGTAGGATATGAAAAAACTCCACCTACATATGAGAGAAATGTAAATATACAAAAGAAATAATGAAAGAAAGATAGTTCGTTTCCAAAATTGAAGTGCACAATGGAATAATCAAGGAGGAGAAAAGAGGAAAATAAATTAGAAGGAAGCCATACAAGGAAGTTGGGTGATATACAAATGTAATCCCCATCCAGGATTCATCCTGTACTTCGTCTGACAGCAGCAACTGGTATCCAAACCAAAAGCTGAATTTGATGCATCAGCAAACCCCACATCATCTCTACTCGTCTGATGAATGCGATCAAGACGTTCAATTTCAGCATAGAAGTACCTGTTCTCCTTCCAAAATTATCTTTTTTAACCATTGGAAAAGAAAACTGACTGCTTTCGCCAAAAAAAGATCTGTTTGGGTGTGAAGAGGGTACCTCAGCAGCGATCGACGCGCGATGATCTCGGCATGGGAGTCATTGACGACGTCTCCCGTAGGGCTCAAGAGGGAGCCCCCGATGCACTTGGTCCCGGTGCCCAGGGCCACGACCTCGAGACCTGAAACGCGAAGGAAAGACTAGGGTTTCGGGATGGGTTTACGACTCTAGAGGCCGAAGCGAAAGGATCGGATCAGCGTACCCTGGGTTGGGGAGGAGAGGAGGAAGGCGGCGACGACAGTGGTTTCCCGGCCCTGAGGCTTCCCTTTCTTGGGGAGCGAGCGGTATAGAGAGAGCACGGCTTCCGAGACCTTCTCCCCCCACTTGCTCTTCTCCGGCTCCTCATCCCATTCCGACCGTGAGGGGCAAGCAAGCGGAAGCCGCGACGACATGGCGGCGCTCTCTCCCTCCTCTCCGGTCGCGCCTTCACTTAGCGAGCCTCTCACAATAGAATAACGATTTTGCCCTTCATCATATTAACAGGACATATTAACCATTTCTAATGTGATTAACATTAGAAATTTCAAATCAAAATATATGATACCGAGCATTTAAAATATCCTTACTATCCTTATAAGTTTCCAAAAATACAAATATTAATTATAATATGCATTTATTAGCTTCTAAGGATATATAAATATTTTTGGATTAATTCCAAAGACATCAAATTCTATTGACATTCCATTCCACAATGAATTTCACACTACAAAACTTTCATTTTGGTTTATTATTAGTCAAATGGTTATCAATGCTTTTACTAACATCCAATATATATATATATATATATATATATATATATATATATATACACACACACACACACACTATGAATAAAACACACATACACACACACACATACACTATATATATATATATATATATATATATAGAGAGAGAGAGAGAGAGAGAGAGAGAGAGAGAGAGAGAGTTTAATCTTGCCTACTAAGCATCCACCCACTCCATCAAATGATAACCCCCCATAATCAAAAAGATCATATAGTTATCAATCATGTAATAAAAAATATTATTTTTATTAATTATAATTTACTGAATATTTTTGCATAAATTATAATTCATATTGCAAAGAAAGAATCTTTCTTATGAAGGAAGTATTCATTCACTGTTTTGGATTACCTAAAGATCTCAATAAAGTGGAATAAAGGCAGAGTGTGGAAACTGTAACCGCTAGCTTTTTGTATGGGACAGCTTGTTGATGGCTTGACCATGCTTATCTCCACCTCCTTAAGCTTTCTTTGGGCTCCTGAAGGTATAACTTGCTCTCCAATCCTCTCCTTGTTGTTCCCTGTTAAGCTTAGCTTTCCTTTCCCATGCCCACACTGCCTCTTTGGCTCTTCCTATAAGAGTTGTCTTGCTCCTTCTCTCCAGCCTTCAGCCTCCTGCATCCATAATCACCAAATTCTCCGAGTTTTATGAGAGGGTGGAAGGCCAGAGATGGTTAAGCTGACGTTGGTGGGCAGGTTGAGAGATGGCATGCCCTTGTCTCAGACACCGGCCCACTTGATCGAAGACAATGAGGCCTTCTTAGCATCTTACAGGCAGAAGGCAGAGCTTGTGCTTAGGGAGATCACAGCAGGAGCTTTGACAAAGCCCAAGATGACCATCCTCGTTGATCACTGCTGTTTCCAGTAAGTTTCATCTTTTGAATGGTTATAGAAAGCAGAACAGGAGAGAGTGAGGTTGCATGAAGGACTCATCTGATGATGACATGATCATAGGAGAGCACAAGTATGGTGTTTCTTTGATCTCCTGACCCCTAGTTTCTTCGTGCATAAATTGGTATCCAGCTATCTCATTGGAGATGGAACTTGCTGCATTGCTCTCTGTGATGCCTGGTATCCAAGGAAGCTGGCATTTCACTATCTGCAGGATCTCCATGAGGAACTTGAGAAGGTAGACAACAGAATTATAGAGTCATTCTTGGAGCCATATTCGTTCAAAAGATTTGGTAACTCATTTTGTTTGAATGATTTTTACCTGACACATCGAGTTTTTTCTGCTTAATTTGATACTCTGGTAAACATCATGCCTTGTAGATTATGTCATTGGCAATATCAGAAACCGGTATTTGGACACGAGAACTCAGGCAAATCTATATAAGATGAATTCTGATCGCAGAAACTATGTCGATATCCCCACAGAAGAGTTCTCTAACATACTGAGGAACTGTCAAACATCAGGTGAAATCCCCAAGTTTGTTTTCTTTTATGGGGAAGATGTAGAATAAAGTTTGTGTAGAGATTAGAACTGTTTGTGTAATTTGCAGGAACTGATGTGGGAACATCTGCTACCATCACCCATGCACAAGCTACAATTTGGAGCTCACATCTTCTTGAGGTCAGTATGAAAGCAGTTGCCTGAGGCAATTTTGTGCGGCAAAAACACGGCATCTGAAAGAGAACCTTTATTTGTCTTGGCACAAGCAGGTGATTGCCTTGAAATGGACTCCAATCACAATTCTTGTGATGGTAGCTGCAATCCTCTTGTGGACTGGTGTTGTCCTGAATGAGTATAACACACTAACAGCATGGTGATATCCAAGAACTAAGGGAGTGGAGACAGCAACTGCTATGATTCAAAGAAGCACACTACCAATTCGGCCATCAGTGGATGTAAAAGTGATGACTTTGATGTAATTCACATCGATGATCGATCTACTTGTGAATTCTGCCCCGAGAGAATTGAATTCATTCATGATATCAAAATACCAGAAGACTTTCACCTTCAAATGAATTATGAATTGGTGATCCAAATGAAGAAAACCAAAAGAAGAGAATTAGTAAATCCGGAAGTTCTTCTAAACAAGTCCATACTAATTAGTGAAGTACACAAAGAATTGTGTTACAAATGTTAGATTCTATGTAACCTTATTCTGTCAATTAGGCAACTGACGTTAAAAAATTATTTGTTCATTTCCTTCTGCAATGATGCAATTCATGTAGAATGATTGTTTCATATGAATTCATGTCTTGAAGAGTTGACATTATGCCGCTGAGTTCTTTCAAGTGTTGGTAGGTTTCCAAGCTCACATCAATTGTTAAGAAGATCATGCACTGAGTCTAGTTACCAAACAATCTTTGCTATGCTTTATCAAGAACGATCGTGTACTATAACCTTAATTAATCCTAATATGTTGCTTGTTGATTTCAAGAATTCAAGCCAGAATTCCATGTCACAGAGAACATTTTCACAGGCATGATTTTATGTTTGTGATTTAATGAAAATGAGTGTAGTTAACTGAGATGCCTGCACAATGCTCATAAGCATTTCTACATTTTTCTCGAAATATTTTCTATGAACTTTTTTATTCATGACATCATAATTTTGAGTATGGACTAGCAATTAATTTCATGAATTGTTACAATTTGTTGACGAAGAACATAACTTGTGCCTTCCGTCATGGTGGGGAGAAGAGCTCAACAAGCCACGAAAGGCCAAGAACACAAATTATATGAGAAACAACAATAAGGCATAATGTCTCGATCTAGATTGATTACATGATTGAGCTTTATACAAAGCAATGTCTCAAACAAGTCATTAAAGAACTTATTACATGAATTGTGGGACTAAAAGTTATTTAGCTATTGCATTTCAGTCATACTCTCATTGTCTTTAGTAAATAACACTGAATTTGAAGGAATGAGAGCTGTCAATGTTTACCATCAGCTCAAACTCTCATTCAAACTGCCCACAAGTGTTGGTGAATCTGAAACCATTAGGAACGATGACATTATTTCCATACTGTGCATCAACTTGTGAAGCTGTGTAGAAATTATTGCAGTGCCACTGATTGCTAATTGCATCATCCAAGTTGAACAAGCTGTCCCAGTTGGCCTGCTCAAATGACAAGCAATCAGCAAATAAAACCTTGGGGTAGTGATCTGCTGCTGTCCTGTTTTGGGCACCACCAATGTTTTGACTCACAGATTGGTCATAGTTCTTCAGACATGCTTCTAGTGCCTCAGTATATCCTGTTGCAGCACTTGGAGCAACATGATCATTCTCTTCTTTGTGCATTGTTAGCCTTTGGATGGTCAGATTAAGAGCTGAGCTTGCTGAGCTAGAGGTGTCTAGTTCTTGAGGCTTTGTGATCTTCTTCTTCAGGTAGGAGTTCCAGTGGTTCTTAACTTCATTGTCTGTTCTTCCAGGTAGATGCATTGCTATTTGTGACCACCTGTAACAAAATCATGCATATGTATCATCTATTTTTTGCTATTTTTTTCTAGTGATCAGCGGTCAGATAAAAATGTGAAACTAAATATTCATGAAAGATTGCAAAATGTTAAATATCATCCTTCGGAAGATGATTGATTTCATTGGAAGAGTTTGTGGTGGTTCTTTATGACATTATAATTGACAACAAGATTTCGTCGAAATCAGATCCAAATTGTTAGTTACAGCTATGAAGTATAGAATGATATATGCATGCCAAACTCGGATACTACAAGTTTTAATATAGTATTTCCATCTAACAATTATTTCCTGGTATGTTTTGCATTATCTAACCCATGAAATCCATTTAAACTGCCAGTATGGAATGTCAAATAGGAGTATTTTTGTTATTGGATCAGAATTCAGATGTTGATGTTGAATTGGCATATTCAAAATCTAACTTTTGGTTCAATCATTTTGCAGATATCTGTGTTGTTTACTTCATTCTAACTGCTAAGAGTAAACAATTTGGAAATCTGAAAAATAGCTTACTTGTTCCCCAACATGGACTGAAGTTTCACGATGGTCTCCTCCTCCTCTGGTGAAAAGTTTCCACGTTTTAGACCAGGTCTGAGGTAGTTGATCCATCTCAATCTGCAACTCTTTCCATTTCGCCGCAAGCCTATCAGAATCAAGCAATATCAAAAAGCAGAGAAGAATTTTCTGCAGAGAAACACTACCCATGCAAACAAATCTGAACATGATTTATTTTGTTTCATCAGCATAAAAAGAGTAAAACTTAACTGCAGGAGGCCTTGAGGACCGTTCAAGAAGAAGGAAACAAGTCGCAAGAAGTCTTTCTTTCATTTTCAGCAAGATTTTAATTATATATGCAGTAATGAAACTGCATATCAGAAATAAGTTACAAAGCTGTAGGTTGTTCTACTTGCTAGCTACTGTTGCATTGCATGACATCGATTTCAAAAAAATATAGCAGATGATATAAATTGCAAGAAAGATGTAGTCTGTGATGGTTCTTATTAGAGGACACTTGATCGTTTATATCTGGATTAATTCTGATGTATTCTCCTCCACATTCATAGCGCAGATAATGTATAGTTGTATACTAGTCATTTCTGTACTAAAGTATGAATCTGAATGCCATTGTTTGTAGAAAGACAGCTTACTCTGCAGATCTTAATTAGACCCGCAGGAAAAGATTACTTGTGTGAAGTGTTGAGGCAAAGAAATTGAGTGCATTAATGCAAGAGCTCACCAGCTTTGGCAGGAACTTCACTCCAACAGCTGACTCCATGCTGAAGGATGCAATCTCTGAGCTTTTGGTCCTCATCAGGTGACCATAGCCCCTTCCTGTAATCCACCTCTGGCTTCTTGCAGTTCTTACACTCCATCCTCATCTTGCAGCTGTCACAAGGCAACCCCAGCCTACCAATTCAGGGGATAGATGATGAGAAGACTCAACTTCGGTCTCTGGTGCTGCATGATGCTCGAACGACAAAGCTTAGGATTTAAAGGGGTAATCACTACTACTTCATATATTTTTTATCCATAGAAAATTAATTTCCTGATCACATTCAATAAACAAATTTATAAAGATTTATTAATGATCAAGGCTTTGCACTGTTTGTTATTGGTCATGATTTTTTATTACCAACCAGAGAGATTGCTTTCACAGGAACCCAAGTTTCAGTAGAGTCCTGATTAAAATTTTGCATGAACTCAGCCAATTGTACCAAAAGGTTGAAAATAAACAAGCTGTTTTCAAAGTAAGACCAGATTTATTAAAAACCGAGGTCTTTAAGTCTATCATTAATCATTCTGCAGCATCTGACTCTTTGATGTGCCAGTTTAACAACAGTTGAAAGCTTGCATTTTGTGTTAGTTCCAAACATGGAACATCAACTCATTAATTAACTCAGAACTCATCTCTCTGACTTTCTTCTCTTCTTTCTCATCTTCTGTAGTCCAAGCAAAGTTCCATGGAAAGCCCAAATCCTCGATTCCTCCGAACTTACCATATCAGCTTAATTTACACATGCAATTTAGATAGGTATTGTTAAATTGATGACAATGCTTAATTTCCACAAATACGAATGACTACTAGAAATTTGGCTTTCTCTATCACAGTGAACTCTTATACCTTTAATATAAATAAAAAATTAGGGTGCCCTTCTCATGTTTGCTTCATTTGGTTCGACACTGCAGGCAAGCTAGATTTACCTTCATGGTGCTTAAAGTTCTCATCAACCCAACTTGTCGAATTCTAACTGATGTATCTACATGGATTGGTGAATGAGGTTAATACTAATATGAAACACAAAACTGGGTTTTCTTTATGGCACATAGAATGCTAAGGATGTTGAGGAGTGCTTGTCAATCATAGTAGGATATGGAAAAGGTTGGGCTTATGTTCAAAGGTTGGTTAAAATACTTCAAGGGTAAGCTGAATCCATTGTAGCATGGCCTGAAACTTCTGAATATAGAATGATACAGAGCAGTAAGCTGTCATTTTCCTTGGCCAATTCACTAGCTGGGATTTCATCCTCAGTGTGATAAAAGAAATCCCAATAAAAGGGAATAATCTTCATTAATTATCTCTACATGTTGCTTCATGAAGCTTGACCTAGTCCAGCTTCCACATGCTTGGTATCTATTAAAGGTCGACAACCAGCCATTAATTGTATCGAAGCTGACCAAGAATAATCTTACTGTATCATCATAAAAAAAGAAAGAAATATATAACTTTCCTGTTGGCATCCATAACACTAAATTAAACACTAGTGGTCAATAGTTCTCATGATTGGGGACTGGTAATTGAGAACAGATATGAAGGTTAGGCATGGCTTCCAAAGTGGGTTGTACAAGACCTAATCTACAGAACATGTTTCTTCCCCAGTTGATGACTCAAACTAGTGATGCAGGAATCTTGTGGACAAGCCAAGTGGTATCTAAATACTGGTAGACATCTACTACCTCTATCATTTGGTGAAGCTAAAACAAAATGTTTATTGTAGTATTACTGATGCATGGACAAACTTAGTACTTCAAGTAATTAAGAATTCAATATTGTTATATTGACTTCAAGGAAATGTGCAAATCTTTTTTTGTGGACCAAATACCAGCTCCTTCACTAAATGAATCTCTACTATCAACTAATCCCTTTGACATTTGAATCATGAAGCCTTCTAAGAAATTGTTTATTCTTTCACTCAGTCATGAAATGCTGTGTTAAAGTGAATAAAATTATGTGAACTGAGAAGGATTGGGTCTTCTGATTGATTACTTTATTGGTTTCTGCCATTCTTAGTTTAGCTAACAGTGGCAGAGAAAAGGTCAACACTTGATGAAGATTCCTCAAGCATCAGAAACTCTCTTTAGAAGAAAACAGAAATATATCCTTCATTATAATGAAGTAAAAGGCAATTGATTGGCCGATCTGAAAAGATCAATAACATACATTAAATAACCTATATATATTGCTCTGACCAATCCAAATGTTTCACTAGAGACGGATTTAAATTTTTTGTCTCGATTAACAATAAAATGAAAATATTATTGTGATTGATTGATGGATGTTGGTCAATGATTCATGTGGATAATATTACATGCATATCCCTCCATCGACAATCATTTTCATATTTATCACTCTTAATGTGAGATATTCAAAAATTCATTTAATTAAAATTATTTTCTTCTTAATTTTTTGAATTTTTTTACTTTCATTTCTTAAGGCATATATCTTATTCTTATTTTCTTAACTCGCATCCCTTCGGCTCATACTAATATCTACATTGCTATTCATACGTAATGGGCATTGTATCCAAAATATGACAAATAACAATCATTATTGGTAAAATAACAAATAAAATAAGTCAGTGATAGCTTTATTATATGAGTCAAACTTCTTATCTCGATTAACAAAAACCAGAAATATTATTGTGATTAATTGATGGAAGAAGGCTCGTCAATGATTCATATCGATAAAATTATGTAAATATCCCATCAAAGTTCAGTTATTTTAATATTCACTCCTTTGAATATGAAATATCGTTATATTGCTTCAATTTAATTCACCAACTTTCACTTTCATTTCCTAAAGGCATCTAACCAATTCTTATGTTCTTATATGACATACCGATAATTTAGATTAATGTATTTTGGTCCACAAAAAAACAAAACACGTGGCATTGTTGAATGGTAAAATACGTTAAAAACGAAATTAAATTAATAATACTTTAAAATAAACAAAATTTAAAGGGGCGTTGCGAGAATCGAACTCGCGACCTCTCGCACCCAAAGCGAGAATCATACCACTAGACCAAACGCCCATTTGATGATTGTGAGTAAAATATATTCTAATTTTATAATTAATTAATTATTTATCTTTATTTTTCCAAACCAAAGGGATTATATATATATATATATATATATATATATATATATATATATATATATATATATATATATATATATATATATATATATATATATATATATATATATATATATATATATATATAGTAAAAGGGATTACACCTTAAACATTAATTTGGTGATGATATACCAAATTCTCTTATTCAAGATTAAGTATTTAAAATCTTATTAGATATATTTAGAAAGGTCAATTGATTTAGTAAAGACTTTGACTTTTTGTGTGTGTATATATATATATATATATATATATGTTAGATTATTACAATAGATGCTTAAAAGTTAAAAGTAGAGAGAAAGAAGTATTTATAATTAGGATATACAATGTTTAATACTATAAAACCACTTACATATAAGGTTATGATATATTAGTATTAGGATACTAATACTAATATATCATAACCTTCACAATTTTAGAATCATAATGTATGATGACTTATTAGCACCAATTAAAATAGGTGGTTTATTCTCTATAGTACTTTAGAATTTTCTATTTTAGATGTGATAATGTCATTTAGTCCAGAGTATAAAAATTAAAGCCTACTAAGTTTGTGAGTTTCAAAATAATAAAATTTTATGAGTATGTCCATCATCTAAAGTAGATAATTCATTGCGAAACTACGGGCCACACGATCGATTAAATGGGTAACTTTCCTACGAAAGAAAGCACTAATAAGACCATTTAACTTCACATTAATTGAGCCAACATATACTTATCATCCAAAATAGATAATTCCTTACAAGGGAGTCGATAATTTTATTTTTATCTTATTTTAATCTATCATATGCTAACTTTATTATAAATATATTATTTTATATTTTTGTTGCGTTAGGCTATAAAAGTTAATCTCTCATATTTACTAGTCGATTGAGATAGTCATACATAATAATAAATAATTATTATATTATTAAAAGCTTATGATAAAAATGAGTTTCATTCTTGCCCCGAAAATAAAATTTGGAAGCCTTTTGCATGCTCTCCTTGTGTGCATAAGACCTATGCTATAATGCATTGGGATCAATTTCTGATCGTATAGTTTCAAATTAATTTTGTAAAACTTCCACATAATTTCTTTTGGATTGAGCTAACATATGTTATGGTCATTTATTTTATCTAAAAAATTTCAGTTCTAAAAATTGTATCGAAGATTTTCATTTCATACGTTTCATCCCATATGTGTACAGTATTAAACAAATAATTCATAAAATTCAAATTTTACTATTATCCCCAAAGATGATATACATAAAACTTTATCAATAATAATCATTTGAATAAATATATGGGATTGGCAACAATTAAGAATGTATATTTGAAATCTTTTTGAAAACATTACTTATGATGGGATGGAATTCTTTATTTATCATTTTAAAAATAATTAATATCATAAATTATTTATTTTGGATGAAACGAATAATTCCACGTGTCACGGCCGGTCCCATTTCCATCAGCAACAACATTTTAGATGATCCCTCCACGTCGGTGTTCGTTTCGTCACCTTAATTCCACCAACGAAAAACACCCGGCCGATGCACCTGCTTTGTCACTGGGAATAAAGTAGGTCCCGCGTTTTGAAGCCATCTACATACCAGTACAAAGCAGGTGCTACATGGGGTTACGGAAGAGACGGTGGAGAATATGATTTCTAAATTAATTCCTCCAACTAAAAATACCGCAAAATCCCGCGTCTCTAATAGCTGACACTTTTGGGTTTCTCGGTCGCTGTCCTCGTTGTTGGCAAAGAGGCGAACCCTCGCTTCTCCTCCTCCTCTTCCACTCTCGAGGGTTTCTGGGTGGATTCGTCTCGGGCTTCTTCGATCGGTCCGGCGACGTTGAGGACACCGGTTTCTAGGGTTCGTTTGGAAGAAGAATTGCTCATCCGATGCTTTAATTTTGATCCCCTTTCTCCAATTTCGCATCGTTCTTCGATTTGGACATGGGAGATTGGCTGGAGCTCTGCCAGGCCGTGATCATCGGCCTCGTCTGCTCCTTTCTCATCGCGAAGCTCATCTCCGTTGCCATCTCCTTCAAGGAGGACAACCTCAGGGTCGTCCGCGAGCATGAACTGACCCCCCACACCCCGGGCGACGGTGGGCCTTCGTTGCTTGATGTTTCGGAGAAGGCGGGAGAAGTAACGGCGCTCTTGGACAAGGAGAAGGAGAGTCTTTTGGATGACGACAGTGATTGGGAAGGGATCGAGAGCACGGAATTGGATGAAACCTTCAGTGCTGCCACAGCTTTTGTCGCTGCAACGGCTGCTGACAAGAATTCTGCGAAGGTTTCGAATGATGTGCAGCTGCTGTTGTATGGGCTGTACAAGATTGCAACCGAGGGGCCATGCACTGTGCCTCAGCCATCTGCGCTAAAGATGACTGCTCGTGCGAAGTGGTATGTATTGGGGATATAGTCTATTGGCTTCAGCAAATTTCCGCTAGCATTTCCCTTCCAACTTGGGCTTGCTTGTGTGCCATCATACACGATGTAAATTAAGTATGATAATTTGCTCAAAGCACATGATCCTAGTTAGCTGCGGTGAACGGTGAAAAAGGAATTATCACTGCCATGTAAAAAAAATATGGATAATAAATTTTAGTCAGATGTTTTAATTTTTATTGCATCCAGATCACCCTTCGAAGTTACTAGGATTCTGAATATGGTCTGATTTTTTTAATCAAATCCAAAAATTACCATCCAAAGCTTATAGAATTCGTATAGCCGCAACGGGTTATATCTGTCACTTCAAAGGCAGTTGCCTTGCATTTTTCATAAGCCTTGATTTTGCAAAATTGAGGTACATTCGGTCCTCATACTACCAACAGTTAAGATATTATTGTCAGCTGCAGAACTATTGCTGAACTCATTGATCATGCTTCATTTTTTTGAAATGTTAGACTCTTAAGCCTTTTTTTCTGCTGTACTCATTGATTTTTCTGACACTTAATTGATACAAAACATCTTGGTGATATCTTGTAAGGAATGCCTGGCAGAGATTGGGTACTATGCCCCCAGAAGAAGCTATGCAGATGTACATCAATATTATCAGTGAGCTATACCCTTCTTGGGCAGATGGTTCCACCAAGGCAAGTTCTTAATTTTTTAGGTTTTTTCCTCCTGTTGTTGAACTTGAAACTATGTTCTGATAAGTCATGGAATGACAATTACAGAAAAAGAATGACAAAGATACTTTGCCATCTAGTTCAACTGAGAAGGGAACTATGGGGCCAGTTTTTAGCAGCTTTGTGCACGAGGAAGAGTCAGAAACTGATTCGTAAGATTCTTAGTACCCACAGAGGTTTCTGTTCTATTTGATTGATTGTGTGAGATTAGTCCAAGATTCTATTTGCTTTTCTATTATGCCCATTGTTTTTTCTTTTCAGGTTTAAGTTTGATGTATTACATGATTGTAATACAAATGGTCTTGGATAATGCTGGCACTGTCACTTTTTTCTTGTCTTCCTTTTTTGTTGCTTAATTTTATCATATTTTATATTTTCAAAAAATTATGTAACTATATCTTTTCTACTTCTGATAATTTTAATGATAATCTGGCTTAACAGGCTGTAGTCTATCATATTAATTATGTTGTGCTTTATTACATTGCTATCTTAGAAGGAAAACACATTTGCTAGATCAAAACATGTTTGCTTCAGTTGCTTACTCATTCCACCTCTAAGGGAACCACAAAAAGTTTCCATTTAAGTGGGTGAGAGTACTTGAAGGTTCCAGAAAGGTCCTGTCTGATAAACATTATAGGCGGGATCCTCTCTTCTGTGATTTCTGATTTCTGCTAAAGTTTGTGTTAGTTAATTCTTCTTGAACTGATGCTCCATAACCAACCTGATTTTGTCAGGAAAAAAATAAAAAGATTAGAAGTATTCAAGAAGAAGATGACGTTGACAGTGATCTAGAGAATTACTAGCTGGTTATTGGAATGGGACATATATGACAACAGTCCAAAATTGGCTCAATTATCCTATGTCGAGTTCTGACCCTTATAGTTGTCAACTTCTTTAGTCATTTGAGTCATACAACAGCACTTGTTGTCAGACAATAGAGGGTACAATCTCTTAATAAGAGTTCTTTTATAAGTATGATGCCACCATGTCTACTAATCTGATATTTTCAAATATTAATTGTAAGTAAAAGAAACACACCATTTCTCCCTCTGGATAAAATCTGAACTTCGTGCTGACCTTCCAGCCTTGATTTTCTTCTTTTTCATTTTTTTTAAAGCAAGGGAACCCATCTAGAATCAACAACATATGGTTATTTGACAATTTGTTATGTCTTTAGTTGGGATTGCCTAAGGCATGCGGCATCCAAACAATATTCGTTCATAGGGGTTAGCCTATACTTTAACCTCATATAGTTTGCAAAGGACCTGCACGGGGAAAGGCGAACGTGCAGGTGTATGTCACTGTCACACACGATAAGGGCAAGATAACTAGGATCACAAGCAACATAAAGCAACCAACTTTATTAGGCACAAAAGGCTCTTGGAAACGGGTTGAGAGTTTAGGTAACGGTTTGAATAGTCGAACACAAAATGGGGTGGTTCGAAGGCACGTGCATGCCAATATTCACCTAGCACTTTAGTCGAACATAAAGTAGACACACTAAATTTTTTGCACCACCCCTCAAACGTATAATTAAAGCCTCATCCAACCCCACCTAGGGGTTTCAAGGTGCTAAGACAGTTGAGGTTTCACACCGTAAGTCAGTTAGCCAGATTTCAGTCCGTGGCACGCAAGAACCGTGTCATTTTAGCTATTTCTCCCTTCGTGCTAAACCACATAACCAAAAATGTTTTTGAGTTTTCCAAGATAAAAACATAAAATAAAAACACTTCCCACGAAGCAAAATGGGGCTAACGGTAATACTTTCTATCCTATACAATCTTCTTATAAGAAAACACTCGAAAATATCAAAAAAAAATGAAAAACAAGAACCGAAAAGCTAATGGACATGCGTCAAACACTTTGACTGCATTGCTCCATAACATTCTCCCCCCACTTGTTCCTTTGACACCCTCTTTGAAGCCTTCTTGTATGCTACAAATTGGTTAGCCATAACATGCTTCTCAGCTTCTACTATTGAGTCGTCGATTTCGATCTACCCACTTTGTTGCAACTTGTTACTGAGTTGGTTTAGCTTGGAACACTTCTTGTTGAATCTTTTGGATCTATTGGTTGGCAAGAGAAGAGCCTTCATGTTTGCCTTCAAGCCCCTTAGAGGTGTCACCCTACAAGAGCTTGACTGTTGCTGGTTGGAGTTTCACTAGCGCATGTTGCAGAACTTGAAGAGTTTGTGGCACTCTCATGCGAAGTTTGCCCTCGTATCTTTGAAATCTTTACCATCTTCTCCAAGTAGGTCCGTGCTACCTACTGGAAGTAACATGATGAGATGATAGTGCTCGGACATATTACCTTCCTATGTAGCTGATCACCTGAAGGTGAGGAGTTGATGGTTGCTAACTTCTGAGCACTTTGAAGGGACTTCCAATTGTTGCAAAGTCCACCCCATAACTTGGGTTACTTTGATTGGCGTCACCCAAATTGCTCAGGTTATACTGCTTGTTTCGAGCTGGTTATTTTACTTTGCAACTCTTCGCCATCGTACTTCTAGAGTATTGGAAGTGTTGCTTGAATCTGAGTTAGGTTTTGCCCTTGTAGAATGCTTCTCTGATAGATTTGGTCGTGCCTTTGTGATCGTGCACTCCTCATTTGCAGTTGGAACAGTATTAGTCCATGCAGAGCACAAGTTTGGTCACCGCTTGGAAGTTTGGTCAGCATGGTTTATAATATAATATTGAGAGACTTGCTGGTGTTAGGATGTAAGAGACAAGGCAAGGATCAATGTTTACATCACTAAAAGGAAGGGACCAAAATTAAAATAGCACCCCAAAACAAATAGTGTGTAATGACATTATCACTGCAAAGCTAAATTAATACCCTGTATTTCTTTACATAACTAAAATTGTCATATTGTGCTGAACATAATTGTATGGTACACATTGCATACTGTTTCATCCATGCCATGATTATGTCAGATTTGTTCCTGTGGGTAATGCATGCGGCAGTATACCTTGGAGCATTTCTCAGAATACACAGCATAACAATCCTTGTCATGTGGGCCAACTAGATTACTGAAACATCCTTGTTATCAGTTTAAGTACTCTTTTAGCAAATGTATTCTTTTTAAGTTTTATTTTATAAATAGTAGTCTAATTTTCTTGTATTTGTCTTCAGAAAGTTGGAACCAATACATGGGTTTGCTAGAGATGGAGAAGCTGATGCGCTATTGGCTCTTATTGCTAATGGTGCTTTGGTGAATTCTAGAGGTTTGTGTTTGGTGTTAAATATCTTGTTTCATAATGTTGTCATGCTTCTGGACTTTCTTGATTGATGTAACTGGTTCACCTAACTTTAGACTGTCATAGTGATATTCAACAAATAATTTAGGTGGATTTTGATCGATTTCTCAGTAGTTCTTGATTGGCTTATTTTGTTCACATGTTTTGTCTGTGCTTGTTGCAGATAGTGAAGGGAGGACTCCACTGCACTGGGCTGTAGATCGTGGACATTTTAGGGTTGTGGAAATCCTTCTTAACAAGGATGCAGATATGAATGCTAAGGTTTATACCCATCTTTTTATGTCCTAGATATGTTGCCGATGTGGTAGTCCTGTGCATGATCTTAGTTATCACCCTGTGCATCATTCAGTGCTTCACTCTACACACTCATTGTATAAATATGTTGGCAATTGAAACCTAATATCTAAGACAGAAAACTGAATTTCACAGTTGTTCTAATAGAGGGTGAACCTTGGGTGACTAAGGTTGAGTCATGAAAATATTTTCTCTATTTGTAGAGGTGAAACTGCATATTGGTTCTAGCCAGATCCTGTATTGATGAGAGTTTCAAGCATAACTCATTTACAAGATAGAATTTTTTTTTTGTCATGGTAGCTTATTTCTATAGCTTAGTTTTGATGGCTAGATGCTCTTTTGCATCTTGAGATCATATTCTTTCATTCTTATAAAGTCATAAGCATCACAAATCCTCACATGCGTAACATTATTTATTTGCCTTAAATTATTATGTCCTCCACATTATAATATTTAGGGCAATTAATTAAGATCAGCCACAATTATGTTAAAAGCAGCCATACAAAATCTAAGAAAACTTGGATATAAATGTATAATCTGCATGTATGGGTGTTTAATGTTTAGTCTGCTATACATTATCTTCTGTTGTTTGGTAAGGAAGGTCGGCAAAGTTTTAATATCAAGTGGAACCAGATATTGATTTATGTCGGTCTACATGGCATCTAAGATTTATCAATATGGAAAGTGCTAGTCGTGAATCATGCTGGTATGTGACACGACACACAGGATTTGGTTTGAATATGGGTAATACAATTTAGAAATTGAAGATAAGTAGTTATGCAAGGATTTTGGTAAAAGAAATATGTTATGTGGATGTTCAGTTTTTTACAGTGTATCTTGGCTGCCATGCTAAATATGCTGATTTATGTGTTTTTTTTTAACAAGGAATAGAGTTTATTTTGAGCAGGATTCTAGTTGTCTTATCTCAAGTTGAGATCGTAGTTGTAACAAAGAATGACAATTTATTCTCAGGTGCTAACAGTCTTTTGATCTTTTATGCTAGTAGAGGACTGACTGTTTGTTTTGGCACGATGTAAAGTTAAATCATTGTGACTGAGGCCTCATAGTTCCAAGGTGTAGAAATAGCCACTTTTCATTCTCAGAGCAAGGTTGCATACAGATTGACCTTTCCATGTGCCCTCTATGGCGGGAACCTGGCGCATTTGGTGGCCCCTCTTTTTTTGCTGGCACATGAAATGCTTTGTATATAATCCATGTGTTGATTCCTTTGTATAATATCTGAAAAAGCTTATCATATCTGACGTTGGTTGAACTTTGGGTAGTCAACGATGCGGTTTGACATTCTGTCCTATAGGAAGTGTTTATGAGCGGAAAACTTGCTATATCTCTGATTTGTGCTGTTGAATGTTGTTTTACATGCATGATTCCTATGCAAAATTTTATTTTGTTCCTGCCTTCTAACTTTTACTTATTTACACTGCCTTGGGCTCCTTGTGCTAATAATGCACAGGATAACGATGGACAGACCCCACTGCATTACGCCGTCCTGTGCGAAAGAGAAGAAATCGCTGAGCTGCTCATCGAACACCACGCTGATCAGCATATAAAGGATAGCGATGGCAGCTCACCACTTGATCTATGCAGATCTCGATGGGATTTCATGACGACTTCAAAATAAACATTCTTCCATCAACAAATGTTGGAAGATTTCAGTTGACTACATTTTGATATTCACCAGCCTCCGATGTTTACCGTGAAGTGCTGCAATGAGGTGAAAACTACTACTTTACCATCTACAGTTAACAAGTTCTTTGTGGGAGTGCCATGGATTGTGTGTATGTGTCATATTGATCAGACTAGAAGCATTTCCGCAGGTGTAACACAAAATTATTGTATTGAACTGCTTTATTCTTGTTGAAGAGGATGTCTGATGTTGTACTACTGAACCTGCTGCTGTGCTGTTGCTGTTTCATCGAATAATAATTCATTTAGGTCGATAACACTATAATAGTTTCTTGTTTTCGAATCAGGAATTTGAGCCAAAAATTGCTGCATTAGGATGGAACGCGAATGCATCGACACTCGTTAGATCAAGCAACTTACATGATTGAACGCAAGATGCATATTCTTGATCTTGAACTTAATCTGATTCCAACTACTGAAGTGAGCCCTGGTCTTATTCGAAATGACAAATCCAGTTTGTATGAGTTTTTGTGTTTTCTGACGGATGGATTTAATTATTTAATATATACTTATATTTAAGGGTGATCGAAATTATCTCAAATAAAAAGTACTAATGAAATAAACAAATAAAATTTAAGTCTTATTTGTCGATCAATAAAAAATGGTTATTGAAGAATCGTTGGCATCATCAATAACGAAACGCGTTCTCTATTTTTCCTAATCGTTTATAGTTAGGATCACTGGAATATTAAAAAGGGGTTATCAATGCAACACATTAAGTTCCACTATCTCTCTCTCACTACTATATATATATATTGAAACTTAGAAGGGCAAATGTAATGCTATAGTCAAATTTCGGAAGGATGATTATGTGAACCCCCCTGCAAACTGAAAGACAAAGGTGCAGCGAGATGAACGGCTTTCAAGAATCCCTTTAAGTTTCTTGTATACAGGATACCTTGTACAGGATCTATCTTGGATGGGAAGTTGCTCTATGCAGAGGTGGATTCTATTCAAATGATGTTGCATTGCAAATCACAAAGGGTCTCTTTACAACCGTCCATTCCTCCCCCTCTTTTAATCGCAACTGCCAAGCTTATACTTAAGAGGCCGACACTTCGAGATTGATCTTTCAGCTTTCTTATACTATTACACCGTGCGCAGGATTTGCTCCGCTCCCGACGGAGGAAAGCGTCGCTTCGGCTCTTCTCTGTAGGGCAACCGTCGTGGAGAAGCCGATGCCAGGATCGGAGGACGGGCGAACAGTCACGAAGGCAGACGAAGGTAAAGCTAAGTCTATTAGTCTCCTCACCCCTCTTCTTCCATCCATTCCTATCTGTCCCTCTCTTCCTGTTTTTCTTCCTTCTTTCCTCATTTTCCTCTTCTTTTCTTTCCTCTTTTAAAGATGTAGGTGATTGAGATAAGTATGACATAGGTTCTGATGGTGTAGCTTAGCTTCATCCGAAATTTGAATGATAATTTTTTTACCGAACAGATGGAGATATATATGAGATGTTGAAATGATCTGCTGAGTATAGATTTAATAATTTGGTTTCATGGCTTCTGAGTTTAGTAAAGCAACAGACTGCTATTTGCATTAATATGTCAGGTTCGCTGACTTGGAAGTTTTTAAGGTTACTTTAATGTAACTTTTATGCACATTTTGATGAAAACAGATTTAGTTGTTAGCTTGCCGACACAAATTAGACTTTAGACTGCTACCTAACGTTTTGCCTGTTATAGACCAAGCTATGTTTTTTTCTACCTGGGCACTTAATCCCATTTATATGACTTTTCTTATTTTGGGCTTTGGTCAATTCTGCTACATTAGAAGTACAGCTGCAAGAGTTACTGAAAATTTACTTTTGTCTTGAATTATTGACGTTAACATGGATCTCTGAAATAATGTTGAGACTTTTGTGCTTTTTGGCTTCATAGAAAGCACATCGAAGCTGGATAAGTCATCAAGCAAAACTGGGGCTTGGCAGTGTAGCATCTGCACATACGAGAATGATCAATATTTAGTATCTTGTGATGCATGTGGAGTTTTTCGGGATTTCCCTGGAAAATCTGGCAGTAGAGATGAAGAGAATGGTAAGCAATATTTCTAGTGATCATGGAATTGTTGTTCATGCTTTGAGCTAAGCATCATATAAATTTGAATTAAAGCATCATTTTTTTACATCCATTTTAAAATGATTATGTCTCATTGCAGTTAATGGCACAAGCAAGAAATCTGAAGTATCTCTACTGGGCAGATCACTTTTTGATCGACCACCTAATAGCATGCCTAAGGTAGCTGGTGGCTTTCTTTGCAATGAAGCTGGCAAATCGTGTGGGGCAAGACTCATTTCTGCTCAACTCAGTGATCTCCATAAAATGTTTCTGGCTCCATCTCGCAGTCAAACCAATCATATAGGTTTGTTAATACTTTGGGGATCAGTGAGAAGCTTCAAACTTCATGTCATACTGATTTTGAAATCCTTTATTAAAAATTACATTAGTTAGCTGATCTTTTGTCTTAGTTCATAGTGACTTCTCCACAGTTCTGCTGCACATTGACATCTTTTCATACATACTAATTACGTGTGGAATTTCTATCTCCTACTGTTACATAGGCTAAATCTGATACAAGTGCCTCATGCATGCAGTTACGCATTCTTGTACACGTCAGCGTTATGCGTATATTGCATTTTTATTAGTCACATTCACTTTGGTTGATTAGTCATTTATATGCTTATTCTATTTTTGTTCTTGAACATTTAGTTTTTTCACTGATTGCAGTGATTTTGATAGAACCTTTCAGGTTTGATGCACCATCTCTGGATGATATAGTTTCTTCTGGGAAGAGCTCAAGAACTTTTCCCAAGGGTATGAATCTAGAGGTTCTATTCTTTTAGTATCATCAGTTTATCTATTTCAACTTATGTTATCTGATGTTTTTTATTAGACTAATGATTAGCTGTTATGCATAGCCCATGTGGTATACAACTGTTCTGTTTTTTGCATGTGTGCCACATTCCTCTTGTTCCCCCTGGGATAATGTGGTATTCTAGGTCATTTGGTAAGACGAGCTTCCACCTATTTCGTTCTTCTTAATGTTTGGTGATAATGTTATTATAAGATCATTGACAGTTTTTTTTTGTCATTTTATTTTTGATATGGACATAACAAAGAAATTGGCACTTGTGAAATTGCTACTTGCTGGTATCCTTTGATCACATTAAGGTTTTCTTTTAACTTCTTTTAGATCACTGGTTTCATTCTGTTCATGAGGGTCAGCTTTGGTGTAACTGTAATGTTACTCTTTTTTCAACTTGGGTTGTAAAGGATTGAGTCACAGGAATAGCGTCTCTGTTTCCAGGGTTAAGGCTGGCATACTTTGACTTTCCTCAGACCTCTCATTAATGAGAGGCTCATGCACTGTGCTGCCCTCCTTTGATGCCATCCTGTACATTAATTTCCTTTCTCTGATTGCAGTTAACACTATGCCTTCAACATCTGTTAAGATTTCACATGATAAGCCTGGGAAAAAGGGCCTTGTAGAGGTTCTACAAGATAATGAAGTTCCAGAGAGTTTTCCTCCCTCATCTTTTCCCAATAATCATAATGAGTTTGAAAACAGCAATCCCAGCAGCTTTGAAGATGAACCACATATGTTAGCTAACAATCTACAAAGCCTGAAGTTGGAGAAGCACTCTCCAAAGAGTAGGAATATAAAAGCAAAATCAAATGCTGAGTACAAACCAGAGGAGTGGATGTTTCCTGATAAAGAAGGAACCCTAAGCCAGTTAAATCTTGCAATTGTAAGCCACCACCTTGTTAAGTTAAACATGATGTGATTGCTCTATATCTTTATTGGATATTTCTCCTGCTTTATCTCTTAATTCTTATTACTAAGATTATGTATTTGATGTCCTATTAGGTTGGTCATGTTGATTCAGGGAAATCCACGTTGTCTGGGAGGTTGCTACATCTTTTGGGGCAAATTTCTAATAAACAAATGCATAGATATGAGAGAGAAGCAAAGCAAAAGGTATTTTTACATGCAAAAAAAAAAAATGTAAATGAAAACTAATTTTTGTGGCTATTTAAGTTGCTCCATCAGTCAATTGAGTGGTCTTATGTTGATGAATTGTAATTGTACTTGGGTCAGTAGTTAAATCGAAGAAAATTTGTTTACTTGTATTTACCTGTTCAAGAGTTAACAAGGTGTATGGAGCAAACAATCAGTTAGCAAAGGGTTTTCTTCATTACCAATTTTGTGACATCATAACCTTTATTTTTCCCTTAGTTGCTTGTGAATTAATCATATGAAATAAAACTGCTTTAATTTCAGGGGAAAGGATCATTTGCTTATGCATGGGCATTGGATGAGAGCATTGAGGAGAGGGAGAGGGGCATAACAATGACAGTGGCTGTTGCATACTTCTTAACAAAAAAATATCGCGTCGTTTTGCTTGACTCACCAGGTCACAGAGATTTTGTTCCAAACATGATATCTGGTTCAACACAGGCAGATGCTGCTGTTTTGGTTATAGATGCCTCTTTAGGTGCTTTTGAAGCAGGTATGGGTGGTAAAAGTGTCGGACAGACGAAGGAACATGCACAACTTATTAGGAGCTTTGGTGTTGAGCAACTTATTGTCACTGTTAACAAGATGGATCAAGTGGACTTCTCCAAAGATCGGTTTGATTATATTAAATTGCAACTGGGACATTTCTTACGCACCTGTGGATTCAAGGAATCACTTGTGACATGGATTCCCCTGAGTGCCTTGGAGAATCAAAATTTGCTTACAACTGCTTCTGACATTCGCTTATCTTGTTGGTAAGTTTTTTGATATATGGTCCATTTTTTGTCATTTTTGTTGTTTGTTGTTGACCTTGTGGTAGATGCCTATTAATGTACAAGTTGTGTAGGTTATATTTTCTCTCTTTCATGGATCATAAAATTATTATTGTTCGAAAGATTGTTCTTTTGCCTAAGTACTTATGACAAAAGTTAATTTTATGCCTCCAGAGATATATGTGTCTATTTTGTTGGTAGTATGACAGAGAAAATAAAATGGACCTTCATAGACATAATTAGATGTTTGGGAAAGATTGGATTGTGAATGTTGTTAATTAAAGCTTTAAGTTTACAAGTGTCAAAATGGTCTACCAAAAAATTAAGTGGAAGTGATTCTCCTTTTATATTCTAGTTACAATGTTCTTTCATGTATATTATGAATGGCATGCAGTTTCCACATATGTGACCTGAAAACATACATTTTTTATTTCTAAAAAATAAATGGTTCATCTTGTAAGCTTTTAAGGGGCATCATCTCAGTTTTCCTGTTCTCTTCTTATGTTGTTTTAAAATATTTTGTTTCATACACAAAGATTTCTGCAGAAATGAATATTATTAACTGTTTTGTTCTAGAACTATAAAGCCTCTCCGTGAACAATAGTCTAATTTGCTCTTGTTATTTCAAATAGGATAAGAGAACATTTAAAAATTGATATTTTTGTTTATATATGTGTCCTTGCAAGGTACTTCTTGGAGATGAACCTTTTTGGTTGTCAATGGCTACTTCTGTTATTTTTTAATTGTATTCACTTAATTGCTTACAAATGAGCAAGTTTCTGCCTCCATTTTAAAAGATCAATAGTCATGAAGAGTTAGGAGGTATGTTGTCATGAGTGTTACATTGTTATAAACTTATAATCAAGGTATATGGTTTTACATGCTCATTATCATGTCTAAACATTTTTTAAGGTTTTAAAAGAAATAAAATTTATAGGACGTTAAGTTGTGCTTTCTAACATAATAGCTATGAAAATAACTTTTGCAATTTCATCATTTGTTTAGCATGAGATACATAGGGTGAGCCTTGGCATCATGGTAACCGAGAGGTCCTAGACCTGACTTCACTTCACGGAAGTAGCCTCTCTGTGTCAGGGGTAAAGCTATGGACTACCTCTCGTCAAATCTTGTATTTGTTAGAATCTCGTGCACTGGGTGTATTTGATTTAATTTCCAGACTTGACTTTTGCGTTTTATACAAGTTAAACATTTTTAAAATCCATTCAGTTTCATTTTATGTATGGGTTGTTCATCTGGCTTGCTCTAAAATTTGGAGTCAAAATTCAGGTATCAAGGATATTGTCTTTTGGATGCCATTGACTCTTTACAATCTCCTCACCGGGATGTTTTGAAGCCATTTCTTCTGCCTATATGTGATGTTATTTCTAAATATTCATCAGGACAAGTGACAGCTTGTGGAAAGATAGAAACTGGAGCTATTCGAATTGGTTCTAAGGTAGTATGTCTCTTTTGCTATGTTATTTGCTGTTTTGCTTATTAGCGTATATGAAATCTTGAAAACCAAAGTCACCGACTGTCATACTAAATTATAGAAGAACTTGGTAGAGTTATGCATGCTGAAGAATCTTTGAAGTATCAATATTTTCACAATTTATTAATTTATGTACCAAATTGTCATTTGCTCTCCTTATCTAGAAAGTAGAAACACCAACAATAACTCACTAACCATAGGGGTCAGATTTTTTTTAGATAAAATGAGAGCCATCTTATTCGTTTGTGCTGTTTCCAGTAAAGTTTCCTTCTGCTTTCCTTGTGCTCTGCTCACATGACATTTGAACTCATTCACCTCGAATAATTAGTACAACTACCGTCCTTTTTGGGCATTTTTAAACTCCAAACCACCTTTAACAGTTTTCCTCATTTTATTCTCAATTGGATGTACGCCTAGTTGCTCATATAATGCAAACATTTCTCTAGATATAGTAGATCCAGACGCTCATCTCATTATCATTTGAGAGACATACCTTCTTGTATATGTGTTTTGACCACATTTCAATGACAGAATATTATTAGCTGTAAACTATAAGATTTTGTTGGATTTGCATGTTTGACTTGATGGACAATATTTCTTGGAATTGATGATAAGGGATCAGTAATTATCTTTATTGTTATGCTAGTCGAGGCAAGACATGTTTGTTGTCCCACAATTTTTATGGAGATGTTTAGTTTCCTCATCCAAAACATGGTCACTGAGATGAACCATAGTAGATCTAGCACCCTAGTGTTTGTAGCTCAGTTTCGGAAAGAGAATCCGGAATCTGGTCTTGTTCTTCACAACATAATTCATTGTTTGCAATCTTTAATTATATCTATGTGACATATTTGTGTGTCCTATTTATGTTGGTCATCTTCTTGCACTCTTTGATGTTGAGTTGTTTCACTCTAGGTTCTAGTTATGCCATCAGGAGATCCAGCTATAGTACGAAACATAGAAAGGGATTCTTCTACTTGCAATGTTGCAAGAGCTGGTGACAATGTGGTCGTCAGTTTGCATGGTGTTGATCAAGGTCAAGTGATTCAAGGTGGAGTATTATGCCACCCAGATTTCCCTGTTACCATTGCATCAAGTTTAGAATTGAAGATTCTCATCCTCGACATTGCAACACCAATTATCATTGGATCTCAGGTTACACAAACATATTTCATTTTTTCATGATTTAAGTTGTTACTGTTGTTGTTATTCTATATTCTGACTACTTAAAGTAGGTTGAGCTCCATATACATCACGCAAAGCAGGCTGCAAAGGTGGTAAAAGTATTGTCCTTGTTAGATCCGAAAACAGGAAGTGCCGCTAAGAAGTCACCACGTATGCTTGTAGCCAGACAGAGAGCTATTGTAGAGGTGAATACTATGTGAATTTATTGATCTTGTCAGTAAGTCCATGTCAGGTTGGTTCATGTGTTGGAACAGTTTGGTGCAGGACTGAAATAGATAGGCATTATCAATTAATGACAAACTGAATTTGATATTGAGTTGGTCCTGTTGTTTCAGGTGGCACTAGAAGGAGAGATATGTGTAGAAGAATTCTCAAATTGTCGGGCTCTTGGAAGGGTCTTCCTACGAGCTTTAGGAAGTACGATTGCTGTTGGCATTGTGACTCGCATTCTTCAAGAGGCATGATGTTCAAGTTTCTTCAAATGAGTCATATTTTGCTGCAGCCTATGGGTATTATTTTTTTAAACTAATGAAATCCTTATGTCTTGCTATTATTGTTTCATTGACTTTCTTAATTATGAAAGAATGTTTAACTTAAACTGCAACCTGGCTCTAGTAACGTCTGAAGACCACTTATATCATATGCTTATTCCCTGGAGAATTTACACTGAAAAAATTCAGGTTGGATGTGTTCAATTGTCACTAGGACAAGCCTGATGTTGATTTTTTAAAAATTCTGCTGATGATAGATTTATCATGGTGTTGAGGTTGGGACTTGGAAGCCTAGCTAGGATGCCATGCCTTTAGTTGAAGAATATAGGAATTTAGCTACACATTCGATGTGCATATGATCAATGTTCCAGATACAATTTCACATCTCTTTAAGTGGTCACGTATGTGGTTTTAGTCACATGACCTCACATAAGGCATTATAAGTTTTGACAAAGCTGTCAAAAGCATTAGACACCATTAGGCACGTTCCTTGTTGCTTGAGGCACTAGGCACTTGCCTGAGGCACTAGGCTTCCCTCGATGCTTGCATGCAAGACACTTCATAAAAATATAATTAAGGAAAAACATAATCACTAAACAAGAACTTAATCAAAACATGAGTTTCATATCGTTATGCATAGAAGATTCATATCATCAAGACAATAAAAAAACAATATTTAGATTAGTCCATATCCAAATATTAAAACAAAAGAAATTTAAAGATCTATTAAGCCAAGAGCTTTAATAATCAAAATGAGGTAGATGACCAAAATATTCAATGTTTTGTTTTTCCTGTCATCCATATATCTAAATATTAAAACAGAAGAAATTTAAAGAAACCCTCCACTGTTGCTTTACTCCCAAATGACACTTTTTTGCATGGTGATATATTTTTTAGCTTGCTGATTTAATGTTGTTTTTTTCATTAGTAATTTTGCTGCAGAACATACAAGTGATGACATTAGGATCCCATGGATCCTTTACATGATTGAACCTCCATCCATAATCCTTTTTAAGATTTTTTTATGATGAATCCTCTGATGTAGCTTCAATTGCTAGTTATCATTTTAAATTGATTAATTAAGCATGGAAAAAGGAAAGAAGAAGAGGGATGGAAGAGAAGATGGAGGGAAGAGTAACAGTGGAGGGCAGCAAAGAAAGGAGAGAGGAGAGAGGAGGGAAGGAGGGAGGCATTGGGTTGGCCTAGATAACCCAAACCCCATAACCTAGTCCATCCCAAACACAACAATGGTCAGATACAAGCCAAACATCTCTCCAACCCCCAACCCGATTCATACTGAATTCCCATATGATTCTATTAGTTCATACCTATCCTCATTAGTTGCAGGGCCAGACACCTGTGCTTTTTACCTAGCAATTCTGCCACTGACCTTACACTGCCAACTCTCCACTATCAGTCATATCTCCTCTCTTCATCCAGTATATATCTTCTCTTTCCTCACTTGTTCCTTTTCTTCTCCCTCTCGTTACAGATGCTCCTCCATCACTGTTGTCCTCTATTCTCTTTTCCCTCTTCTCTCCTTGCTCTTCTGTTGCAGCCAATGGCCCCACATCTACCACCCTTTCTTGCCTCTTTTATCCTCTACCTGTCTCCCTCTTCTTGTCTCCTCTCCTCTCTGCAGCTTGGATCTACTGTCATCAGACTCTCTTCCACCTTTTCTCCTCTATTTTCTCTCCTCTACAGACAATAACCATTAACATTGCTGTCCTCTTCCCTCTTTTTGCTTCTTTTGACTCCTTCTTCCCTCCCTCTTCTCTCCTCTCCATCGCCCTCCCTCTTACATCTCTCATATCCCTCTTCTCCTTCTCTTGCCCTTTTCCATGGCTTAATTAATCAATTTAACATGACAACTTGAACTATATTTCAGGTATAATAGTAACTGTAGACGTGTCAAAGGAATCATCAAGAAATATTAAGAATCCTTGGTGGCCCTTGGCTCATAGTATCTGTCATGATGTATGCACCATTTGGAACATTGTTTGCAGGGGACTAGGTCACGGACTACCTGTGTTACAGTAGCATTCTGTTACAATGGTGGTACAATAGCATTCTGTCTCACAAAATGCTACCTGTGTTGGCTAATGCGTACTAGTTAAACTGGGGACTAGGTCATGGACTTTGTGGTTTCAAGTAGTGTAACCTTAGGGCATCCACAAGGAGTGTCATGTCAACTTGTGTTGGCACAGATCAAAATATGTATGCCAAGCCAACTAGTCTCGTGGGTGTCATCTCATTGCTAGGGCAATTTTAACTTGTGCCAAGGGATCGGAGGGCATGATAATTGGCAATAACCTGCAATCTCCATACAATGATACAGCAAGCAAGCCTTGGGCAGTAAACCTATCAAAATCCACAAGATTTTGGTCTCTTTTGATTGATATCTTAGAGCTATGGCTGCTTAGTTAGAAACATGCTTTAAACTATATTTAAGCTGTCCTTTCCATCTTAATTTACATTCATGATACCTGATAGGGTTCGCACGGGGTTCCCTTGGGTATTTTAGCAACCACAATAGAGAAGAAAGGGAAAAAGCGGGAGTCCAAGAAGTGGTTTTCATACGTCCTCGCTTCAATTATGAGCCTGCAACCATAGTAGAGGAATAGATTTGTACTGTTCTTTTTATAATATTGTTCTGGTTTGACTTATTATTAGGCATCCCAGAAAAGGCATTCTTTGACTACAATAATACTCTTGATTTCTTAATGTGCTTTAATGAGTGTGTGACCCTTCTCAATAATTTACATATTTATGAGCTCTCTCTTTCTTAACATGACAGGATACTGTATCGAATGGTTGTGAGGCATTGCTATGGATTAATGATTGAACTCAGAAGACTGTCAGAGGCAACTCTGACACTAACTTAAGGGCTAAAAGGAGACCTATGTTTTGTTCCATCTTCTTACAGAGCAAATCATTAAACCGATACATTGATCCAAGTGATCTTGACAGATCTCTCATACTTGCCTGTAATTGCAACAGCATTCCCAGGGTACGTCAATTTCATCTGCCCTGTCTACTTCCTTTATGAAGGACAAGCTGGTTGAGCACCGAACACAAGTCACAAATACAGATGACCTGAAGATTTTTAGATTTTTCTCAAGGGAGAAGAATGATTACCAGAGAGGAAACTGATAAAAGATATGAAGCAATATTCACTGGAAGGTCTCGTCTTTGGATCTGCTGTGCATGGGAACTCTCTCAGACTGACGATGAGCAACTGTGATGCAAATCTGCAAGTACGGGAAGGAGACAGGTACCAACGAGAATCTTACTGGACATTCTATTTCACTTCTGCTGTAAACTTTCATTGTTGCATCGCCGCAAGCATCGTGCATATGTAGCCTCACCCTGTTGATCGAAGTCATTGGCAGGACAGATCTCTCTTTTTATTAGGACTCTGAATCCTTGTGCAAATGTAGTCTGTACAACTAGAGATCATACATTGTTTTGTTTTTTTTTATAATCTAGTGTAGATGATATCTGCATTGTTAATATTAAAAACTAACATAAACATCTCATGTTCCATAATGCACTACAATACTTTGCATCATACAATCTTGAGCCACTATAGTTGATGGAACTCTTATTGTGTTGCGGCAATCTTAGTGTAGCCATGCAGACGCTAAAATATGTGTTCTAAACATTTGGGAGCAACGTCAATGACAGCAAACGACACGGTAGAAAAATCAACCGTAGGATTACCTAATAATTTTATTGTAATCCCTTCCTATCCATAGAAGCCATCAGTTTTCGTTCAAAACCACAAACCCTAAAACAAAAATATGTTCTTCTAAATGCTACTTTTTTTTCTTTTTTTTATTTGACGTCTGGTCCCCACTATGCTCTTCTCGTCCTTTGACTTCATTTGCTAGCTTTCGCCATTTCTTCATCCAAATCGATCCTTGAATTCCTACAGCCAGGAGAACAGAAGCCTTGCAGGTCCCTGAACATAAAATAATAATAGATATTTTAGTGTAATAAAAAAAACTAGAACTGGGGAGAAGAAGATCTACACATTCTTAAATATTAAGCATTAAACTTACGGTAAAAAGACTCACCCATACATATAGATGGGTGCCCTGTTAGATAATTGCTTATTGCACTGAGCACATCGATCCAAAAACGGTGGTAAGCGTGGCGTCTCTGTTTCAGAGGGAGGAAGAATATGCATCAATTGCAGGACTCTTTTTGCGATCTCGGAAAGTGACTTCTGCTCCATTTCTTCGTCACCGGCTATTGTCACACTGCACAAGCCTTAAAAGAGTCGTTGGTTATATTTCTTTTCTGCAGCCGTTTCACGCTTTCGAGCAACGGACGCGTAAGACTCACACCACCACTGGAATACCACAAAACACAAGTAAAATAAGCATAAGAGAGATCGAAAAAGAAGAAGAAGAACGACAAGTACCCGATGCAGATTAGTTGCAGGATTCCTTCTTTGTTGTTGCTGTGATCCTTCGTAACTCCTGTGACCTAATTAATTTATAGGAGAGAGAAAGTAGAAAGAGATTCTATTTCCGACACCGATTAGGAAAGCAGTTTCTGCCCTCGTCATCTTTTCCTAAGCACAGTCGGCTTCAGGAAGGAAAGCGCGCACCGACTTCCGCTTCCCTTCTTCTTCTTCTCCTCCTCCTCCTCCTCCTCCTCATCCTTTCTTCCACCTCACCCGTCGTCCTCCGCTTGATGCTTTCCTCACATCTCGGTCGCCCCTCTTTTCCGCGGCGCTCCGCCGGGCCTCCTCGGCTGAGCACCCCGCAGCAAGGCAGATCTTCCATGGCGGCTTATGACAGGGCACCGGCGAAAGCTGCGGCGTCGCCGAGTCCGAGTCGGAGCAGGCCACGATTGGTGACGGTAAATCCACGAATCATTCTTTTAGTGCAGTCCACAGGTCTCAGGCCGGCCTATTGAGGCCCAAATGAGAAGGCCAGCCCGCAGATTGCGCGACGGCGATCGTGGCCGAGGTAGCGGATGAGGAGCGATTTGCGGGAGCTGTTGCCGCTCCTCCTCCTCCTCCTCATAGTGCCAGGTGCCGTCCATGGCATCGGCGAAAGCAGCGGCGGGATGAGGGCGGCGAGTTCACCATCTAGTCCGAACCGCACCATCGGGCTTCGATCGTGAAGACGAGCAGTCTATAAATCTTGAGCCGGCCCATGGAGGCCCAAATAGGCAGGTATACACGTCTTCTATTTATTATATGTATCTATAAATTAAAAATTGCATTGATAATTAAGGAACAAAGTATATAAATATAATTAATAAAGGTAGCATTCATGTCCACCACATCAAAGAAAAGAATGAATTAAGTTTTGACATCAACCCATTCATCAATATAATATAAAAATTGTAAGTAACTATTCAAAATTTCAAAATATAAAATCTAGTTCATAGTTTATGTCAAAAAAAGGATTATTAATAAACTTGCATTTAGTATGGTTGCATAGTTAAAATATCATAAAAGAAACATTAAATCACTCACCCATAATATCATGCCTCTTACCTAATATCATAAAAGATGGCTGTGTAGGAGTGTAAGAGCAAATAAGGATATTTTATTTAATTTCCCCGTACAATCTAAACTTAGGAAAATTTTGATCATCGTAGTAGTTGTCATGATTCAAGTTATCCTTGATCTCAGTAATGTCAGTAGCCATCCATCACTACTTGTGTTATTATTGGGAAAATTCTAGGATCCATCACTGGGATATGGGCAGGCATGTCACATCTTTTCCTTTGGTTTTCCTTCTTCTTGTGGCGCATTATCTCAGCTTTTATGATGTTATTTTTGTGGTTGTGAAAACATGGCTTTCTGAAGGTGGTTGACATGTCGCACTGCAAATACACACATCATGGTAGTTTCCCTACGCCATCAATGGTGTTGTTGTGAGCTCTCTGGTAGTGATCATTGTACAGAGTAGAGAAGCTCACCGACACTGCTTCATCGGTATCACATGCCAGAATCCTCTATCCTCTTGTTTAGTTTCGGTTTGAGAGAATGATGAAGGAGCTCATCTGTCATCACTCCACTGATAGCACTACTTAAACTGGCACAGCCTCCTCATTCACTCAGTATAGAATCCATAGAAAGAGAGAATTCTGAATAACCATAAAGGGGTTTACCATTTTGTTGTGGGTGGCTCAAATTAACTTCAATTAGTCTTGAGAAGAGGTCTTTATTCACTCAGTATAGAATAGAGAGAGAGAGAGAGAGAGAGAGAGAGAGAGAGAGAGAATTCTGAATGACAACTATGAAGTGGTATACAGTTTGATATGAGTCTCTCAAACGAACTTTAATTATTCTTGAGAAGAGGTCAAACATGACAGTCCTTAGAATATAAATGGATACATATATACTATCAGAGGAGCCTTATGTTGATTCATAGCTTATTGTAATATCTGATGGAAGATTCTGTCTTCTTATATTCTTTTCATGCCACAAGATCGACATTTGATATAAGTTTCTGAAATGATCATTATTCTAATTCAATTGTAATTTGGTATATGGAATTCAGCCAACCCATATATGACAAGCAGCTGATTGGACATGTCATCTTAATTTTCAGAGATGAGAAGTGCTAATTGGACACATTATGTCAGTTGATATTTAAAAGAAATATTTTCTCACTAAATTATTTAATATATTATGTATGACAAACAATGGTCACAATACCAATACCATCTAAAATAATCCTTCTTTTCATACTAAATTTATTAAACTAATATTGAAATATTTATTGTCCTTTGATGCTCAGATGACATTGAGAAGATGAATGAGATTGAATCACATCGAACTGATGACTTAAACAAGTTTTGTCATATTATCCTGATGTGTATAAAGATAGTTTTCAGAAAAAAAGAAACTTTTATGTGTATGGTTGAAGTGGTTCACTCACTCCAGATGGAAGAAAAAGACAATGGAACTTCCCAGAAGAAACAATCACATACCATAAAGCTTTGAATGATCCCATGAACAGTCTCAGGTTTATAGGACAACAAACATTCTGCTTGTTGCTGAAACCAAGATAGGAGATGCTTCAGTTGTGGTGCACTACAACATCTGTTGTTCTTGCCTGTTAAAAAAACGCATAGTGATGATTGATTTGATGGTCTATTAATCGTTTCAGCTGTTCCTTTAATCTTTGAGCCTTGTTTATAAGATTAGCAACACAAGCCAGCTTGTGCTAATTAGAGGACCCAACACTCATGTGCATCAATTCTTGGCTCTCCCTCTGTGGTCACCTTCAATCCATATCATTTGGTCTCTTTCATCCTAAGAAAGCTTTTGCTTGTTTAGAGCTCTCCAACAACACCCCACACTGTTAAATCATTTTCATACCCAGAAAAAAGTGCTCTTCAACCATTCCAAATAATGATAATTATTTTCATACTAAAAAAGATTAAAAAGTACATTCATTCGTAAATAATATCATAATTTTGATGAAGGATACGACGAGCAAGAATAAAATGATATGAACTAGACGGAGTGAGAAGTAAAGGAATGACTTAAAAAGATTTTACAGAAAATATAAATCATAACTAAGGATATTATTTTGTAAAAAATATAAAAAAATTTATAATCGATCATAAATGGTTGAGATGTATGTATGACTTGTTGTATATACCACCAATCTATAATAGTGGTAATATTTGAATGCAATGCTTCCACTTTTTCATGTCATATCTAATTTTAAATGTTGGATTTATTATTGGGTCTTATAACCTATTTGATTAGTATGGTATTGAGATACCAAATCACATATAATTTGATATCACTAAAAATTAATAATAAATAAATAAACGAGTATATACACAAAGCAATACGAGGTTGTGGTCAATTATCGATGTTTAGGATCGATGGATACATGATAGTTTGATTAGTATTTTAAATCATTATTCACTAAATATATTTATCGGTGTGTATCAATAATTTCTTCCTCCAACCAATTAACTAGAGAGGGATTGGTGAAGGAAAAGATTAAAATTAGGTTGAACCTCAAGACATAAGGTTTGATGATATGGACCCTCCAACAACTTGTGAGGACCCATCTTATAACAAAAAAATCTAAGCTTTTTTTTTTATCTATCTTCTTCCTAATTATTTCTATTTGTAACTTAATTAAATATTATATTATAATGATATATTACACTTATATATTAGAGGATCTAAAATTATATAAAATATAATTATATATAAATTATTAATATAATGGTAATATATTACACCTACTTTCTAAAGATTGAACTTACTTAGTAAAAATAGAAATATTGAAAAGATATTGAGTCGAATTTTGTCTTTGCTATTTATCTTTTATAAAAATACTTAATTAGACATTTGTAAATCAGTGAATGATTTTATTGACTTAGAATTGTAGCATTTCAATTTTATTTTTATCGAAAAAAGAGTAGCTTTATATGAGAGGTGCATGAACATGTTGAGTGGCTCACAACACATGTTAGGATAGATGATGAACTGCCTTTGAGAATTATTAGGTCTTGAGGTGTGCTTTCCATGTCACAGTAATGCTTGTCAATCTACTTCTACAAGTCCACCAATAGAATCATGTAATGATGTGAGCAAAAAAGTGATAACTTAATCATGCTTAAGTTGGTGAGTCTCATAAAATGATGTTATTTGTCTGCATCTCCTGCTTTGCTTTAAATATATGGAATAGGCAAACTTAATCTTGAAAGATATAAAAGGTGCAACCTAAAGAGGTAACCCATGCATAAATCTCATATTTAGGAATTAGATTTCCTTGCAGATTTGCTTGGAATTTCTTATCACATGTGATTATTTGGTTAATGAATTCACTTCTTGTAATTTTCTTTTATATATATATATATATATATAAGTTTTGAATTATTCAGAATAAAAGTTGAAATGTCAACATTAGATTTCAAATAAATAAATAAATAAATAAATAAATAAATATATATATATATATATATATATATATATATATATATATATATATATATATATTTCTTTCATCAAGAAATGAATTGAAACATGATTTCCTCCTCAAAAGACAATGAGAAGAAAGAGTATTTATTGTAATCCTGATTTCAATATTCAAATTTCCATGGAGAAAAGAGAGTGGTGTCCCACTATAAAGTGACCACATCCATTAAAGATTAAAATGTTGTATATAATGAACATTAATTAGATGGCATTGTGTACTATTTGTGCATTAAATATAACCCATACATTATTCATATATTTGCCAAAGCTGACTGCTGCATGTTGTTATTCATCAATCCCAAACCTGTTTTAATCTCCACATCAAACACTATAACAAGTAAATAATAGCCTCTAAATTAAATATGTATATATATATATATATATATATATATATATATATATATATATATATATATATATATATATATTAATCATTCCATTCAAACACCACAATACAATAATACAGCAACAATATAACAAACAGTAGGAGAGGAGGGAAAATATTTTAATGACAGTCATTAAGAAAAAAAAAGGGGAAAAGAGTAGAAGGGGAAGTGAGAAGAGGTTAGAAGCAAAAAAACAAAAGTGTTTTTGTTTTTGTTGAGAGAAGGCTTATTATTGATCTTTATATTTATTATTCTCTCATTTTGAGCCAAAACAAATCACAACTCTTCAACAAAAAGCCTTGAAAGCTTCATTTCCTCTTCCCTCCCTCTCCAGTCTCTCACCGCTCATCCAAGACTGCTCTATTAGCCCTTCCTCGGAGGCTTTTAGAGCGGCGGCGGTCGAAGGAGGTGGCGTCGGCGGCGGACGAGTGCTTCTTCCTGTGCTTGCGGGTTGATTGTGCGCGATTCGTCGAGGAATGAGGAGCAGGCCTCGTGAGATCCGACGCGGGCTGGACCGGTCCGATCTAGGATGAGCCAGGCTGATTTCGGCTCGGAGTTCGGGGGTTGCTTCACCCTTGCTGGACGAAGAAGAACGGGCTGCTCCTTGTCTCTTCGACGCCAGCTTCATGGCGACCACCAAGCGCGCTTACAAGCTGCGTATCCTTTTTTTTGTCGCCCGACTCAGTTCAATTTTCTTTTTCTAGGTTTTTTTTATTTTCTTGGGGTAGAGACTAGAAAATGTTCATCTATTTGGTTTATTTGATTTGGGTAGCTGGCAATTGAAGAAATCCATGATTTTTGAGATCTTACCGTGTCTTAAGTTTTGGATCTCTGTGATTTGTAACTGAGATTTGCAAGTCTTGACGAGAGTAAATCTAGAGGAATTTGTGGCGCATTCTTCCAGCGTCAATTGCCTGAAGATTGGGAGAAAGACGTCGAGAGTTCTTGTTACTGGAGGAGAGGACAACAAGGTCAATATTTGGGCTATTGGAAAACCTAATGCCATATTGGTGGGTACCTCTCTGGCTTATATCGTCTCTGTGAGCTTGATCTATCTGTATGATCGAACTGTTTAACTTCTGACCGTCGGGTTATAATTGCGTTGTGTGCATTTCTAATGACCTGCAGAGCCTATCTGGCCATATGAGTGCTGTTGAGTCGGTAAGTTTTGATTCATCAGAGATATTGGTAGCTGCTGGTGCAGCTAGCGGCTCGATAAAGTTGTGGGATTTGGAAGAGGCAAAGAGTAGGAGACCTCATTTTGCTCTGTAGTTGATCAGAGAGAGACAAATGAGCTGCTTAATATATTCGGCTTTGTTCTGTTTTATTGCTTTGTGCAGTTGTTCGAACTCTGACCGGCCACAGATCAAACTGTATAGCTGTTGACTTTCATCCATTTGGAGAGTTCTTTGCTTCTGGATCTCTGGATACAAATCTGAAGATATGGGATATTAGAAGAAAGGGATGCATTCATACATACAAGGGTCACAGCCGAGGGGTTAATGCTATTAAATTCACCCCTGATGGGCGGTGGGTTGTTTCTGGTGGAGAAGACAACACTGTGAAGGTTTTGCCTCAGCCTTTTGTTTTGTATCTTTGATTTCTCTTAACAATATTCTTAAGTCAGACTACTTTATTCTCCCTTATTCTTGACAATATTATTAATAAAAGACTACTTTCTTCGCCCTTATTCTTTGTAGTGTTTACCATGTCAATCGAACATAGCTACGCTGGACAAGTTTCATTTTCTTTTCTTTCATAATTGATGTGGCCTATTTATGTGTGCATAGCAATACCAAATTGACAAATTCTAATATACCTTGGCTTCTAATCTCTTGTCAACAGCTTTGGGATCTTACTGCTGGAAAACTTTTACATGATTTCAAGTTTCATGAGGGTCAGATTCAGTGCATTGATTTCCATCCTCATGAATTTCTGCTGGCAACAGGTTAGCTTGAGCGTTAACTATGTTAGACAGGAATTGCAGAATTTTGATCATTTATCGTGTGTAAAATTATACCTATATGAGCTTGGGATAATATAGTTGGAAAACGATTTGATTATTCTATTTCTCGATTCTCTTATATTCTTCCTCACTGATCGTAGTTCTGAAAATAAAACATAAACGTTATGTGCTGGCAAACCAGTTTTTGTACCACAAATCTAATTTTCTTTTGATTGCATTGTTAAGCTGTTGCTACCTGACTTATTTCCGCAGTTGGAGGCTTTGGAGCCTCAAACAGGACCCAGATCATCATAACCAAATGTTTTATGCTGACGTCACCTATTTCACAATTCTGATCATCACTGTGTTTGTATTGCAATTTGCTTTATTCATGTGGACACTTTGCCAAATTTGCATGATTTCTTTGGGACTGTTTTAATTCAAATGGCTCTTGAAACGTGTGCAATGAATTTTGGGTGACTTGGCATCTCTGACTTTGTGGCTTCTTATAAAGCAAGTAGTTGATGTTCATTTCTCATTGGATGCCTAGTTTTTGTTGTGAACTTTGTTTTGAGAGCAAGTAGTTGGTGTTGATCATGCATCCAATCTTTCTGTTGTTCAAGGTCTGCCGTACCGAAGCGTACCGCCCGGTATGGGCGGTACGTACCGGTCCGACAGATTACCGATACACGGACCGTCCCGTATCGCTACAGTGCTACAGTATGAAAAAAAATATAAAATTGTTCGGTACACCAGGGTGTACCGCTCGGTACGCCCTGATGTACCGCTCGGTACACCGGTACCGTACCGTACCGAGCCCTGATCGAAACATTGGTACGGTACGATACGGCGAACCTTGTTGTTGTTACCCTTTATATTGAAAAAGAATAGTAAATGAAGCGAGAGTCAACATGTTTTGCTCAGGATTACCTTGCTCTATAGCTCATCTCTTTTGTTGAAGTCATCTCTTTTGTTGCTTCAACAAAAGAGATGAGTCCCCTAGTCTATTGCTAGGTTCTTAACAAGATGTTCTTAAGGAAACAAATGTAGGTATAAGAAGTAATTCTTTTGTACAAAAATTTATCAAGGCTTTATACATGAGATTCTAATTTATACATGGTCTTCTAATCTACGTATGAACATGATAAGCCAAGTATGCATTCATAATCATTATCACAATTTTAACATTTGGGGGGGAAACTGGAAATCAAGAAAAATGTAGATGTCACAAATAGATTAAGAAGGGATTGATTTGAAAAATATATGAAAAATAGAGAAGGTAAGATGTTGATATAGATTTTGTATATTCCTTCATGCAGAACTAATCATGAAGGGAAAGAACAGATAAGAGTAATGAAGTATTAGTGTAAGCCTTATATTTCCTGATTGTTTATAGTAATGGAGTAGTCAAAGATCACTGGGAATGCATTATAAGATTTTTTGAATAGTTCAATTATTATTGATTATCTAGGATTAGTCTGGTTTTGAAGGTTTCTTTAGAAGTCAAAACACATAAATAACTTGAGTCTTCTTTAATAATCTAGAGAATATTGTTATTATGTTTCAGATTTTGCATTATCTTGAAAATTAAAGAGTGCCTTATCTGGTTGTAGAGGAGAATCAATTTTTAGCACTGGTTAGATAATGACATAAAAAATCTCATCGTTTTATTCATGTCTGCTTCAGCTGTCTGGATTCACAAGTTTCTGATATGCCAAATGTCCACATGAAATTGCTTTGAATATTTGATAAACCTCTGCGACATGGTTAGGCCCTTGACATAGTTATTTTTGGCTAATAGATTAATTGGATCATGAATCTTTAATATTTTGCAATTTTGTGGGATCAATCTATGAATTAGTTAGTTATATTGCAGAGTTTTTATTTATCTTTTAGGCTGAGTGCTCTCAGTTATGGTGTTTAAGATTTTTTTTTACCTAAATAGAAAACCTTTCCAGTAGCTAAGAAGTATTATATGGTCATAAGGAACATTAACTCAGTAGCTATTTTTCCATGTATTTTCAGATGTGCTGATGATATAGTCTTTTAAATTTTGCTGGCATTCTTTTGCTCATCAGTGAAGAATTTCATGATACATAAATTGAACTAGAACAAAATCATATATGTAGTTTGTTATTGTCTGTGCTATCACTTATCACAAACTGGAGTTATATATTGTTTTACAGGTTCAGCTGATAGAACTGTTAAGTTATGGGATCTTGAAACTTTTGAGCTAATAGGGTCTGCTGGACCTGAGGTATATCTTCAAGTTTAAATTTATGAGCACTGTTTTGGTTTTCCCCTAAAATATTTGGATGAAGTCACTTACAAAATTTGGATGAATCATTATAAATTTTTTTGTTAATTTGGACGTATCTGATGTTTATTAAATGTACGTGATTTGGATATTTGTGTCATTGATTTTTAATATTGGTTTCACCTCTTTTAAGGGTGCCATGCTGGATTGGGGGTCGTGCAGTGTCTGTACTATCCACTCACTTAGTAGAAAAAGCCCAATCCACTGAGTATCTACATATTTGGTTCAGCTCATCTAGGATTTGTTTGAGTATTTTATTGAAAACTAAGGCGGGATTTAGCTTGATTTATCATACATTACTCTAGCTAGACCATCACAGAACGGTAGGAGTTTGGAATACCTTGCTGACTCATGGTTGAGTCAGAAGGACACTAGTTCAATTTGAGCTGGAGCATTTGCTTAAATATCTGAGCCTAGACAGCACTTTCTTCGGCTCGGCAGCTTCATAACTTCCATCAGTGCATGTCATTGAAAAATTTCCTCTTTACAGTTCTTGCTTTCACGTTACTTGATTGCCTTACATGAAAAATATCACATTTTTACATTTTTCTTTACCATTTGCCTCTTCTTGGATTTATTTTGCTGGATCCATGCTGGAAATCAAGAGCTTCTTTTCTTCTCTTAATGGAAATCAACATTTTTCTTAATTCTTGGATTTATCAAATGCCTCTGCATTCTGTGTTATCGCTGCTGTCTTTTCTGATCTAGCCACTTTGTATTCAGCCATTCAATGGATTATTACATCACCAAAACATCCAAGAAACTGTGCCATTTTGGTACACAATCGAACTGAAATATGAATATTTGGTTTCATAGAGTTAACTATAGTTAATCAAGTGGCATCCTTATGCAGTTTTAAATCCTCAATGTTGTTTGATGTGCTGCTCATGTACTGAGATTGACTACAGACTTCTGGTGTGCGTTCTATGACGTTTAATCCTGATGGGAGAACATTGCTTTGTGGATTGCATGAGAGTCTGAAGGTAGACTCAATTGCCTTTTTTAATTTTCATGATGATTTCTACAAGTGCTAACATTAGTTTTTGTTCAGGTTGTTTCCTGGGAACCAATAAGAAGCCATGATACTGTGGATGTAGGATGGTCTAGACTATCAGATATGAACATTCATGAGGGTAAACTTCTTGGATGTTCATACAATCAAAGCTGTGTTGGAGTATGGGTTGTGGACCTTTCTGTACGTTCTAACTCATCTTAATCTTCATGAGATCCCTATTGTTTGTCCTTTTTGGAATAAGTATTGTTATGGTGTCTGGTTATATATGTAATTTGACATGTATCCAATGTCATGAATTACAGCGCATTGAGCCATATGCAATTTCTGGTGCTGCTAGATCAAATGGTCATTCTGAACCAAAGTCTACATCAAGTGGTAATCCATCTATGCAAACTGACAACAATATAAAGTCTAGCATGGGGAGGCTATCAATATCACAAAGTTCAGAAGCAAATGCTAAGGAAACAAAACCAGAAGCATGTAGGTTATTGGTTTTTCTTTCTTTTCCTTTTATTTAATTCTGTAACTTTAGTATGAACGTTTAAAGCAGTAGAAGATATTTAAGTTTTTTCATTCTTTGAAACTACAGCAGCTGCAAGCATCCCTGGTACCCCTCAAAGAACTGGGACAAATGCTGGTGTAAAAACAACTACAACAGCACCGACACCTGTTTCTACTACTTCAAAAAGAAGTTCATCAAAAGCTCAGGCTACGACAAATCTTCAGACAATCAATAAATCTGATATAATACCTGTCATTGTTCCAAGAACTAACCCACGAGTAGAGTTGTCCTCTGATTCTACTAAGGTTACTGGAGTTGGAAGAACAATACCATATGATATCCAATCAAAATTTGCTAATTTTCGGAAGCTATCAAACATCAGAGAGAATTCAGACAAAGCAGATATGTCCATCGAGTCTGGACTTGTGGGTAATAGAAACACTGAACAAAATGAATATTTGGGCCAAACTTCTATTTCTTCTGCCAACGCTGTAACTCAGCTAGTGACTGCTGGAGAAAATAACCAGGATGGTGTTAGACGTGTTATTACAGGTAGGGGACGACTGAACTCATTCAGAGAGTCAACTGCAAATTATGATCAGGAAAATTGTAAGTCTGAATCCTTAAATTTTTTATTACATGTTGCAAGAAGCTATAATCTTGATCTTTCTTTTATATATTACATGATGAATAATTTATATTGCCAGACTTTCTTTAGTATGAAGTACAATGCATGCCAGTGCCACAGATCAAATTTTGATTGAGACATGCCTACGATCAACTAATGCAGAAATAATGGTTCAATTATTAATTAACGTGTTTTTGAGAATCTTGGTCACGTCCGTCAGGATCAGGAGATTCTGGGTGAAATTAACAGGCTGAATTAGACTCTGCAATATATCTACCACTTGTTGTGAGGTAGCTATATGATATGCCTTTGGGCTTTAAGCTCCACTTTCTTGCAAACCTACCCTTCAGATTTTGCTTCTTCAAGTTTCATCTTTCTACTTGTCTGAAACTTTCTCAGTGTCTTTGGTTTTTCTCTTCTAGTGATAAAGTGTGCTTTGAATTCTCAATGTCTGTGATTAATTCTATGATGCAAACTTTTTGTTGACTATAAAATATTCTTTAGGTTAGATTATATTTATCTGTTGAGTTCTTAAATTTATTAGTATTTTTATGTACTATTTATGGTTTTATTTTTTAGGACATTTTAAAATTAAAAAACCCTTGATGATTGGATTGAATTGATATTACCACATACTAATCTAAAATAAAAATTCCAATGCTTTATACTTGGTTTATATGGACACGATAATTGTGTTAGTTGGCTATATAACATCCATTCTGTGATTCAAATTTATCCAGGAGTTAAAGAAAATGCAATTTTATGAGATCATGAGGATTTTAAAAGAGGATTCCATATAAGTTTACTAAACATATCTAGCCTTCATCATTCTAAATAATTGCAGCTGTTCTCCTAACAAGGATTGTTTACCCATTTCTGCTTCTGTGTGCTGGCTGGCTAGGTAGATATTTACAGGATACACGATCATGGATGCATGCTTGAGTATTAAGCCAAGAACATAGCCATCTCACACTTTATAAAGTATGAACCAATCTTTAAACATCGTTTCTCTATTGGTTTAGATGACCTATCAGGCTTGTGTGTTTAACTTGATACGGTATGGTACAAGCTGGCAGATAGAAAAACAATAATAGGATATTTTTATGTCTAAGCAATAATTGATTTAGATGACCTATCAGGCCTGTACTTTCTAATCTGTATGGTATGGTACAAGCTGGCAAGAAAAACTAATAATAGGATTTTTTTGTCAAAATATATTCAGTATGTTTATTGGCATACTGGTTGCACCCGAAACATGTAAGACAGTTTGTTAACTATACTGCAGTATGCATATTGGTTCAAGCAGTTGATTTGAGAATATGGATTTAACGACATGGTTCAAAATTTTGATGCCAGCCCCCATATGGTCATTGGCTGGACTGGTACAGGTCTAGTACATAGTGACACACAGATTGTCGTATGGTACACCAACATACCTTTTGGCACTGAGAATGTGGGAGGAGGAGCATGAGAGCCATAATAGGAGGAGAACAAAGAGGAGGGTAGGCGCAAGAGGAGTGGACTAGGAGGAGGAGAGTTACTGGGCTGGTGACGGTGGGTAGTGCAAGGCTTCGGTCGTGAGAGATCCAAAGTAGATAGAGATAGAAAGAGAGGTGCATCAAAAACTTAAAAACCCTAAGTTCGTTGCCCATTAATTTGAAAAAAATAAACCATATAGAACCAGATAAGAAGTCCTGGTTCTTGTGTTGATTCAAGCCTCGACCAGTAAATACTACCTATTAGGTACCAGTTCAAGCAGAATTTAAAACCATCTGTAATCGTACGGTAAGTTAAAGAGCTGGCATATTTACAGCATCAACATTTTTTTGTAATACCATAAACCATTACGCTTTACAATAGTGTTAAATATTTAGTTCTAGATCTTTGCAAAAGACAAACAATTGAATTATGCTTCTGAAAGTTCTTAATTACATACTACTACAAAATTGCAAAGAAGGCCATGCAAGTTTACAATGAAAGAAGATGCAATATTACTTTATTGTCATTATTCCATGAATTGTTGCCCTTGCCTAACCACATAAACAATACATCCCAAGCTGTTATGCTATCTTGTCTGCTATCAAATATCAACAAGTTGGGTCCAGCCATCCACAAGCATTATGGTTTTCAAGCATTGGGATTTGTAATAATTGGTATAGTTCAGTTGAGATTCACCATAATGAAGGTTATTCATGTTCCAAAGTTTGTTGTGAAAAGTCGATATTGGCATTTGATGATAAAAGACTAGAGAGTTCATAAACTAACATGGTATTTGTGATATTTTATGCTCAAGGTTTTAGAATTCTTTCCTATGAAGAATTTTTTTTTGAAGAGTCTCGAAGAGGCAAGTGGCTGTGAGTATCCTTGGATGCGGATGAGTGCAGGTTACAAACACCTCAATCAATCAAGAGGATGTAATCAATTTAGGTGTTTCTAAGTCTCAATAAAATATTTTCTTGACATTCGCTATATATATTCGATCTGTTAGTATCTTTTTATTTGATTATGAGCAGTGTGAAACCCTGATCTTGTTTCACACTGATGTTTCGCTGTATTATAAGATATCAGTTAGTTTGTCGAATTCGTGGAGTGTATTGGATATTATGATTAGTACATCTGATAGCTCTTTTTTTGATATTTAGATAATATCAAAATCGAGAAGCCAAAGGAAGTGTGCCCTATTGATGTTCCACAAAGAGGTTAATATTTCCTTCTTATTCTAAATGGTGCTGTCATAACAACTTCACATTTTATTTAGATTTCTAAGCATCTGTAGGAAGAACAAGGTCAATTGCTTCAAACTGGGAAAGGAGGGAACGTTCTCCAAGCTATGAGGGGCCAGTGTCAAGCAATTCCTCTGAGACAATGATGGCTACTAGCTCCTCATATTCTTTGGTAATTTTTCTACTTGATTACCTATTAACCTTGATATAACATCCATCACATATCTAAATTTTACTTCTCATCTCTTATATCAGAATGATTCTGAGTAATAGAGTAGCTGAATCTACTGTCAGAGCTTAAAGCTTATTTATTGGGCTTTAATGGCTGTCTGAAAATCATATATGATATGTTGTTTGCATTATTGTTGTTTCTCATCATAAAGCATAAGATTGCTGACATTCTCTAAGAGATGATTATCTTGAATAGTTGAAATTCTGTGGATTGACTATTTCATTTTGTTTTGTCCTTTATCTGAGAAGGTGCCCATTGCATATTGTTACTGTTGTACTCCAATCTTATTACTGAATGTATAATGATTTTCTTTTTTGTGTTAGATCTGTTCTGTTGTCCAACTGTTATTTCTGACTATCTTACTAGTGCAGTTTCTTGCATAAATATCATATTTCTGGATTCTTATCATTTATCTTGCATGCATTTTACACTTTGGTAAAGTTTCCATTTTTGGGGTTGAGGTCTCAAACAAAGCTTTTCTGTGCTAGTTGTAATGTACAAATCATTTCCTTTCATTTCACTGATGCACTTTGCTTCAATGTTTCTATTTTGTCTTTTCTATTACTCTGATAATTCTGAACATATATTGTTTGTTTAGTTTTTCTTAATGTCTTTGCATGTCTACTGTTCTAATCATATTTTTTGTGTTTCTGACTATGCCTTCTAATACAGTATTATCTTCATTTTATTGGACAGAGAGGTCATAATCGATTTGCTGAAGAAACTGTACCTGCTTCTGATGAGGATTCCATTTCTATTTTATTAGAAAAACATGATCAATTCTTAAACTTAACACAGTCTCGGTTGATCAAACTACAGGTAAAATTTTTATCTTGTGATTGCTTATGCTTATACAAGTTTGGCAGATGATCCACATAAGCATGAAGATTTGTTCAACTTAAGTTATAAAATTTCACCCAATTGGCACTGAGGATTAAAATGATTGAGATTCATTTGCATATAATATAAGCCATTTTAGTTTCACCAAGTTTGCTTAGGAATTGTTCAGACATTTTTTTTGCAACTTCTGTATGAGCATTGTTGCTAATTTCTAATCTCTAGGTAAATTACAATTTTCCAAACAAATTGTAAGCATGACAAATTGCTATCAGGAGAAATATGCTTTGAATTTTAATAGCTACAATATAATTTTATTTCACGAGAATGTAAAAATAAATGAGAAGGATAATAACCTTAAATTTTCAACTTCTACTGTCATGGGCTAGTTGTATTTTCAAAATCTATAATCAAAGAGTTTGGTAAGAGTCCTAACTCCTAAGTGCATCTATCTGAAACAAAAATACAAATGCAATGTGATTTTGTGGATGATGTTGAGAGTTTTTTCTAGCCTCAAATGCTTTTTGTTGTGCACCTCGAAGTTGAAGGTCAACCCTTTACCTGTTTAGGTGTGCATCATTGACGAACTTGTATGGGAACATTCTGGTTGTTTCATGCGATTGGTGTTTCAGTATTTTGTAATGGCTCTGAATCTGTTGAGAACAGTTTTCTGATGTACCTGAAGCTTTGTTTCTCATTCTATTTGTGAGTTATGATGATCTGAGATGCAGATAATTGTTTTGTTTCATGATATGTTTTGTATATTATGTACATCGAGTAGTCCTGATATCTCACTATGTGAAACTTTTATTTAAAACACTGTACCTTGCTAAAACAAATTTTTCAGCAGTATGTTTATGAAGATATGACAGTGGTCCTTGATTTGGGCATATGGTATTTCTATCTATCATGAATGAGGTAGTTTGAAACAACAATGCACCATTTTATTGTTTTGACATCAACTACAAATATTCTCTCTAAATAAGCTATTTAGTGTGTTAGGAAATGATTGACAGTGACTTCAATGACATACATGGCATTGATTTTCTATGTACAATTCACAGGTAGTTTCCCGGCTTTGGGAAAGAAATGATGTCAAGGGTGTTGTTGGTGCAATTGAGAAGATGTCTGATTTTGCTGTATGTACCATTGACAGCTGCCTTGTCAGATTACAAAGATCTACCTGTAATTTTTGTAATAATATTATGCAGGTTTCTGCTGATGTATTGGGTTGTTTGAAGGATAAAGGTGATATTGTCACTCTAGATATTTGCACGTCTCTCCTGCCACTCCTTACTTGCCTTCTTGAGAGTAACATGGATAGGTATGCTTCCGTGAGTCCCAGTGCTATAACTTCCTGAACTCTGTACTATATTTCGCCTTTTTTTTTTCTAATTCTGCCTCTCAACTTTGGCTTGAAACTGGCTGCATTCTACTCCATCTGCAACCTAGTAAAGATGATAGTTTTAGTTGTTTTATACCTTACTTAAATTTGATTTTTTTCTTTGTTAGACTAGTCAATGTGAAATATGATTTTTCATGCATTTTTTGTGCAATTAGAATTGCTTTCCTTTGGCTGTTTTGCACTTTTAGTTCTATGTTTCATATTAACTTTTTTTTCCTTTTTTTTAAAATTTTTTTGGGCCTAATTTGGTCAAAGGCAAGCAATTCTAAGATTGCTCTTGTTATTATTGTCACTTTTTATGTTTCTTCATGTTTATAAAATTCTGTTGCAAATTCTGAATCAGCACACTGGATAGTAGTACATGTTTAAATGACTTGCACCATACCTTCAGAAAAATGTTCTGACATTTATCTTTTGTTACCCTTTTGTTTAATCTTTTTTATGTTTGGTCAATATTTATACCATGTGAGGTATCATATATTTACATTTGTTCTGGCTGGCACATCTCACTCCTCTCTATTTCTTCGACCTGCTATGAATTAGTCGTGGAGGAACTTTTGTCTCATTAGGAAGAGTGGAAGACTAAGTGCCTCTGGATAGCATTTAGATTTTAATATGTCCTTAAATGATACTTAATAGTTGTATCTAGTTCTATCAAAATCTATGATATTCACTGACCAGTTGCTCACACTATCCATTATAGGCATGTAGGTGTTTCCTTGGGAATGTTGCTGAATCTTGTCAGAATCTTTGGTCCTGTAATACATTCAACCTTGTCAGCTGGTCCATCTGTTGGTGTTGATCTTCAAGCAGAGCAGAGGTTTGTTCTCGATTGGCCTTCTTTTGTTCATTTAAATTTACTGACTTATAAACCTCTGCTTCAAAAATTAACCGCTAGTGAAGTAGTGATGTACTTCTATTACCACTTTTTCTATCCATGCCAGGCTGGAACGTTGCAATTCGTGCTTCATTGAGTTGGAAAAAGTCAAGCATAGGATTTCTTCCATGAGTAGGTGCGCTATAACCTTTGCTGTTTTGAACTTGTTGATCTTTTCTCTAGTAACAAAAGACTCGACTAGTTCTGAATGAATTACACTTGTGCTACACATCCAATCACTTGCTATTCTGCTTGGATCAATTGGAGACACAACAGTAACAGATTCTTTACTGTTCCTCAATCTTTTTTCATTAATTACTCTTTGATCTCTGAAAAGTCCTCTGAAGTGCATTTTACATCTTTACCAGAAGAGGAGGGTCTATTGCAAAGGCGGCACAAGAGCTGAATCTCGCTCTTCAGGAAGTACTGTGACTGGCTAACATACACACATGTATAGTGGATTAGCCATGGACCCGTCGTTCTTTAGATCCCCGTCTCCCCATAGCGAGCTGGTCATTCATCTGCTGACTCACCAGATACGGGCGCTAAAGCTAAACACTCCAGATATCATACTGCTTGCATCATGTACCCATTCTAACTGTGGTCTGACATTGTTGGTCCGTGCAGCAGCATGCGGAGGGCATACACGTACGACAGCAGTAGGAAAAGTTCCACAATACTCGCAAAGAATCCATCTGAGCATAACTGTTATGTTATCACAAGAGGCTTTGCTGGCATCTTTTGATGTTTGCTTTAATGAGGTGTTTTGTGTTTTCATATGCAACAGATTTTAATCCTAGTAAAGTTTTCATTGCTTAGAATTGGATTGAGTTGCCTATAGCCCATCATTGTTAGGGTGAGAGGCAAAAGGGAAGCTTTTTCTCTGTACCTAGTTCTTGTATCACGAGTTGAGAGCTTTTTCCAAAACTTGACCAGAAAACTCAGCCCTCAATTCTGTTTTGCTAGTGATCTACAAAGTACTGCAGCTGTCGCTAACTCTTGTGTCGCAGCTACCAGAGAGAGAGAGAGAGAGAGAGAGAGAGAGAGAGAGAGAGAGAGAGAGAGGAGTGAACAAAGTGGTGTGTTGTGTTGCTTTAATAGAACTTTCACTTTCATGGACCACCAAAACACTCGGATCGCAGCTACCAGAGAGAGAGAGAGAGAGAGGAGTGAACAAAGTGGTGTGTTGTGTTGCTTTAATAGAACTTTCACTTTCATGGACCACCAAAACACTCGGATCGCAGCTACCAGAGAGAGAGAGAGAGGAGTGAACAAAGTGGTGTGTTGTGTTGCTTTAATAGAACTTTCACTTTCATGGACCACCAAAACACTCGGATCGCAGCTACCAGAGAGAGAGAGAGGAGTGAACAAAGTGGTGTGTTGTGTTGCTTTTATAAAACTTCACTTTCATGGACCACCAAAACACTCGGATCGCAGCTACCAGAGAGAGAGAGAGGAGTGAACAAAGTGGTGTGTTGTGTTGCTTTTATAAAACTTCACTTTCATGGACCACCAAAACACTCGGATCGCAGCTACCAGAGAGAGAGAGAGGAGTGAACAAAGTGGTGTGTTGTGTTGCTTTTATAAAACTTCACTTTCATGGACCACCAAAACACTCGGATCGCAGCTACCAGAGAGAGAGAGAGGAGTGAACAAAGTGGTGTGTTGTGTTGCTTTTATAAAACTTCACTTTCATGGACCACCAAAACACTCGGATCGCAGCTACCAGAGAGAGAGAGAGGAGTGAACAAAGTGGTGTGTTGTGTTGCTTTAATAGAACTTTCACTTTCATGGACCACCAAAACACTCGGATCGCAGCTACCAGAGAGAGAGAGAGGAGTGAACAAAGTGGTGTGTTGTGTTGCTTTAATAGAACTTTCACTTTCATGGACCACCAAAACACTCGGATCGCAGCTACCAGAGAGAGAGAGAGAGAGAGAGGAGTGAACAAAGTGGTGTGTTGTGTTGCTTTTATAAAACTTCACTTTCATGGACCACCAAAACATGATCCGGTATTTGGTATTGTGTCACTAAGTTCTATCGAGATCAATATTCTCCTTTGGCCTACAGTCATATTACACCATTTACGAGCCATCTAGTTAAAGTTTATAAGAAGAAAACTTATTTGTACCACAGATGAATCTACTGGCTAAATCTCCTACATCAAAACATTTCAGTAGTTCGATTGATGTATTCTTCACGCTCTTCAAGGGGTTCAAGGCTTCATTTAATTAGAATTTTAGGAACACGCTCCTGCCAACATCCTTTGTCTGCAAATTTAGGGAATCTGTTCAAGAAAAAGCTGGAGAGAGAGAGAGAGAGAGAGAGAGAGAGAGAGAGGAGTGAACAAAGTGGTGTGTTGTGTTGCTTTAATAGAACTTTCACTTTCATGGACCACCAAAACACTCGGATCGCAGCTACCAGAGAGAGAGAGAGAGAGAGAGAGGAGGAGGAGTGAACAAAGTGGTGTGTTGTGTTGCTTTTATAAAACTTCACTTTCATGGACCACCTGAACACTCAAATCTCGGCTACCAAGCGGTGGTGTTTTGGTGGGTGGAATAAAAAAGCCTGTGCTTGGGCATATATCGCAATTACGCATGGCACAATGATACTTTCTAATGTAATATATATAGGGTAAATTTTTAAAAAATTAGTATAGAGTATTCTTTTTTCATAAATGATCATTTCATCACTGCTTGTCTTATCGAATTTATCGCAAAAGGATTATCTCGTACAATCTTCTCTCTCCTTTTCTGAGTAGCATTTATTGTAAAAAGAGTCACTCTCGTTGTGGTCTCTCTTTGCTTATGCGAGGGTGAATAGGGCCGTTATCTCCTTGCTCATACAAGGGTTATCATTATCATACCTCCTCTCCTTACTAACGTGAGGATGAGATATGCAGGGATAGATCCAATAGGTATTAATATGACATAGTATGAAAATAAAAATGATGATATAAAAGTGATGCAAGATGATGATTGAGGAAGTAAAATGATCTTTTCATGTGACTAGAGGTGCTCTATAAATTTTTTTAAAGTTTATTTTTTTTTCAAAAATTCACACACACACACACACACACACACACACACACACACACACACACACACACACACACACACACACACACACACACACACATATATATATATATATATATATATATATATATATATATATATATATATATATATATATAAGAATTGATTTTGATTATAGTGACATATAAATAAATTTTTAGGTTTTAAATGGACATATATATAATTTTATCGATATATATGAATTCTAATTGTATCTATTGTTGGTCGGAAAAAACTTCATATCTAAATCCTTTATATAAATCACTGTCTAATAAACTCAAGTCAACTACTATTGATTATTAATCAAATTAAAAGCAGAACATCTGAATATCTTTTCTTACTTTTACTAGAAATTTAAAATGTTAAATACAAAAACTATTAATATAGAGGAATATAGGTAGTATTTTATGAAATTTATTGTTTTCATTTAAAGTTTCCACTTTATCTTGTTTAACAGTGAACCAGCAATGGAGTTTTTTGAATTTTGCATGAATATATATATATATATATCCCATTTTGATTTTTTTCCAACCATACCTACTAATCTATAAAATACCAAAACTACCCTTCTCCACTATTGCCCACCTCCGCCGCTTGTCGATCACCTGTCATCGTCGCCCCTTACCGCCCATCGTCCACGAGGGGACGGGGTGTGAGGGCCGCCGCCGGCCCTTTGCTTTAACGTTGCCCTCTACCTTGTTGAACCTGCTGCCTGCAGCCATCGTACGAGGAAGGAGAAGACGTGAGGACCATCGCCGGCCCCGCCCCTCCGCGGAGGCAACAACTTCCACCGAGTGGAGGGGCGGGGCCGGCGGCGGTCCTCACGCTCCCTCCTTCCTCTCGCAATATGGCCACGGGCGGTAGGTCCGGCAGGGCAGAGGGCGATGGCGAAGCAAAGGGACGACGGCAAGGGGTGACGATGGCGGGTGGACGACGAGTGGGACGATAATGATGGGTAAATCAAAATGGGAGTTACCGGTTAGAATATATATATATATATATATATATATACGCCGATGGGTGGAAGTGTATCCCGCAGGAAGTGTTTTCGTCAGTCCGAATGAAGATACGGCTTTGGTCGCGTCAGGCGCTAGGGGCCCACGTCTGGAATGCGCACCGCCTCTGATGACGCCCACCGTGTGCGACACGTCAGCCGGTAGGCCGGTTATTCGCAACTTAAGTCGAAAGCTATAGGCAGCGAATCCTGCGTCTGATTCCACCTTCGTGCAGGTCGGCGGTGCTACTGGAATACCATGCCGCCCTTTTGCACCGTGAAATGCAGCGGATCTTTTTCGCGAGTAGCGTTTCAAATTCGCGTACATAATTACCTATCTCATGAACCAACCTTCGCGTGGGTCCCATTGCTTACTTATCATAAGACACGTAGCCATTCTGATGATTAGAGAACGGGTAAAGCTGCGGGTCCTGTCACTATATTTATTTATTCTTTCGGGCACAGTTCCCTCCTCGTTCTCCCCGCTCCTTTTCCTACTCTATGACCCGACAGACGTTACGACTTCACATGCCAGTCGGCGTTGGCGCACATCCTGGCTATGGTGTACGAAGAGTCGTATCCTGAATCGCTGCAATAAATTAGCATTCTTCATGTCCCTCCCTCTCTTGCTTCTGGTCTCTCTTTCCGCACCTTATTAATCTCTGCGTCAGGAGAAGAGATCGCCCTCCCCGAACCAAAAAAAGGTTTGAAGCCGAAGAAGAAGATGATGATGATGGAGAAGTGAGAGGAAAAGAAACCCTAAACGGAGAATAAAAGAACAGCTTAATCATCATCATCATCTTTCATCATGAAGAAGAGGACTTCCCTCGGCCTCGTCGCCCTCGTCACGTCTCTCACCCTCCTCGTCACCATGAATCTCCAATTCGAGCACCTCAAGGTACCTCCCCGCCGCCCCCCGCCCCCCCCCCTCCATTCCGTCCCATTGCTTTCCTTTGCTTTGCTCCTTCCTCCCATGCTGATGTCGGTGGTGGTCATTTCCCATTGTTCCTCAGATCGATGTGCAGCATCACGAGCCTTTCGTGTCGACGGAGGTAGGTACATATATTGGTGCCTTTTGTTGTGTGTGTTTGTGTGGGTACTGGCACCAATACGTCATGTTTTGATGTGGATGTGGTTTGCAGAGACCGTGGGGGGGCGCACTCCAGGGGCTGCCCCGCGGCATTGTCGAATCGACCTCCGATTTGAAGCTGAAGCCTCTCTGGATGAGCTCCTCCTTTGAATCTAAAGTAATTTACTATATTTCTGTCTTTCTATTATATTATTTCATAGAAATAATGTGTTTGTATGCCGTGATGCGCTGAGTTTGTGATACATCAATGATGGCGGATTTGAAATGGAAAATTCATAGAACATGCTCTTCGTAGCGCTGAGAAATAGTTAAAAAATGATTGTGCACAGTATCTCATCTTTGAGCTATTGACCTAACCTATAAATGTCATTTGCCTCATTTCTACCAAGGAAAAACTGTTCGAGCTATCATTGGTTTGCTTGGTTGTTTCAGAGATGCTAATCACATTTTAAAAACGTGTTTCCTGTAAAATATCTTTCCACATTGAGCTCCTTTTTCTTCTTATGGCCAGTTTTACTATCAGATTGTTGATGTTCCTTCTCTGTTAAGATTTCTGTTTGTTTTCCAGTTAAGCCTGGGAGTAGATTATTCTAATTGAAAAAAACTTGAGAGGTTTCTAGTTTTATCAATTATCTCCTATTGTTTCGATCTGTGGCTTTCTTGTTATCAGATTCATGAATGATGATAGAAGGGGACTACTGAATTATTGTCATCATTGTTATGATCTGACTCTTTTCATGTATATTCAATTTTTTTAATAAAAGAATGCACATATAATTAGAATACGATTGTTTGCCTTTGCAGGAAACTGGTGAAAGCTATTCAGCTCTTTTGGCAATGGCTGTTGGCATTTTGCAGAAAGAAAATGTGGACAGTGTGGTTCGTAAGGTGTGTGCTTGATGTAGAATTTTTAGTTTGACCTAGAAGAAAGAATGTTAATGGCATGCTTTCCTTCTCAAACCATGCAATGCTGGTAAATGCTTCACTTTGTTGGTTCAGTTCTTACAAGAAAATTGCTCCATAATACTCTTCCATTATGATGGGAATGTGGATGGATGGCGTGATCTTGAGTGGAACAGCAAGGCAATACACATAGTTGCTTATAACCAAACAAAGTGGTAACAATATATTTCTTTATTAAGAAATAATCTTAACTTTGTGCATGATTTCTCTTGGGTGCTTCTCTCATGATCACCAAGGATTATTCTTTTCTTTGAAATGATGTTCTAAGAAGAATACTATGGGGTTTGCTCTTTTCATCTGTGTACTTTTATGCTTCTCCTGATCCTTGTTTTTCTTGTGGCACCTCAGATGGGTAGACAGCTGCTTCTTAATAATTCAGTGTGGTCATTCCATTTATCTTTGTTGCCTTCCCTGGCATGTCGATTCATCGACATGTGGACTTGTTTCTTATTTTTTTTTAGTCATTTTTATGCTGAAAAGATCATTTTTCATCACACACTTCATAAGTTAAGCTGGCTGTCTTGATACATTTATGATTTTGGCTTATTCCTGCAGGTGGTTTGCCAAACGCTTTTTACATCCAGATATAATCTTTTTCTATGACTACCTTTTTTTATGGGATGAAGATCTAGGAGTGGAGAATTTTCATCCTGGGAGGTATATCTGTGACTACCACTGTGGATTGATTATATGAAACCATGCTTGCAGAATAAGGATTTCATTCTTGACTACTTCAAACCATTGAATTTTTTGAAATTGAAGTTAATTTCTCATCTGTAGCCATTAATCCGCCGGTTTGTATTAACATGGTTGCCACTTGGCAGTAAGCATACCACTTTAAACGGTTTCTGGTAGTTAAGACTAAAGAATTACAAAGAAATGAACCAAGAATTATGTATTCTAACATGATTTCTACTGCATATTGTACTAACAACCTTGCTAAAGGTGCACTAAGGAATGAGGCCCACCAAACCCCTAACTGTGACCTAGATTCAACTGAGGCCTATCATCTTCAACAAGGTGTGCCTTAATTCACCTCATTGGAAAAGCAAAGCTCTCAAAATGTATGTCTTATGTACTTACTCTTGGATTTCCTTCACGATTATGACATTGATTACTTCATTGTTTATTCTATTGGGGATTTCAGTTGTAAATGAATGGACAACTCCCCTTGCACTTCTTATGTGAGAATGTGACCTTGTTATATTGTTTTTGCTTTGTTGCCTCTTTTCTAATCTTTTCATCCTTATTCTTTAAAATTTTCTATTATCCTACTATTTTATTTGATTGGTTTTACCTATTCTCTTGCTTCATTTTGTTCCTACTGCTGCCTTGTTGTGTTTATATAACCTAAGTTCTGCTTCTTTATTATTATTATTATTTTTCTGTTCGGTTTTTGCATTAGTTTTGCTGCTTTTCTTTTTTTGCCATTGCTTTGCTTTGTAGCCTTCTTTCATTCTTTCCGAGATATTGGTCCCATCTTTATGTCTTTACATTTTAATTCCATCTTCATGTCTATAGATTTTATAACAATGGCCTATCATTTGAACTAATAACTCAAAATTAACATTTTGATTATTTGTATTCCACTGAGTAGTATATAACCGTTGCCTTATGGTGTGAATTCATTTTTATGTCATATGATCAATGGTTGCTATTCTAAGTCAGTGTTCCTTCTTGCTTCAATGATGCATGTGCCTCATCTTGCACCTCATGTAAAGGTGCCATGCAATCTTGTCTCCTTAATGTACCTTAACCCTATAATAACTTCGTGGACAACTGAACAATGAGCTGGACAATTGTTCATATTAATGTCGATTAGGTTACTCTTGATGTTTTCTTTTGTTAACTTTTCTATTTCCTAGTTGTTGGTATATCTCTCTATTTGAAGTAAGTACCTTCTTAGCCTCTAATGAGAAACTTGATAGGAAAGTTGAATCCAAGTAGTTCTAAATAACAATATGGCTAACCTTGCTGGAGAACTTCCTATCAGTAGACACTACAAGAAATTGAGCGACCGTGGATCATTGAAATTTGTCTGTTGCCTTTGGTGTTGATTATTTTGCTCTTCCAAGTTGCCCTTCTTTCTCCCAGAAAGATGCAGCTTATAGATGCTTCTTGTCTGGTATATTGTTCTTCATGGTTGCGTTTTTTTTCCCTTATATGGACAATCACACTTATTTCCTGTAGAGACAACATGTGTTCACTTATTAACTTTTCTGATGATTGCATATTCAGGTACTTACAGGTAATGTCTTCTGAAGGCTTAGAAATATCACAGCCTGCATTGGATCCTGATCTTTCATCTGATATACATCACCGAATTACAGTCCGAAACCGAATGAAGAAGGTCCACAGGTTATTTTAGTACTAGTCATCGCACAATTTTTTTTCATTGTTTTTTCTGCAGTTCATATTCATTTTTATTTTTGCATAGACGAATTTACAATCGTCGTGGGAGTCTAAGGTGCTCTAATGAAAGCAAAGAACCTCCATGCACTGGGTAATTATTTCTGCATCATTTACTAAATGATTTTCACTACATGCTATGACACTCACCACTGCCATGAATATACTGTGTTATTGAGCACATGTATTGAGAAATTTTATGGTTGCACTTTTTTTTCTTCTGTAGATTCCATCCTGGTGATGATATTCTATTCCCCATTTTGAAAAGATGACTTTCTTTACCTCCTAATATCTATCTTTTGTCATGTTTAATCTTAACATTTCAACTCATGTTGAAGTCATGGCCTGTTTCTTTCTTTTCCATTTATTTATTTAATGTCATCTTTTAGTTGAGATGTGGAACTCTGGAAGCTATACATTGCAAGGCTCTTGAGTTCTAAAAGAGGGAGGATGATTGTGATAAAATATAGTCTCCTTAGTTCTAAGTGAGTGAGGATAATGCCATTAATTTCTGATAAAATCTCATGGGAAAAATGCTTCAGTGGGGTCATAATGACTTGAATTCTTGTTTTGGACCTTCAGTATGACTCTATATCAAATTGTTTTTGAGCAAAATGTTAATATATATATTTCTGGTATTTTTGTTTTAATTTGGCACTTAGCAATTTAATTCCAATGGGTTCCCCAAGCATGGCTGCAGTTATCTGTTGAATTTGGTAAAGTATGTTTAAGGAGCCTTATCAGCTATCACATGGTTGAAATACCATACAAGTGGGTTAAGGAAGACACGAATCTGTGTTAGGCCATCAAGTTTGCTGACATATTGCCCCACTGCTATAGAAGAGGCATAAACATAATCAGGTGGTATCACATTAGTGGTGTCAATGAATGGGCAATTTAGCATACTGGACGATTTGTCATGAATGGATACTCATATCCATTGATGATGATTATTTAACATATAGCATTCCACAGTATAAAGTATAAACAACACGAGGGAGCAATAAAAAATAAGGAACTTGCAACTATAAAACATCCTTGGTCAGAAGGTATTTTTGTGCTGCTGAATCTCTTATGTTTTATTTGTTTTCTATAGTTGTTTTTTTTCAATCCCTTTGGTTTATATATGTGGAAATTAGCACCTTGGTTTCTGATTGATGTTAGTTTTGGACATTAGTTTTTGTTAAATTAGTATGTGGCTTCTGCCTAAAGAATCCTGTGTTGCTTCTTAAGGTTGATAGTCTACGACTCTTATTTATTTATTCTATTCATATCAGATGGGTTGAAGGGATGGCTCCTGTATTTTCTCGTGCTGCTTGGCAATGTGTGTGGCATCTCATCCAGGTCCAATTATAAACTAAATTTCTATCTATTATTTTTTCTGTGATCTGTAACCAAAAATAGTATAATCATATAACTTAAGCTTTTGAAATTGTCTTTGAATTTATACAGCGATGCATCTTTGAGACCTAGGATACAGTAGTCTTAATTTAGCTGTCTAAGGGAAGGATTTAAATATTGTTTGATATCAGTTTTGGTTAAGGATTTAAATACTGATCCCATACTGATTTATGTAACCTATTGGGCCAGTGCGGTACTGATATATTTAGCAGTATAATGATCTATAGTTAACAAAAATAAAATGAATGGGTTTGTGTAAGGTTTGAGCTATACATTTCGATATCAATACTTGGTTGGACTGATAACTGGTAGTATATATTGGTTCAAGTTCAACTGATAGTTAAATCCAAGGTTTGTCATCTCGTGCTGACCAGCAGCACCGGTCCTGGCTTGGAGTGGTATGTAGCAGTCGATACTAGTATACCTACCGTATGTCAGTACACAAGTATATATTGACAAACTGAAAATGCACCATAAAAGACCCAAAAAAATCTGAAAAATCGAGAAAACCCTTTAATTATAAATTAATATAATTTCAATACGAATAGAGGCAAATTAAGGATTTGATAGCAAATTTATCTTTTCTTAACACTTTGTTGTATGTTTCTCTATTTCTTCTATTGTATTGAATCATTTACAAAGATACAAGCAACGTTAGATTACATGTTGAAACTTATAGATTTCAGCAAATTAAGTAATAAATAGAAGCAAATTATATATACTTGTTTCTACTATCAAAATGAATAATAGGACTCCACATTCGATGAATCGAGATCCTTGATCTTATAAATTTGTATATCAATCTGGTATATAGTGTACAAGTAAACTATTTCGAACCAAGCATACCCAATCTTGAAACTGCTCTCATGATATAATATTATAATGTACTAGTAAATTGTATATCATTGGTGCATTAGCATGGTAACGGATTGTCATGAACCCGAGGAGCCTCCTGAGGAAAAATTCTCTCTAATATCAAGAGAAATACACTAATCAACTGTAATTACTCATAATAAGACACTAATAAAGATATAATCATGTCAAAATCTAACTAAAACATAGAATGAGCGTAAAAACCTTTAATTGAAGAGATCTTCCACCAAATGACACGTTTGATTGATTGAATCCCTCGAATTGATGTTCTGATCATCGATTAGGATGCTTAATTGAGAGAGTGAGAGAGTGAGTGAGAAAGGGAGGGAAATCAAATAAGTGAGAGGAAGTGAAAGAGGGGAACGAGGAGTGTTTTAAAGGGTGGAATGAGCCCTAAAATGGGGTTCAACAGTCAAATTGATCATAGAACCAGGCCCAATCTCACTCATATGTCCGGTACGAGTGAGACCCGATTGTTACCGACCAAAACATGTTGGTCAAATTTTGATCGTTTCATCGAGATATGGGGTGTACCGCCTGGGACACTCCGGCTTGTTAAGTGCTGCTCTATACGCGACGGTCCGATACGTACTACCTGGTATGTATGCAGTGGTTCGATATTTGGGCGGACCGCTATGTACCACCCATATCATACTTTATTAAGCATTATGTCATTCCTTGGTTAAATCCTTTGTTTCACTGACATTTTAACCGGTATGGTGCACCAATTTGTATTGTCTAATGTTATTGAATTTAATAATTAAAAAATAAAAAAATGAACTGATATATCTGTATTGAGCTATAGGTTTCAATACTGGTACTTGGTCAGAACGGTAAACATGAGTTGGTGTGAATCAGCCCGACCAGTATTTAAAACTCTGGGCCAAGGTAAAATTCTATAATACTATGTTTTATAAACAGTTGCTTAACCCTATTTTTATTATATTGGACAACTCGTTCAGTAAAGTTTTCTGGTTTCGATCTATTTGTAGAGAATTTGGATTTCTGTTTACAAGATATGATCAAGATTACCTATTAAGCAGGCAAAAACCAATGTTAATTAACATATCCTAAACATTAGATTTTATTACCAAAAGGTTGTAAGGTTTGTTCACAAACCCCTCTTGATTAGATCTGCTCTGTAACCCCTAGTGCATTGGGATGGATGTTGTCAAAGTGATGCCGAACATTGTTCCTCAGCCTCCTCATCCTCCGTTTTTTTTTTTTTTTTGCTTCTTTCAGCTGAATCATTATCCTTCCCCATTTTCATATATGGTTTCAACTGCCTGTTTATTTTCTGTAATATTTCGAATTTTCACTTTTATATTTTTGAAGCTTTCAATTGTCATTTCAATCTTCCATTATTATTCTTAGCTTTATATATCATATATGAAACTATTTTTTAATAAAACTCAGTATGAATCCTAGCTAGCTTGTGAACACAGTTGGACTTTGCAGTAGCTTCAGTTTCCCTTCAAAAGTTTTTGTTTATTTCTCATGCCTCACTTTCACAGCTATCCTTTTATTTTATCTATCATGAAATTTCAAATTGAGATGCTTGAAGTTATCAATCTTTGCTTGCATCTTCTGTTTTTATTGTTAAACTGTTGTTTTTTTCCCTTCTTTTAACATCCTAAACTATTATCACTAGCACATGGTATTAGTCTTGTCTAACTTACGACCACAGTTGGACATTGCTCCATTGTGTTGGTGCTTCAGATTCCCTTCAGAAGTTCATTGCTTATCATCCTCAGAATTTAGGTTTATCTTTCAATTGTGCTGCCTGGAAAAAATATTATGGTAATTTCCCTTTGTTTTGTCTAGGCATGCCAAATTTTCAGAACCCTTCTCATATTCACTTTTATTGGCTTGTCCAGTTGCACTTTTCACTTGAATTAGGAGTGTTACTAGTCAATTTACATTATGTTGGTGACTTCAGAAGCCTGTCTCCTTAAAACCATTGAGATCATTGGATTCTTTCTTGAAAAATCAATGTAGAGTTTTTTTCTTTGGCATGAAAATACTGATTCTATTATTAGAAAAAGGATGCATATTTTTAAGTTAGATGAGTGAAAGGTAATTGGGAGGGCTACTCGGAACTTTAATTTTTTTGCTTAGATATGGTCCAAATTATTTCTATTTTTTTAAATCTTTCAACATTATGGTTGACAATCAATCTTGGTAAATTGCAGTACCATTTTATCAGCTATTACTTTTGCAGAATGATTTGGTTCATGGATGGGGTTTGGACATGAAGCTTGGATATTGTGCTCAGGTGAATGTATAAGGACTGCTAAAAATTGTTCTTTATTATGAGGGTGCTTTTCCCTTTGTGAATAAGTTACTTTCTATTTTGTGCATTAATTTGTTTGTTTGAATATATTAATTATCAAGAATAAAAGCCTCTCATAATCCTGATCAAGATTTTTAATTTGACACTTCCTGATGTACTCTTGAGTTTGCTTTTTGGATGTATCTTCTGATGTAAGTTAGCTACAAAGTCAATAATTCTTTAGTCTGAATGCGGATTACTATTTCTCTAATAAACTGCACTAAGAGCCACTTGCACCTTTTCAATTACTAGATATTCTACTTGTAATTCCATTGCCAGTCCCATTACTCTTCCTTCCCTCTTCTTTTTCTCCTTGTCCTCAGCCTCCTTTTCTTCTTCTCCTTCTGCCTTTCCTCTACCCCGTCTCTGTCTGCTAATGCGTACCAGACCTGTACTGGTCCGCTAGGGGCTAGTACAAATTTGGTATCTGAGATTTAGAACCATGCTTATGACCTTTTTTTAAGAGACATTTAGATTTGCTGTTTCCCAGTCATGAATATTTGAAGTCTTCCAGTTCCTGTTGCTTACACTATATCTTCTTTTTTGCATTTTTAAAGCTTTTATAGTGAGATACATATGGGGTAACGACTTTCAATTCTGCTTTTCAATGCAACTGTTTGCAAATAATTGTGATACTTGTGTTAGTATTGTCAACTTTCTTTGTTGGATTTCTTTTATTCAATTAATGACTTTGATGCATCTTGGAAGAGAATAAGTATCTTACAATGGACTCCGCTTGTGTTTTATTCAGAATTCAAATAGTTGGGTTAAATTATTTAACATTTTTTTTTGGTTGGTAAAAGATGTGTAATCTGGGCTAGCAAAAAACAAAAGTGTGAAAGTTATCTGCAAGATTTTGCTCTTGATTTTTCAGTAATGATCTTCATAATCATAATAAATTTGAATAGATTGCATTCCAGTTGTTGAAAATCTATTTCTATCCAAAGGAGCTTCAATGTTTAAAAGTAGTATGGTGTTCACTGTACATTCAACATTGGAAATTCATGCATTATCCAACATTAGGTGGTTCTTGTCCCAGGAGAAAACGGGGGCAATTGTCAAAATTTATGGTCCTATGCTAAGCCCATGGCTTAAATTTTCTAACCTAGAGGGTGTCAATGTCCAATTTATAGAGAATTTTTTGGGAGCTTGACATAGTACTCCACTTTCGTTTTTAGAAAATAATTGATGTCCAAGTTACAGCCATACTTCAAATTTGTCTATATAGTTGCATTTGCTATAGTGATTATTGGGTCCCAGAACTTGTTGCTTGCTTATGCCGGTTTAGTGGAGTCTATGACAGTCCAACCTTTTTTGCTGACATTTTTTGTTGCTTTCATGTCATTGAAAGAGTCTGCTAGTTTAATTTTTAGCTTTATGCTCAGCATGATAAGCAGAATATGTGCTCCAAGATTGTTTAAAATATTTATCATCAATAATTTATCATGGGTTCTGATACACAAGGCGAATTTCATGGTAATTATATTAACCTATTTTATGGAACTTCAGGGTGACCGAACAAAGAAGGTCGGGGTGATTGATAGTGAATTTATTGTTCACAAGGGAATACCGTCTTTAGGAGGGGCCTCTGCTAACAAGGTTCTTAACCCTCTTCATGACACAGTCTTTTTCAGTTACTTGCCATATATGGTTGAAACTTGAACGTGCTGATCATTCATGATGTTTTTATGCTTCGAATAAGTATTTAGCCACTCAAGGTATTATGTGCTCAATCAGATTCTGCTTTGCTGCAGTTTTTTATAATCGGTAGTTCAGAACCTATATGCATGTAATTGTTGTTCTGATGCTTTCTTTAGAAAATATTGTTCTAATGTAACTATGCTATCTGTTGTAATGGTTAAATTCTTTCCACTGTCTTCAAGTTTTCTGATCATCCAAAATGTGACATATAGTTACTGGATTATGGTTAACAGGCTATGCCGTTCTGTAGCATTGACTAAACTGTGTTCATGTCATGCAAATAAGTTTCTTGCTTCCAGATATTTGTTGGCATTCAAATACATGTAATAGATTATTGCCTGCCTCATTTTTTAGGTTTATGAAATAGCTAGCATCTGCTGGTAAGACCAGTTGTGCTTTGTGGGTACAAATGTAGGAAAGGCAAGAAAGAGAATACATACTCAAGTCCAGCTGAGCTTAGATATTTTTTTCTGAACATGAATGATAAAACAGAAAATATAGAATAATAAAATAATTAATTTTCCCATCAAAGGGAAGATAAATGCAAAACTAATTGAAGTTTAGGTTAAACCTTTTTAGGCAGTTTGGATATTGCTAATGAACATGTTTGCAGTGGACCAATCATGAAGATTCATTCAATAATTTTGTATATAATTATTGAATAATGTTTGGATATAATTCGTGGTCTCATAAGGGTAAAAGGTAGAGTAAATTTTGGATATAAGCAATGACTAAGGAAAACATTGGCTCAAAGACAGGGGAAATGAAATCCTGGAGTGAGTTAACTGGTGGAAGAGGAATCGAGTTACTTAAACATTTCTTTTGTATTTCATGGATTTATATGATCAAATAAAGAAATTATAAAATAACAAGCAACATCACATTCTGTTTTCTGTTTTCTGTAAATTAGTGTTGGATGTTTAATTGTGTGGAACTGCTAAGTCAAATATTGATCAGATGATGCCAATATTAGGGAAGAAATTGCAAACATATAACTGCCCAATGTCAATTAGCAACATGACTGGCGGTGGAAACACAATTAGATGATTTATTTTGGTAATATTGCCTGAGATATTTCTTCCATATCTGATGAGGATGAAGTTGTTTAATAATAAACGTATCTCAGATTCACAGCGATAAAGTTCTGGTTTTAATGGCGAGGTATAACTACATTGTAACTATTGATTTATTCCCCCTCTTACTGCAGGCACGAAACCAAAGATCCTTGGATTCACGAACCCATGTAAGAAATTTCTTTATGATAATTGGTACAGGCTCAATTTTGATAGATCTAATGATTGTTTCCTTATTCTATCATTCAACAGATCAGAAGGCAGTCAACAGCCGAGCTTAAAATCTTCAAGGCACGCTGGAATAAGGCTGTGACTGAGGACAGAAAACTTTTAGTTGCTTCTGAAGTGTTCACGAAAAGAAAAGGATGACATAAGAGAAAAAAATTTATGACACCAGTTCAAAATTAGCTTGGGAAGGCATCACATTTTGTGCCTGCAGTGGCATGACTGGTGGTTGCTTTAGGTGAGTATGTTGACACTTATTAAATGTGTTATTGCACTACTGTAGTTATCATGTGTAAGTCTGATACACTACCATGCAGATTTTCCAGATGTTCTCCTGAGCTTGACAACACATCAGAGGTTGCATGGCCAACACTGTTAAGTTGCAACATGAGGCATTGATGCCTAGCAAAGCAAAAAATTTACACACACACCACAATTCTTCATTAATTGTTTTTGCTTTTTAGTTCAATGATTTTTCTGATTGTATATCATTGCTGCTAATGCTATGGCCAAAGTTTTAGCAAACCTTGGAAGGTTGAAAAAAAAAAAAGAGATGCCACTGCTGCTGTGCAATTAGTAAATCTTAATCTTTCCTGTTCGAGTTATTATTTTTCATATACATGTAATTCCTTGCTGTTCAAACTGTCGAGTCTCTGTATTGCTTCAGTTTTAGTTGACAAAGTACTTTAAGACTTTACATTTGGGCATATTGTTGTTCCAACCTGCGACTGACACTGCAAACACCAGGCTTTTTTGTATTAATTTCTCTCCAAAGTATCGGAAATTCCAACCAAATATTGAAGAATCTCTTTATTAATTGAAGAATCTTTTACTAAGAACTTAATAAAGAGATTCTTCATAGATAAAGGCATCACGGCTCAAACACCGTGGCTTGCTCCGTGGCTGGATCGAGAGAAGTCGAGCCAACAGAAGTGAAATGCAAAGGTAAAAGTTTCCTGTTTACAGAATATGGAAAAGAAGTTGACAGATGCATGATGTTTTTTCTCTTTTGGAGCAGGAATGGACATTTACAACTTTTTCTTCAAAATCTTTGTTTCCTGAGTGGAGAAACGCAAACAAGGGAACCCTTGGTATGATGCCTGCCTTTTTCTCTTCTAATATACAACCAAGAGTGGAGAAGCCACTCCTCTTATTCTTGCTATACTTCTCACCTCTTGCTATTTCTATTGCTATCCAGAGTAGTGTTTGATACTGGTGTTGCTCCGAAATCCTAGTGGTTGACATTAATTTCAGTCAGTTCTCTAAACTGCATGATCTTTTGCATTCTGAATCTAAAGAATCAAGCGTTGTGCAACTTAGCTTCGATTTTGAGTCACACATTGTTGGCAAATCTACATATTGTGATGCAATATTGACCGACTGTTTCTAATAATTGGTAAGCATTTATTTTTTTCCGAATGAAAAGTGCAACTATATTGATTTAAGGGCTAAGTACAAAGAGTCAGCCTGAACAAACAAAAGAATATCAAAAAGGGCCTAACAGCAAGTGGCTTACAGATCTTGGGAGGTAAGAAAACTTGACTACCTTGAATTGGTGAGTTATAGGAAAAATATCTCAGAATAAACTCCTCAAAAACCAAGGATTTGGAGAAATTTCCTTTACAAAATTAACAATTTCCATTGAATCAGATTCGATCCAGATGGAGAGGAAATAGTGAGATAGCCGCTTTAAGGTCGTGAAGAAGGGGGAGTGTTACCACCATGAACGGGTTAGAGGGATAGTGATAAGAACATTTAGTCTCACATTGGTTGAGTAGGAGAACCAAGTGCTTATAAGACCGTCGAGTTATTCTTATCCTCAGAGGTGTTTTTAGGGGTTTACAAGCCCCGAAAAGACAAAACTATGTGGGCACGCCCAAAGCGGATAATTCCTCGTGAGCCTATGTGGTCGTACCAAATAATGATCAGATGTTGACTTATCATATTGACACTAGAAAGAGGGTCATGAGCCCTTGGCTCCCCTATGGGGGGAGCATTGATAAGGACATTTAGTCTTATATTGGTTGAGGAGTAGGGGAACCAAGGGCTTATAAGTTCGTCGTGTCATCCTTACTCTAAGAGGCACCTTTTGGGACTCACAAGTCCCGAAAGGGCAAAATCGTGGGGGCACGCTCAAAGTGGACAATTCCTCGTGAGTTTATGGGATCGCACTAATGATGACCAAATGTTAACTTATCAGGTAGTGGGGTCACAGCAATAACGACCAAATGTTGACTTATCAGGTAGTGTAGCGTCTGCCTCCAATCCATATTGGTTCACCAGTCTGGGATTTGATGAGAAAGCTTATACCTACACAGAGATCAGCTATCATAAAAGAACCATTGAATTCAAGGCAAAAATCGAAGCTCACTTGCTTGGTATGAAGAGCATCACATGTATGAGTAACTTGTGTAGCTTTATATGAGTAACATCTTTTTTCCCTTAAAATTTAGCTCAACCTCTTGTTCATGTTCAACACCTACAAACAAGTCATTGGTGAATAAAATATTGGGTACACCACAAGACAATTAAAAGATCAAGTCAATTTCGAAGACATGCATGTAACTTGCTCATGTTTCATTTTATTTATTATTTTGCTACAGGTTAAATCAGTGCAGATATCCACTCATTAGGAAGATTAAATAGAACCATAGGAGGAGTGAAAGAAACGTCTATAGTATGACGACATAGTGGTTAACATAATATTATGCAGTTGATAGAATTCCGATTCCAGTCCATATAAAAACATTTTGTATGGAGTCTAATATAATAAGAGATGAATTAGTTCTTGTAAAAAAAAAGTAGAGGGAAATAATTTCTTGATAGAATTCAGATTCAAGTCCATACAAACACATTTTGTATGGAGTCTAATATAATAAGAGATGAATTAGATCTTGAAAAAAGAAATAGAGGGAAAGAAGTTCTTAATAGAATTCAGATTCAAGTCCATATAAAAACATTTTGTATGGAATCTAATATAATAAGAGATGAATTAGTTCTTGAAAAAAGAAATAGAGGGAAAGAAGAAAATAATAGATGATATGATGTCGGAAGAAAAGGAAAATTTGGAAGTATAGGATTAGCTAATACTAAATTTCAGATCATTTTCAAAGTAGAACAAGCAACAGGATAAAATTTGAAGTCCATTAAATCTAAAAGTCAACCTAGCCAGACGCTCAATTAGTTGTCTGGGTGGGCAAGTTGAACCAGACACGGCTCAGGCTCTCGCTCAGGCCCAAGCGCCAGGAGGAGCAAGTGCCCTGTCAAGCTCTTGTCATTGCGGGGTTTTTCTCGATGAACAACGACAATGATATCTCTTGTCAGGCTTCTTCTTCCCCTTCTGATGTCTCTCTTTTTCTTTCTCCTTTATCATTGTGCACTTCCTTCTTTTTCCTCCCTCTTCTCGGTCATCACAGCCCCCACATACCCCACTTGCCCCCACCCCTCCTCCCTCTTCCGACATCTAAATGAGACAATTGTTCAAAAAAGTTGCACTTGGAGGAGGAAAGAAGGATCTTCCAGTGCTGTTTTGTGATGGAGATTTAAATTTCTCTTTCATCATTTGTGAATTCACCTTGAGAGGGTGAAATATTGATATAAGTGATAATTTGCTAAATCATTTTATCAACTTTGTTCAGGTAAGGGTCTATTCACTTTTTTATTTTTTGTAACTTTGATGAACCTTGCAAGCTTTATGTTGGTTTCTAGAAGTCTTGAATCAGCTACATAATGCCTGAATTTTGTCAATTTTTAGTCAGGGCCAAGTTGTTTATTTAAGATGCCATGATGGAACATTTGATTGTATAGATATTTTTTGTTCAAGTTTTCTTTTACCTGACATATTTGGAAGGTTGATTATATTGTGAACATTCTCACTCCCTATGTACCAAAGATCTTAATTGGTTTTTTTCTTTTTAACCCCATCCCATATCTATGTGGTGATTATCAAAGATTGGGCTTCTGACATCAATAAAATATAATATATAATTTTGTCACATCAGAATTTTAGTTCTTATACTATTAATGACTTTGATGCCCAGTTACCAGTTATCTTAGCTTTTTGCCGCTGCTAATTTTTTTCAAGACAGTTGTCATTTTTTTGGGATCTAAATGGAAAATAGATCGTAGTTGACTTTGTTGTTTTTTTCTCAAAATTTTATGCTACTCTGTGCAAATATGGTAAAATTTATTTTATTGGCACATTACTTTAAACAACAATCTAAAAGCAAAATGCAGGACTGTGAGGTGGAATGTGTCTCTTAGTGATGCACTTTGTGGAAAATTAACTTTAATGGACAACATGGAGTAATTACATGAGGATAGAATGGAGATTATATATGAATTGCATTCGGCATATGGTTATCCTTTGTCCATATTAATTGTGAAAGAAATTATTACTCGGTGTTCTCTCTATTTCAGCTGTAGTGTTGTTGGAATATTTCAAAGAACATGCAGAAAGTGCCTGTGCTCCCCAAGTTGGCTGAGACATCGGCTCATGGCTCTATGGTTGGTATGACGCGGAGGAGGCGTAGAGGCATGTGGGAAGGGTAAGTCCTGAATTTTTTGAAGAAAATCTCATATGCATTTCTTTTGTGGGGGATAGACTGATGACTGCATATGTTACTCTAATTCACTTTTTTTTATTTTTTATCCGTAGTTATTTGTTGTAAGTGATCCTTGTTGTTTCATGTTCTCATGATCCTTTTGTCTTCAATCTAGAAAATTTTACTGAGTGCTATAAGTCTCTCGTGCATGCTTATATTCTTTGTTTATATTCTGCAACTTGTTTATCCGTCCTGAAAACTTTGGCTGTGCACTTATTGCCAACTGAGTTGCACATTCATCTATTTCTTTCTAGATTAAAGTAAAACACTAATCAGGCAGATGAAGTGCATCAAAGTTGCTGGTCATCAGTAGTTGTTGTCATGGCTTTATCTATTGTACAAGTAAAACACATGCTAAAGAGAAATCCAAATTTGAATCACTAATTTTGATGTGGTTTCTTATTTAGTTTCATCTCAAGTTGGTTTGCATATAACATACTTGTTCATTATGTTATGGTTGAACTAAACCTAGAACTATTTGTTCCTTAACAAGCACTAGATTAAATTGAAGCCAATGCACAAGAACAGAAGAACTGCATAGATCTGATGCAGAATAGGCGTCAACATCTTACAATTGTAATGCATCAGTAATCCATAGAAACAAGACAACAAAACATCACTGTTGTCTCATCTTAACCATTTGCCTTGCTTTCTACTATTCTTTCCACAACCAGTGTGTAAAACACATGATCACCTATGTCAGTCGTTCTTTTGCACTGATTCTGACATCCATGCCTAATTGCTACTTACCCTCTGGAAAATCTTGATCAAGAATCAAGATTTTAGAAACCCTCTGGTATCAAACTCTGTTTACTAAAAGGTACCCTTTATGTACAAATCTTGATATTCTTGTTAATGGAGCGAAGTATCTTGAGCAAGAAAACATAAGAATCAAGTACTAGTTGTAGGAGGAGGAGGAGGGACACTACCTACTAACGTCGCTCCCAGCAGTGCAAGTACGTCGCCCTGCGTTCAATCTCTGGCAGGGATGTCGTCCGGAGTAACAGTGACGGGGTCGACGTCTGTCGTCTTGGAGGCCGCTTCCGCTTCTTCTCTCGCACTCGCCAACTCGTGGGCTCTTGCGAGCGCCAGGCTCCGCAACTTCTCCAGCCTCTCAAGTCGGCGCTGCGGCGACTCCAGGGTCGACGCGCGCTCCTCGGCCTCGGCGAACGCGGGCCCGCGCAGCGCCTCCATCGCCCCCACCCTGCGCAGCACCTCCTCCGGCTCCGCCGGCCGTCGCAGGCGATCGAGGAGGAAAGCGCGAAGGACGGCGGCGACAGAAGGGCGGCCGAAGGTGAAGAGGCGGCCGCTGGGGGAGAAGACGATGATGGCGATGCGGGCACCGGTGGTGGCGGAGAGCCTCGCGGCCATGCCAAAGAGGTCCTTGCGAAGCTTGTTGAAGACCACGTGGCGAAGCGCACGGTCCTCGATCTTCTTGATGGGGATCTTTTGTTTCCCTTGGCTGGTGCCCTTCTTCTTCGCCTTCTTCTTCGCCGCCGCTACCTGAGAACTCTCCATCGCCATGGATACGAGAGAGCGAAGGAAAGGAGAGAAAGGGTTCTTGTTAGTTGTTACGGTTCTTGTGGCCAGAGAGAGGTTGAGGAGGTTGGAATGGGAAATGACTTCCGATCGATCACCATCAAGAAGAATATCGTGGACGGATTAATTTGGGCAGTTGTTTGGATCACGATATCTTGGCGCAATCACGCTAATGTTGAGAATCGAACGGTCCCGATGGAACTACACAGTAGGCCCAACTACAAGGATTATTTGTACATTACGTGCGCACACGCCGTCGTTCTAAACGAAATCATAAGTTCCTAACATAATGTCTTTAATTGACACTGCAACATATATGGTCTAAATTGTTGATGCATCAACTGGCTGCATGAACGAAAGAAATAAATGATCTAGTTGGGTTTCTGTGAAAAACGCAAAGATTAAAGTTGTCTTAACGAAGATAGGGCAAATTCCTGAAAGAAGTTATAAGTTTTTCAGCTTTATTCTCGCAAGAGTGTTTCTTATTCTTTGAGAGGACTATCTTGGCCTTTGTCCAATCGCCCTAATATTGTTATCATTGTGCTCTCGTCCATCGCCTCCACCTTCACCTTAGTCATCGTTGAGCACACCCTCATTCATTGCCTTCACCCTTATTTGTGGCTCTCCTCCTCCCCTACATGGTTCACCATGCCAAACGTTGTTTGTGCCTCCTTGTTAAGCTATGCTACTCCCCTGATTCAGAGACGATGAAGGGCAAAAGTAGAGGGCAAAAGCAAGTAGATGAACGAGAGCCAGGGGAGTTTGAGGCTAACAAACAATGACAAGGGTTTAAGCTGCATTGGTGGCGACTGTCAAGGTTAAGCCCAAAGGTAATTTGATCTTTTAGAAAAATAAGAGGTATTATGTGCTCTTAAAAAAAAACTATGTAAGAATAAACTAAAAAAGAGCGCTTTACTGAAAATATAGAAACTTAAATTTTTTTATGGAAATTTTCTAGTGAATATATTTTTATCATTTTAATGAGTATTCTATTTTTTTTTCAAAAACTCATTATTTATCTATGTATGTATGTATATGAGATAGTTTCATTAATCGCACTATAATAATCACACGTTAGGAATAATTATGATAATGGTCTAATAATATATTTACCATGTACGATAAAAAATTTGATGATATGTGGTTCGAGATTATTGGCTAGGAATAAATGGGTGATTTTTAAAAAATTTCTACATGAAAAGATTATTTTACACTTAGCAAATTTTAAAAAATTATTATTTTTAGACTCCCCTCCATCATAACACTATCGCATGCAACCCTTGCACGAGGACTACTCACTATCACCGCTCGCAACCCTATCCGCTCCTCTCCATCCATAGTCTTAGCATGTGGACCCATTGATGCACATTTATCATTGGCTATGGAGGGATTGTGATCTTCTTACGCCCTTTACTCACCAACAAAGTGTCCTCGTGCCATCCTCTCGACGTGTGAGGAAGAAGAAAAGATAATTTGTTCTCATTCATGGACTTTATCACTAGTCTTAGAAGGATCATAGAAATTATGCCTCCGTTATTAAACAAATATAGAGAAGGAGGGGTGGTCAATAGAATGGAGGCGCGACGAAGGTTGGGTAAAAGGTGATAGTCGATAAAAATAGAATAATCAATTAAAAATATATTTTATAAATTTTTTTCAAACTTGAGACCGTACGATAACTTCTCAAATTTAAGAGTTTTTTCCGCAAATTCATTCTTTTAATGTGCCTCGCAGGAAAAAATCAAATCCAACTCCATCTCCTCCCGTTTCGATAAGCTGTGCCGCCGGAACAACCTAACGCGAAATCGGATCCCCCAACCAAAGCCGCCGCTGGTTTTTCACCTCTCAGGAACGACGACGCAAATAACCTGCGGCTAACGTGCGTGGCGTCCCGGATTCCTCGTGAGCCGTTAGATCGCTTTGAAGGCCGCGCCGAAGGCGATGGACGATGGAGAAATCGTTTCCTTTTCCCTGTCGGATTGCATTCCGCGTATCCCGTTTCCCGCTACCAGGCGAGCTCCGCCCCGAGTCGCGAATATAAGTGACGTACTAACTGCTGTTTCGTCACTTCACCATCCCTCTCCGTTCCCACTGTTTCGCGGGAGAGCAGGTTTTCGAAACTGTGGTCTTCGAGAGAGAGAGAGAGAGAGAGAGAGAGAGAGAGAGAGAGAGAGTAGGGCTTCCTTTCCTTTGGATCTTGAGCTATGGCGACGGAGGAGCCGGCGGAGACGCCGCCGGACGAGCAGCGGTGCACTCGGAGCAGCGGAAAGAGGTGGCGCTGCAAGGGATGGCGGTTGGAGCGCCATTACCTCTGCTCCTACCACTACAATCAGCTTGATGCCAAGAAAGGCGGAAGGGGTTCGTCTTCTTCCTCGAGGTCCGGGACGAGCAAGCCCAGGGTTTCGGTGGAGGAGGAAAGGGGAGACGAGAAGACCGGGGAGGGAAATAGACGGCCGAGGAAGAACGACGAGGCTCCCCGGTCAGCGGCTGCGGTCGCCGAGGGAGATGCCGTGAGGCCGATGTTGGAGGGCGCTTCCGGCAGCGCAGAGGAGGATGAGACGTCGATGAAGGCAAGCCCCTGTTTCTTGATGTGATTTGAATTTCTGTAACATCCTTGGCCCAATCTTTGCTGCTTTCTTCTTTCCATTTCCATGGCTGTATCTTTTGCCATAGTATGCATTTTTAAGTGGATAGTGTTTTATCTTATTGACTCTGGTTATGGTTTTAGATTAATCCGTTATACTTTCCTTCATGTGGTGGTGACCTACTTGTAGGACACCGATGAGGAGTTTTACGATGAATGTTTGAATGGGAAGAAGAAAAGAAAGAAGCTGCAGCTGGATAAGAAGACTAGGACGAGAAGAAAGACTGAGAGAAAGGTAGTGAATGCAAGTCAGGAGAATAAGGAAACCGGTCATTCTTCTGGTACCATGTCCAAGTCCACGAAGGTCTCATATAATGAATATCATCCACCGGTATTCAGCCTTATCCCATTTGGTTTGTCGTGCTTATGGCTTTCTTCATCATTTTTGTGTTAGTTGAAATCTTGATATATGTGTTGTCTGTGGCTGGTATCTAGGGAACTAGGTTAAACCCACTGACGGGTGATGATGCACTTATGTGTCACCAATGCCAGAGGAATGACAAAGGAAGGGTCATATGGTGCATGTTTTGCAGAAGAAAGCGTTACTGTGAAAAATGCATAAAACGTTGGTGAGCTTCTCCCTTGTTTTATGATTCCTTCTGCTGCTACTTGTATTGGATGTGAGTGATTATGGTGAATACTGCTGCCTTCCTTTAGTTGTTAGTTGGGTTGATCGATTTACAATACTTCTAATCACTGTCAATTAACATGACAGCGACCATATGGTTGGAATTTATGATGCAAGAACTTCTTGTGTGTTTTATACAATTTGAAATCTGGGAGTTACATGTATTTCTTGTATCATTACTTTTTCTACTATGATTGCTTTCTAGGTACCCTCACTTATCAGAGGCAGATTTTGTGGAAAAATGTCCATTCTGTCACAACAATTGCAATTGCAAGGCATGCTTGCGAATGAAGGGTATTGCCAAGGTTTGCTTTTGTTTCCTGGAGGAGTCCATTCTGTTTGTTGTGTGTGCTTTGCTGTCATTTTATTAGTATTGCATCTAATTTGTCTCTTTTGGCTTCAGCCTGCAGAAAAGGAGATAAAGAAAGCTGCCAAAATCAGATACTGCTGTTATATTTTGCAATTGTTGCTTCCATGGTTGAGGGAGCTACACCAGGAACAATTGGCTGAGATAGAGATTGAAGCTAAGATTCGAGGTATGACTATAAATTTCATCAAGTTGTTGCACTTCTTTATTTATGTTTTCATAATGCTGCTAAAATTTGTGCCAGGTGTTGTCTCATCTGATATAAAAGTAAGAGTAGCTGAGTGTGAACAGGATGAACGCATATATTGGTAGGATGTTTTTCCTGGAGTTAATGCTATCCTTGTGTTGGAATGATCTCAAGCCTTTGACAGCCCTAACCTCTTGATTTGATTTGGTGCAGCAACAATTGCAGAACAGGTATTGTTGATTTTCATAGAAGCTGTCCAACCTGTTTGTATGATTTATGCCTTCGCTGCTGCCATGAGCTTCGTGAAGGTTGCACTCCTGGGGGGCATGGGATTGTAATTTTGGAGTATCATGATAGAGGCAGAGAATATTTGCATGGAGGAGATTCTCGTAATAATAAAAATAAAGTTCGAGGGAGATTCTCCACTGAAGAACATGTCTCTGCCGATTATTTGTCTTGTCTAGGAGAATGGAAAGCCAACAGTGATGGCAGCATTTCATGCCCTCCAAAAGAGATAGGTGGATGTGGTAGTTCAATTTTGGAGTTAAAGTGCATGTTTGATGAGAAGTTTCTTTCAGGTTTGGAAGAGAGAGGTGAGGAGATTATCCAGAGCAACCAGTTCACAAAATTTAGTAACAGGTCTGATAAGTGCCCTTGTAACATCACGTCTGGCCAGAATGATTGTGCTGGTAAGATGCAGCGAAAAGCATCATGTCGGGAGAATTCTGATGACAATTACTTGTACTGTCCTTCTGCTAGTGATGCACAAAATGGGGAAATAGAGCACTTCCAAAAGCACTGGGAGAAGGGTGAGCCCGTGATTGTCAGAGATGTTCTTGAACTCACATCTGGTCTGAGTTGGGAGCCATTGGTCATGTGGCGAGCTCTACGGGAGAGGACAGTGTCAAAGGAGGCACCTGAGAAATTTGCAGTGAAAGCAATTGACTGCTTGGATTGGTGTGAGGTTAGTTTTCAGTTCTAAAGTTCTTTTGGTGAAGTCACAACCTTATATTTTGTCTTTTTTAAATTAGTTATTTTCCAGTGAATTGTGTTGTTTATCTGTAATTCGTTAATAGCATGGTATTCTTACAATTGTTTCCCGTATTGCAGGTTGAGATAAACATTGCCCAATTTTTCCGGGGTTATGTTGAAGGACGGACTCATTACAACCAATGGCCTGAGATGCTCAAACTTAAAGATTGGCCTCCATCCAGTTGCTTTGAGGAACGGTTGCCCCGCCATGGTGCTGAATTTATCTCTGCTTTACCATTTCCAGAGTATACAGATCCTAGGTCTGGCCCTCTTAATCTTGCAGTCAAGCTGCCTAAGGATGTTTTGAAGCCAGACTTGGGACCAAAAACATATATCGCTTATGGACTAGCTGAGGAGTTAGGAAGGGGTGATTCTGTTACAAAGCTTCACTGCGACGTATCTGATGCTGTAAGTCAGATGTCCCAAGTAGTACTTTGTATATGCCAGTCAGTCCTCTTTGAACTGAAAATGAAATGAGCCCGTAGAATAATGTTCTTGTTACTTCGTTGTGCTTGATGTCATTTTCTTGTGGTTGCAAAATCTGGTTCTTGAACTGAGATTTCATAATGCATTTACTTGAACAATTTGATATTCCAGGACAGGAGTTGTTCTGCATCATTATCAATTGATTATTGGAAATACCATTAGTCAGTTGTTTGGTACATTGAGTGTTAAAAAATATGAAAAAGAAAAGTTTGTCCTATCTGTTGTGGGTGTTTATATTTTCAGTTTCATCTGTTCTTTGGGCTGACTACAGGTCTGTTTCATGAAATGTATTTCATTGACCAAAGTTGTCTTATTCCATTTTTTCTATGTGCATTGTAGTTACTCTTTCTTTTGTAGGAGTATGCTTATCTGCTAACATTATTCATGTCCTACCTTATAATAATTGACACACCTATATTTTGCCTGGCTTAATCAGGAAATCATGCTGACAAACATTTCCTTTTTTTAATTCAGGTGAATGTATTGACCCATACATCAGAGGTTACCCTTAAAGACTATCAATTTCCTATTATAGAGAAGTTAAGAAAGAAACATATTGATCAAGATATACGGGAACAACTTTATACTCAACAGACATGTCAGACAAACCAATCAGCACCTTCATTAGAGAAATCTGTAATGAAGATGGTTGATGGCACTCTGAATTTTCCAGGAGATAATAAAAATAATGATATCCTGTCAGCTGAAAAAGAAAAGCAAAATGTGTGCTCCTTGGAGCTTCATCCAAAAATAGATTCAGAGGGCAATATAAAATCTATGGGCAATTATCAGACAATTGATGGAATTTGTAATGCAATGTATACTTCCAATCTTGTCATTAAAGGCACCGAGTTGCATGCTGTTGTTGAAGATTTAGAAGATAAAAATGTGAATCAAAGTGCCTTTTGCTTTGCCAGTGGCCAAGAAATTATTAACGATAAACATGCAACAGATAGCATTGACCAGAACAGATCTCAAAGTTATGGCATTACCTCTGATGATCTCAAAGTTGCCAATGAATCTCACATTGCATCAGAGATGGCTGATATTGACTCACGAGATGCTGCCAATGATAAATTTGCTGCTTCTGACTCTTCCCCAAAAGAATCTCCTGTAAATGCATTTCAGAAAGAAGAATCTCATGATGATACTGGTAAGAAAGTTGAAATAGGTGATGATGCTAGTCCAGTTGTGCTGCAGAGCTACAAAAACTTGCCCCAATCTGATGTTCAACCTAAAAGTGATGGAGAATTTTGCTCTGCAGGAATCAGTATAGTCGATTGCGTTAGTCAACTTTGCACCAAAACTAAATATAGTGAAGCACTCAATGGGAAACCAAGTGATGATGAGGGAAGAATCAAGGTAGTGACTGATAATTTAGGGGAGCTTCTAAGCACGGAGGAAGCAACTAGTCTTGTGCGAGAAGATGATTCTTGGAATGATGTGGGGAAACCCATGGGAAGTTATTGTGATGTTTCTGGAGAGCCAGATGAAGTTAGGAAAGTCAGAGGTAGAAAGGCAAAGAGAGGGAGTAAACTCGTTTATCTTCGACAAAAGAAGAGGAAATTTGATTCCACAAGAGCTGCTGATGGTGATCTTGATGGTTCCATGGTGGAGGATAGTTGTTACACTAAAAGGAGTTCAGAGGTAACAGACAGAGAACGTGAAGAACAACCTGCTTCCTCAGGTAACAGAAGAGAGCAAAAACAGACAGAAGGTGGTGCTCTATGGGACATTTTTCGAAGAGAAGACAGTTTGATGCTACAAGAATACCTTAAGAAGCACTCGAGAGAGTTCAGGCATGTACACTGTTTGCCAGTAGAACAGGTGAGAGTGTCTTCATCAATGCAGGATTATGTGACTACTTCATTTTTTTCATTCAATTTGTAATTAATTGTTTTTCTTTATTATCAGGTGATACATCCCATACATGATCAGTCTTTTTATTTGACCGTGGAGCACAAAAAGAAGCTGAAGGCTGAATATGGTTAGTTGATGTTTCACAATGAAGTTCTAGTACTTCTTTTCTGGTTGATTATGAACTAGGTCAAAATATTTATGGGTACATATTTTAATATGTACAAATGCTGATAAAATGGCACTTTAAAAATAAGTTACGTCATGCTTGTATTTGTGCAGGAATTGAGCCTTGGACCTTTGAGCAAAAGCTTGGAGAGGCAGTCTTAATTCCAGCTGGATGTCCCCATCAAGTCAGAAATCTAAAGGTCTACCAGGGTTATGCTTATTCATCAATAAATATGATTGTTATCATCCTTACTAGTCATCTTCTAAATGCACTGTGGAATTATTAGTTACTAAAACTTCTCTTGATTACCACTTGAATAGTCATGCATAAAAGTGGCAGTAGACTTCGTGTCTCCTGAAAATGTCTGGGAGTGCATGCGCTTGACAGAAGAGTTTCGCAAGCTTCCAGAGGAGCACAAGGCTAAGGAAGATAAATTGGAGGTGTGACATGCATCTGCACACCTACTAGTATTCCAGTTATTTGTCATTTGCAGCTTTTGCCTTGCAGTATTTCTTTCTGATACTGTCGTCTTGCTGCATTTAAACTTTCCAGATAAAGAAAATTGCTTTTCATGCGCTTAACCAAGTCATAAAGGATTTAGAAGACTACAAGTTTATATCAGGGTGAGCTGGCATTGAATCTGAATGGTCTCATTTAAGAATTAACAGAACTTTGTTGATGATTATTGATTCTGCTTAATGTTTATTTATGCTTTAAACTGCATTAATACTGATTTCATCTGTGGTGTAATGGTTCACTTAATTAGTACCATGTCCATAGTTTTCAACTTGAATGGTTCCACTTTGTGTGATGTTCTTTTAAAAGGGAGAGGCTTGTGAAGATAATTGACCATGTTTCATATTTTGTCAGGTGCAATGCTATATCCAAGGAGGAACCATTGGTAGAATCTGAAGAAGATGAAACATAAAACAAGTGATATTAATCGATCAGCATCAGCCACAGACTATTCCATCACCATAATTAAGTTAACTGTTGTATTATATTTTGAGCTATAGATTCAACTTGTTGAAAATTCACTCTCAATGGAGAAATTTTATGTAGTTTTGATCAGCTACATTCCCTCGTTTTGATCAGCTACTCCTTGGCAGACTGATACTTATGTCTGTTCTTTTTGGTTCGTGCTGCAAATAGCCATGTCAACCAAGGGAGAAGAGGGATTTTGTAGATCTTGTAGCAAATGTAAATTTTGTATCCACTGTTAACCTATATGTGATATATAGATTCTCTAAGTGTGCCTCTGTTCCTTGTGGGGTTTTTTGTGTAGTACCCAAGTTTTCACATATATGCCTTAATTTACTGATCTTTGGGAACTTTCTTTAGCATTAGCTCTTTACTTCTTCAGGTCTAAAATAAATCATAAGGTAATAATAAATGTAAAGTTATTATTAAAAGTTAAATATTTAAAATAAGGTCTAAAATAAACTCTTTAGCGTTACTTAAATATTTAAAGTGCTATTATTAAAAGTTAAAACCATTTGAAATGTAGACCATAATAAGCATTTAAATAATGGAATTCTTGGAGTGTCTATTAAACCGCTAATACTAAAAATGAAGAGGTCAAAGGAGTGGTAATGTCTTTCATATGCTCTACATTTTGTTCCTTTTTATATTGCTTTAAAAATGAGAAGCCCAAATTCTGGCTCTAAAAAAAATTAATTAATAATCAAGAATTCAAAGATTGAAATGTTACCAACCTTTTATTTGCTACGAAAAATGCTTGAATTTTGTTTTTCTAAGGATATTTATTTATTTTTATTATAAGGATGAAAGAGAAAGAAAACTCCATTGTATTCATTACCCTCTCATCATCTTTTAGTTTCATAATATATTTCATATTTTATATTTTTAATAAATAAAAGTAATGTTAAATATATGATTTAATCAGTTGACTAGTTACTTATGATAATTAGTTATTAATTATATAATGAATTATGAGTCCAATGGATCATGTTTAATGGAAAAATGAATATTCTTGTTCACAATTATTTATTTACAAATGGAGCTAATAGTTTTGGAAAACTCTTTTCACTCCTCTTTGCCTTATCTTCTTCTAAGAGTATTTTAATGATAGGTTCTATAGGAACCGGATGATCCTATTTGATCAAATATCTAGTAACAAACTCCTATGTTCCTTTCATTATGGTATTTCTGAACAAGTTCTCATATGATAAGCCTAAAGATTATCTTATTAATGATAATAATTTTGATGATAGTAACAATATCGATGTTGATGATATTGATGATAACCTTGATACGAAACTGCTAACTATAACGAATGTATTAACTATGTATATGACATCATAAGGATATCACCCTTCAATAGCAAAAGTAATGTCTCTTTGCATAATATAGATTCTAAACATTCATAATCTATGTATGAATATAGATTGCATAATATAATTAAATTATTTATCCCTTAATCTATTAGAGAACTATTTCTTTGAAAGATGTTCCACTAGAAATATTCTTATTATTGTTTTGACTCATATTCCCCAAAAAAGTGGATCCCACATTAATAACTTTGAATAAATTAAATACATGCATGAAGATATAAAGGCTTCTTATTCTAAAAAAAAGAAAGTACTTTTTTATTCTTTCATATAAGGGGATTTCACTTCGAAAAAAAAAAGTTCCATACTACTAGATTGAAGTCCATAACCATAGGTTTCAATGCACGGAAACTTGTAGTGCTTATCAATGAGGCCTTATCAATTAGTATTACATAGAAAAAATCAATTATAAAAACTAATACTATTATATTAACTCTTCATACACAAACTTAGGATTTGTGATCATGGGATCCTTTTCTATCAGATAGGAAGGTCTATTGGGAGTCTTATACAAATGGGAAACTTAGAATGAGCATGAAAAATTTAATGATACTTCTTTATCTTTTGAATTGTTTTATCGGATCGATTGCTAAAGATCTTTGGTCCTTGCCTAGACCTAATGAAAAAAATTGGATCACTTCTTATGGATTCGTTGATAATGATTTTGATCTAGTTCATGGCCTCTTAGAAGTAGAAGACATTCTGGTTGGATCCTCATGAGCAGAAAAGGATTGTAGTCAATTTGATAATAATTGAGTGACATTACTTCTTCAGTCTCAATAGTTAGATATGATGCAAAACATATTTTTTTCTATCGTTGATTAGAGTTTTTTATATGAAAAATATGAATCGGAGTTTAAAGAAGAGAAAAAAGTCATTGACTTGTAATAGATAGAGGAGGATTTATTCAATCACATAGTTTAAGTTCCCAGAAGATGGTGCCCTTGTGGCAAACTATGTGATTGTATTGAAAGGCCCACTTTTTCCTATTAGGCTTGGGGCAAGTGGATTATTTATTATGAAGAGAATGAGCTTTAAGATAATGATCCAGAGTTCTTGTAGAGTGGAACCATGTAGTACGTGACATAAATAGATCTTTTGAATAACAATATTTTTTTAAAATAAGCCAATTCATTTGGGACCTTACGGATCTATTCTTTTTCCTATTCAAAGTTCAACTCTTTGTCACATCGAGAATTCTTTGTAAATGAAGAGATGTCAAAGGGGCTTAATACTTCTAAAATAAATCCTCCTATGTCTATATACAAATGTTGGTTCATCAAGAATACATACGAAAAGCACTTCGAATTATTGATTCATTGCTAGAGATGACTTAGAAGCAATAGTCCATGATCTATTGGATCTTTCCTTTTTAATAATCTATCAAAGAGTTATTAATATTTATCAAATCCTAACTAACAGAATGATATTGGATCAAATGAGAAAGACAATGTTGAGAAAGGGATGACTTTTCCTGAATGAATGAAATATAAGGAGAAAGATTTTTCATTCCTTAACCGTAAATATATGTGGCTAAGAAAAAGAGATTAAGTGGAACAGGATTGGTCGAGTGACAGTCATAAAAATATTTTTTATTTTATATTTTGGACATTAGCTCCATGGAATAATATGCTATTGTTGAAACATGAAAGAATTGAAATGTTAGATCAAAACACTATGTATAGATGATATGAACTGCCTAAAAAAGAATTCTTAAATGGTGAACAACTAGTCTATTACTTACTACATTAATTTCATTAATGAAACCATGTAAATCCATCAAAAAAATCAAAAATATGCATGTCTGATGAAATGCTTGTTGTTATCTACTCCAGAATCATTATTTAACTAAATAACTAAAAAAAATAGATAAACCTTTCTCTTCAGGTCGATGGATCTTCTCAATTGGAAGATCTCCCATATGGATAATATATATTTTAGTTCACTAAACCTAATTCTAATTGTTTGTTCCGAAACAAAGATATCCACGAATGGTCGATTCATTGTATTCAGATATTCGCAATCAAAAGGTACTAGATTCTCTTTCAAATAAGCTCCAAAAGGAGAAGAAAGATTGGAATGTCAATAAACATCTATCTATTCTCTAATTCACCCAACTTGATCCATTTTGGGAACGTCTAGTGCCCAAAGTCATTAAATGGATAAGTCGTCAATCCCTAAAACGAACTATATAATGTACTTTATCTACTGGGTTATGAGTATTTTAATAGAGATTTTTATCGATCTACCATTGTGTGATTTCTCTTGAATCAAATATTTAGGAGTGGGTGCACGACGAATAATTTTCAAATAAACTCCTCATTCATTAGATAGAGAAGATCGCTAAGATTTTGTGCTTGTCAAACCTATTCTAATTCCAACAGTTCGAACTCGGATCGTGGGGATTGTCGGAATACTTCATATCTACATATAAGATACTTAGTATATCAATATTGATTATATCTGAAATTTGTTATTGAATTACTCATTTAATGAGCATTTTTAATATTATGCCTTGTAGAGGACACCAACCTCCATGCTCTTTAGCACGAGATTTTGAGTCTCATGTGTCCACCATTTCACCATCAAGGCATCTTGAAAGTGAATTGTATTCCATGAATATGATATCTATTTAATATGATAAATGGAATATATGACAAAGGTAGAATATTGGAGTATTTCTATTAATCGATCATGTCATATAGGCTCAGGTTAGATATCAAATTGCTTCAATTTGAATTATTCGAAGGATACCACCTATTTCTCGATTCAATAGAAACCCAAAAAAGAATTGAATATTAGTACTCAAATACTAATAAATATGCCAAAAGTAGGTTCAATTATGCCTATTCCTAATCTTAAATAGAATGTAAAATGTACCGATCCATATGTAAACATAGTATATATATACATACCATCGAATGACCTATCCTCATAATAAGAATGTACATAACCCTATTCTTATCTGGTCTAATATAGAATGAATTTATAATATAATGATCGAGTCGATTCCATGATTATAAGTTCATAACCCAACCCATTCCCATTTTGGGTTAGGTAAAATAGATCTACTAATTTTTTTATTCTAGTTAGTAAGATGAATCTTGAACTAAAAAATAAACCTAGAAGTTAAAAGAGGGTATCCTAAACAATTGCAAGAATTGGGTTCGTTGATATTCTTGGTATACTAGATGCTATCACATATACAATTATACTCAATTCGATGGAATTGTTTAATCTTAAAGGAGATCTTCTATAATTTCTCACGTAAGGGATTGTTTCTTGATTTCGTCCGGTCATTAATGACTTGATTATTGTTGGATAATAATAGATAGAAATAATACTCATAAGGAGTCCTATTGAAACTAAGAAATATAAGTCTACCTACCATCCACACTAGAATAGATGGAGTTTTCCGAACAAAACCTGCTAGTAGAGGAACACCTCATAAAGATAAGAGATATAGGGCTAAAAAGAGAGACAAAAAATGATCTTTCATGTATAATCCTATATAATCTTGAATATTATTAGTTCCAATAGACCAAATAATAGAATGCAAGCAAAATTTCTTAGATTCATCGAGATATAGAACAATATGTAAGTTATCATGCTTGCATATCCATCATTTGAGTTTTCAATAATTATTTCACTAATTATATATTCGATTTGACTGATGGATGAATATGCAAGCATACGTTTGTTTAAGTAATAGCAATGAGATTCCCTAATATCATGCTAAGAATAGTTATGATTTTCAAAAGAATATATCATTCATTTGATGAGAAATGAAAAGAAATATCAAAAATTCACATGGCAGAAGCTGAAGCAACTACTTTTGAAGTAATAGAAAGAAAACCAATGACCGGAGCGAGAGAGAGAGTCAGAGTTAAAAAGAGGATTCCTTCTTTCTCTCTTTTAAAACTATGCATCAGACTTTCATCTTGCATGGCTCTAAGTGATATAAGATCGAATCCATTTGATTTCTAAAAAAATTACTAATCCTTACCTTTTCAAGAAATTCCTTATTAGTGGTTAGGAATGATTAAAATTTTCAATCCTTTCGACATGGTTCTACAGGAGCAAGTTAGAAAGATTAAAAAATATAATCATCTGATTTTATTCGTTCTCAATAGTCATGAGATGAACATCTTATGATGATGCTTTTGTCAAAATATATTTATACTATACTCGTAGTCTATGAAGGAGGAGAACTAATTATGTAGCATCTACATTGATAATTCAAGCATTGTATATGTCATTAGTGTGATCCTTTGTAGGAACTATCCATAATAACAAACTTACAAAATGGATCTATTTATCATAAAGAGATTTTTTATTTTGAATAAAAAGATCACAGTAAACTTTTAATAAAAGTTATCTGTTGGTCCGAGTGGGGATAGCGTTTCTCTTTTGCATGTTTATGAAGCTTTGAAAAATCTAAACATCTTAGAGATAAATATAGATTTAGGAATTTATTAAATGAACCATACTCCTTAGTATATGTTAGGAGTCCATTGATAAAAAGGGGCTCTGGAAAACTTAAACCTAATTCCTATAATGATGGATATATAAGTACAATTGAAATTCGAGTTCCTATAATGATGGATATATAAATACAATTGAAATTCGAGTTATACATGTATTAATAAGACCATTTACTATTTCTGGAAGCTCGATCTCCCCTTCAAATAAATCATATAGTCAAGAGAAATCATAAACTAGAATAGAAGTGCTTGTCTCACCCATGCATAAATATTTCATAGTGACCTCATTAGACCATAGATCTCTCTTGATATATCTAGATAATAGGTAGGAACATAAACTAAAATATTCTGGAGCTACAAGGATAGTTATTAAATCATTAGTATCATATAAAAATGTTCCTCCATAGTAGCTATTAATACCAATAATAGATACTTTGTTATTGACATTTTTGTATATTCAATATACTCTACTGATAGAAGAATACATAAAGTTGAATATAGTGAAATAAGAAATAGAAAGATTTCATTGAAATTATTCATTTGAAATTTTTTCGAAAAGCTAATAATAAGTTCTTCCCTCCATCCGAACAATAGGGCCATTATGCTTATTATAAACTTATTAAAGAAATGAAATAGAAACAAGATCTATCCTTTTAATCAAAAGTTGAATTGATCATCAAAAGAAGAATTACACCAAAAATTAGGATACATTCTTGGATAATGAAACTTCTACGGAAGAGAAGCAAATGAAACGCTTTCATAAAATTTCTCGTAGAATTGAGAATGAACTTTTTATTCTGTACATGTAAGATCATGAATTAATAATTACATCTAATTTTTGAAAAATACTAATTATTTTAATTTTTTTTATTTTTGGAATAGGATATTTATATAATCCCCATAAATAGGATCAATCATTATTCCATGATATTTCCATAAGATTTCTCTTTCTTATCCTTAAGTAAGCCCTTGAGATGGCTTAGTTGATCGTGATTTTTGGAGAAAGATATCGTCTGATTCTTTTTCAATTGATTCTTTTCTAATCGAGATGTATGGATTTATGTGTCTGTATAGATTTTGTTCATGGATTAACAAAAATATACAAAAGCTCTTTTTGCTTGTGTAATTCTATAAGTCTCTTCATTTTTGTATATGGTATTGCCACTCCCTTTAGTAGTATTTACTAATTTGAAACTTAATTTAAAAGTTATATTTTAATCCAAATGTTTTCGGGATGCCTCTAATAATCAATGAATAGAAAGTACTTTTTCTTATATAGATCCTATTTTAATAGGAACTTGATGGGTCGATCCGTCTATACGTCTTGATTTTACTGTTATATTGGGAGTTACTCTGCATATTGCTTGACGTAAAATAGATAGTAGATTTGTTTCTATATTTTATTGAATCTATTTCATAGCTTCATAAATAATTTGATAAGCTAATAATTTCTTTTCATGTTTCATAATATGGTTAACCAATATGTTAACTAATCAATTATGATAAATTAGATCAGATTTTATAAAATTTTCTTCTATAGTACCTCACATGAACATGAAAAAGGTTCAAGAATAAATTTTCTTTTTACAAGGGCTAAAAATAAATTATTTATTTTGACTTTTTGGCCCCATATTATAGGTGAATCTTGAAATATACGAAAGATCTCTCTTGAAATCATACGTATGACTTTCATCGAATACGACTTCCCACATAATTATATATATATATATATATATATATATATATATATATATATATATATATATATATATATATATATATATATATATATATATATATATATATATATATATATATAATCAAGTATAGAATTTTATTTACCCCATTAAATTGAGTATCCATTTCCTTCGTTTTTCTATAAGGATTAAAAATCTTATATTTTATATATCAATACGGTCAAATGTAAAATGAAGTGCTTCAAATCATTGTTATTTAACTCAGGTTTATTCTAAAAAAATTGAGATATTTTGACATGGACAAAGTAAGGAAAAACTTTTGAAATAATTTAAATATTAGACCTTGGATATATAATAATTTTGAATTGGTTGTCCAAAGAAAATATTTTGTCTCATGGTAATTTGCTTCGGTCCCTCTTAGATAAGAGACTTTCATTATTGGGTTAGCCATACACTTCATGTTTCTAGCGATTCATATGGCATCATCAAATAGAAATGTCAAAATCGATCTTTAATCCAAGTTTAATAACAACTTACGACAACAATCTACTTTCGTAGTGTCGTGCGTGGAATGCACGTACATATACCCCACAGTCCTAAGTGGCAGCGGTCAAATTCGATTTAATATCGGTGTGGATGGCACATGCGATACATGACGCCATCAAATACTTGCTCGACCACTTACAACATGTCATGTTCGTGACATGCCACCATAGGTGGGATGTGGAGGATCTTTGACCGTTCAATGTGATGAAGCTACCGCAAAGCATGTCCAACGTGTATCGAGAGGATTCGAAACAGTGGCCATGCATATTATTGGATGTGGATCCAATCTAAAGAAACTTGGATTAGATTTACTTTACAAAATTACTGTAATTATATTTTTAGTTTTGGTAAATAATTATCTAATCTTCATGATTTACTGATTCAAATTCGAAACTGAAAATAAAATCGTTTGGAATCGGTTCAATTTTAATTCCATATTTATCAGAATCACAATTATATATTAGTCACTAGTTTAAATTATTTATAAAAATATTTAATTTCTTGAATTTGATTTTGTTTTTTTATTTGAATAGGACACAATGAATGGACAAAAGATTTTTTTGTACAATATAATAGAAAAATAATTTATTTCATTTAATTAATCTCAATAGGATTAAAAACTCGATGTGTTTGTTTTTTTATTTATACAACGGCCGTTACAACGAAGCAAATGTGAGTGGGCTCAGAATTCGGGACCCGCTAGCGTACCATGGTTGATAGGTTTGAGAGGAAGCCGGTCTGGTCCCACAGCTGTCCGTCAATGACGTAGTGGGTAATGGGCCGCTGTGTTGGGCCCGGGAGAAAAAAAAGGGAAGAAATAACTTTTTTTTGATCTAAAAGCAGAAATCGACAGCGAGGAAAGGTTGAGAAGGGGAGCCTCCGTTTGCTTGGCTTCTGCCTCTTGTTGGCTTCGACACGTTCGTTGATCCCTCCCTCCATACCTCCCGAGTTAACTCGGTCTCCAGGAATCGCCCGGCGCTTCGAACCGACGAACCGAATCATCCGAAGAGAGGAGAGGAGACCGCCCGAGACTGCGATTGGATCTCGCCGCCGGCGATCATGGCGTCGAACCACCCACCGGAGAACGGCGTCGACGGGGACGACGAGAGGGAGGAAGAAGACGACGCCGAGGAGGAAGAAGATGAGGAGGAGCGGGAGGACGAGGAGGGGGAGCCGAGGCTCAAGTACCAGCGCCTAGGAGGCAGCGTGCCGTCCCTCCTCTCCAACGACGCCGCGGCCTCCATCGCCGTTGCCGAGCGTATGATCGCCCTCGGCACCCATGACGGCACCGTCCATATCCTCGATTTCCAGGGCAATCAGGTCGAATACAGCTGACTTCCCTTTCTTTGGGCAGTTTTTGTTTCTAGCGTTGCGCTTCATTTCAAGCCCTTGATTCATTGGATTGGAGGATATAATGTTGTTATCGATTAAAGTTTGCATCTATGATCAACTATGTGTGCGGTTTAGAATCGTTTCCGTTTGCGGTAAGTTTGATCATGTCTAGAATAGGGAGACGTGCGATGATAAATTGCCTAATTTCCCTTGCTTATCAAGATCTTGATCTGAATCCTCTGCAAAATCGCTATTGGGATCAGAATAAGTTTGTCACGTTTGCGTCCAATACATGATGTGAATCTCCAAGGAAAGACTTCTATATCCTTTTGTTGCTTGCTTTGTTTGCTACCTTTGAATTTTTTGTGTCTATTTGGTTTCTTGTTATATCCTATTCTTTCAGCTCAAACGACACTATCCTGCACTTGCGTCCTCACATTGCTTCAACGTTGTTTGTTCAGACAGTGACTAGAATTGCACCTATATCATGATCAACTTTTAAGTTGACCCATGGCAGATGACCTCTACTGGATGATCTTGTGTTCAACTCCAGAAATTGTCATTGCATATTCACAGGTTCTGATTTAAGTCAGGAGAACTGCTATTCAAATAAAACTAATTTCATCACTTGTTCTTTTTTAAATTAAACATTGAAATTTTAATTGCATTTGGCGCTAATTTGACATTCCATCCTCTTTCTTATGACCTATGGGAATGATTTGTCATCAATATCTTAGGACGATCGTTATTTGAATCAATCAACAGAAATTATGAATGTTTCTTGCATTTCTTTGCCTGAAAGATTAGTCAAGTCAATTGGAACCATCCAAAATCAGTTGATCTGTGATCCTTTGAATGATCACAATCATCCAATGGCAGCTTCAAGGAAAAAAAGAGAGAGAGCGAAGATGAAAGGAAGAAGGCTGTTTATAATGGCAGCATGAACTGCCAGGTCTGGTAGGTTGCAGCGAAAAACAGAAGGAAGAAAGAGGAAGGGAGGTGTAACATATAAGAGGTGAGAGTGAGAGTGTCAATCTTCTCCAACTGTACTTATAATTGAGGTGAAGATCTTGTTCAATTTTACGTTTGATATCTATCCTTCCAGATCTTACATATCAATAGTTGACTGATATGAGCCCCACTTGTCATCTGTGTGCTCCACCTGCCTCCTTAGATGTGGAACTGTCAGATCAAGATTGGGGAAAGGGGTTTACATATCTACTAGTAACTAATGCATGGAGTAGTTCCTGCAAATCCAAAAACTATCATGAATCACAGTCTTCTGAATCAAATTTAATAAAAAAAATCTTCTCCTAATTAGCATTATATTTTTTTTGTAAACATATTCTAAAAATTCTAGAAGTTAGCAGACATGATTTTTCTATTATCTTTTTTTTTTATTTTTTTATTTTTTTATTTTTTTATCTAGAATATCTTATATTAAATCCTAGGTCCTAAGGCCACTTTACAATTCTGATCTTATGGACTTGGACTTAGAGATGAATTCAGATCCCTGCTATAGGCATGGATAAATAATTGGTTCACCTATGATAAACTTAAACAACATTCATGGTGAGCAGAGTATCTTCTTATTCTTAATGACATTAGTTATTTTCTCTAGAACTTTTGTGAACGTTCTTCTCTTATTTAGAGGTTGTGCTGTCTACTGCTATCCTCCCTAACACATGTTGCTCCAACTTGGATAATTTTTGTGTTTACAGGTTAAAGAATATGCTGCTCATACAGCCACTGTGAATGATATTAGTTTTGATTCAGAAGGTGAATATGTTGGTAGCTGTTCAGATGATGGATCTGTGGTGGTAAATGGCCTCTTCACTGATGAAAGATTAAAATTTGAGTATCACCGCCCCATGAAAACCATAGCTCTAGATCCCGACTTTTCACGTAAACCCTCAAGGAGATTTGTTACAGGCGGTTTGGCTGGTCAACTTTTTTTGAACCTGAAAAATTGGCTAGGATATGGTAAACAGGTTTGTTTTGCGTTCCAAAAGTTTCTATAGAAGAGCTGTAATCCTTCGAGGAAACTGTGACATTATCTCTTTTTCTTTTTGTTCCTTTTTTTCCATACAGGTTCTTCATGATGGTGAAGGTCCAATACATGCTGTTAAATGGAGAACAAGTCTCATTGCTTGGGCTAATGATGCAGGGGTGAAAATCTATGACATGGCAAACAATCAACGTATCTCATTTATTGAGAGGCCACGAGGGAGCCCACGACCTGAGCTTTTACTTCCCCACTTGGTTTGGCAGGTTTGTCCAATGCAACCACATAAACAGTTTCAATAACATGGTCTCAAAACCGGTAGGATATGGTGCATACTGGCCACTATTACTAGTTAGTATACCACCCAGTATACCTGTATTATACTGGTTCGGTAGATCATCGAAATTGGTACTGGACCGATATTTAAAACCTTGCTATATACTAGATTCTTATCCAATGTTATTAAAATAAATCATATAATGTGGAAAGAGATGCAGTTATTTAGTCAGCCCAAGATTGATATTTATTTGACACAAATAACATGCTACAGTAGCAGATTAGGCATATGCTTCAGTTAATATCAATTTTTTGGGATTTAATGAAATTATTATTGAGGTTGGGGTTTGGCTTAATGATAAAGTTGCTCTGCTGTAAATTGATAATTATTTAATTAGTTCATCTTGTGGTAGGGATTGCTCGAGATCAAGGGAAAGGTTAGGTATGTTTGAATTTATTGAGACCCCATGAATGAAGCAGCCATGTACTCAAAGTTGCTTAAGTTTTTTATCATATTTGATATTAGAAAGTTTTTTTTTTTAATTTTCAAGGACAAAATGTTATGCATTTCAAGTATTGAAATTTCATACCGTATTAGAGTTTCGAGTTTCACTCGGTACAGTACGGTACTATGTGCCGAGTGGTACACTAGGGTGTACCGAGCAATACACCTAATTTAAGCGTAAAATCCTCCGATAATACTTGAAAATAAAAAAAAAAGTTAGGATAGGGTTTTAAGTTAGAAATAAATATAGTAATAGTATAAGTTTAGCAAAACCAATGTAAATTAGGTAAGAATAGTATCACATATCTTTTTCGGACTTTGAGGAATAGTCTTGTGCAAGGTTCGTATTTTGGTCCGTTACGAATTGTTCTTCTGTAAATATTGAAATATCTACAGAAAATTCATTTGAATTGTCAATTCACAAATTGTTGCTTTGTAGAGTTTAGGAGAGTATAAATGTGAGAAAAAATGAGTTTAAGGTAGTTTAAGAGAGTGTGAGTGAAATGGGGGAGAAGATGAGTTTAAAAACCCATGAGAAAGGGCTCCAACGATTATAGCACTGTTACAGATTGGTAACGATTGAAATCGACCATTACCGAGCTATGCCGAGTGGTAATGGTCGAAATCGATCGTTACCGAGCTGTGCCGGGTGGTAACGGTCGAAATTTCAACCGTTACCGTCCGATAAACCCCCGTATTGTCAGATACGAGACGATATTGAGTGTTTCGCCCGGTAGCTGGCAGTCCACGTATCGGTATGCTGTCGGACCGGTACGTACCACTCATACCAGACGGTATTATTCGAAATTAAAAGCCCTGATACATTTTTGTGTATCTAATAACTTGGAGAATTGATTTATTTCATTTGGATGTCGACTTTTCCAAAATGCTTATTATGTGTAATGGAGATTTAGTGACACTAATATCATTGTTGGAGTCCCAGAAGTAACATAATTGTTTTAATACTTTATTTAGGAGACAGAGAGCTTGTTTGCACTGGATGTTTCTTTTAATTCATATCTTTTGGAGGGTTATGGACACTAGGGCGGTTATTTAGTTGGACATGGTATTTTCTTGATGGTGATAGAATAGAGTCAATTGCACCAAGGAAAACATTTTTTTTATTGTAGTGACAAAAGAAAAAATAGTCATAAAATTACTTTTTCATTTTTATAATTAATTTGATTTAGAGTTCTTGCTTTTATATTTCTTTCTTAAATATGCACTGCAGAATCCAAAATTACATTCTAATCACTTTTTTGACTTGCCTAGGATGACACTCTCTTGGTTGTTGGCTGGGGAACATGTGTGAAAATTGCAGCAATTAAGACCAACCCATCTAATGGAGCAAATGGGCTACAAAGGACGATCTCCATATCTAGTACAAAGCATGTGGATATTGTGGCATCTTTTCAGACTAGCTACTATATATCTGGTATTGCTCCTTTTGGTGATACTCTAGTTGTACTCGCTTACATTCCGGAGGAGAATGCAGATAAAGACTTTAGAAGTACTGTGCCATCCCGTCAGGTAATTGTGCTGCAGCAATGTTGATCATGAACTATATCGAAATTTTATTAATTCACACTCAATTTTCTCCATTTTCATTCTTTGGGTAGTTCATAACTCTCTGTAGTTAATCATGTTGTGGCTTTACTAAACTACAATAACAGATTGAATATCATTTGGCATTTCCTTTGCAAGTTGAACTTTCATTGTTAGCCTTCTCATCTCCTTATGCTCTTTGGATGTTGTATTGCTCTTTTGTCTGGACATTCTTTTTGTTTGGGAAAAGTGTTATTCATGGAACTTAAAGGCTAATCTAATTTATTTGTATGTGATATTTCCTTAAATTGGTCAAAAGATTTCAACGTTGGCTTGCTATTAGAAAATAAGGGGCATCACTGTTCCTTTTTCCTCCTTTTCATGCTTTTCAAATGCTAGTGGAAAGATGATAATGTGTTTCACTTGATTGACCAACTTGTTACCTTTTGTTTTTGTTATTGGTTTTTCTTTTATAGCAAATATATTTACAAGTCTTAGTATTGATTTGGTATTAAGTTTCACAATATAGCCGAAAGCTATGGGCATGACATACTAACATATGCTAGGTCCTTTTCCATTTTACTTGGTCTGGATTCGTTTTATAGTAATAGCTACTAGACATGTTCAAGACATTCAAGATCTCTTACTCTAATAGTTTAAACACTGATGACAGTCATACTTATAAGTCAAATATAAATGAAGTGATGGACCATTATAATAGGGATACAAATTAGGAAAGTTCAGGATATATAAAGATCCAATTGGATGATGCAATTGCTTGAGGATGCTGGGATATGGACATTGACCAAAGCAATGAGTCCGGTGCAATATGTAAAAAGTACAGTCTGACAGGTGTTAAAACAGGTAAATGACTAAGAATTTGAACCTTGATTCTGAGATTATCTTAGCAATCTCTAAAAACATTCTGTAACATGATTACTTTACTATTTCATTGATATGCCCTTGATCATTGATTAAAATGTGGTACCTTCATCAATGCTATTAATGATTCTTCTTGTACCAATCTGTCCTATTAATTGACATGCACTTTCTGTAAAGTAGCCACAAACTCTGCAAACATTTTAGGACATTAAAGACTAGAGTGAATATGACCTACAATTATGGTGGTAGTGTGAATAACATTTCTTTCTTGTCTCTTTTCTTTGTTGATCTTTTAGATCAACCTGCCATAGTATTTCACTGATAATGGATAAGTACTATTTATTAGGGAGGGCTACAGGCTGCTATATATGATTCATGAGGATAAGAAATAGATATTAATAATACTTCTCTCATATTATTTGCAAATTATTGGTACAAGTACTGATAGAAGAGGCTTACATGCACGTTATATGATGAGTAGTTCTAGATGGTGTTTGGTTAGCAAGATTTGACCATTGGAACCCAATTCAGAATGAGCAATTTGAATTCTGTATTTTGGTTGGGGCAATAGATTAGGGAAATTCATATTTTCCTTCTGGAAGGATTTAAAATTCTAATGGAAGAGCTTCAAGTGTCAAAAGCAAGGTTCTCAATTGCAGTCCGTATCAAGGCATACCGACGATATGCCGGGGCATATCGGCGGTACGCCCAAAAGGAACTGAAAAATCTCCAAAAATACCGAGGCCTACCGACCAGTACACCTCGGTAACGATCGAAATTTGAGGCGTACCGATCGGTACACCTCGATAACGAATGAAATTCAAGGCATATACTGATCGATGTGCCTCGGTAGCGATCAGATTTCGAACGTTACCGCTCGGTATAGATCTCGTATCGCTTGATAGAGGGCGGTCCGCATACCGGTATCCTCTCGGATCGTTATGTACCACCCGTACTGGGTGGTACACAGAAATTGAGAACCCTGATCAAAAGTATATTTTTTGTATATATATTTAAATCATAATAAATCAATTATGTCCTTCCTTCTATATAATTATACATCTCTTTATAACCAGATTTTTGTAATCAATCTTATTATTTTTTTACTATTATTAATAATCCATTTTGTATGTGTTTATTCATTAGCTTCTATTATTTAAATATCTCTATCTTTACATGCATATAATATATAAAATATTTATTATAGCTATTGCATATTATGATTATGATCATTGAATAAAAAAAAAAAACATAGTAAATGTTTAACACACAATCTAACTCAATAATGAATAAAAATATTATATATGACTAATTATTTAATTATAAATATTCATATGTTAAATATTAATTATTGGTAAAATGAAAATAATAATGTGCTTCTATTTTAATTTTGATTTCAATTCTGGCTTTGTAGTGTTTGTTTACTTCTAGGCTTCAAGCACAACTTTTGCATGACAAGCTGTTGTTTGAAATTTGTTGTAGGGAACTGCACAGAGACCTGAAGTACGAATAGTCACATGGAAAAATGATGAGCTAACAACAGATGCTTTGCCTGTCCATGGTTATGAGCATTATAAAGCAAAGGACTATTCCCTTGCACATGCTCCATTCTCAGGTTTTTTAACCTCTTATTTCAAGTAATATAAGTAAATATGTGAGCATGAAAAAAAAAGAAACTATGTGAGCAAGACTAATTTTATGTTGCTTGTGCTTTTGAATGTAGGAAGCAGCTATGCAGGAGGTCAGTGGGCTGCTGGTGATGAACCATTGTACTATATAGTATCACCTAAGGATGTTGTAATTGCAAGACCTAGGTTCGTGGTCTTTAAGTGTGCATGTCTTTTTAAATCAAAACTTGTGCTTTTCTTTGAAATTAATTTTAAACTGTTGAAGAGCTAAATGTGAGGATCCATGTAGCTGAACGTAACCATGTCAGACTCGAGGCTTTTGTTCTTTATAACTCTTTAACTGTTCAAGAGCTAAATAGTTGGAAATTATTTATCTGAATCTACTTAGTTTTGACATTAGACTTTAGTTCTTCCTTCACTTCTTGTAATTGTTAAATGTTGTTTTCAAGGCACGGTGCCCTTTAACTCATTTCCTTTTTAAAAAATAAATTATAATATTGTAATTTGTGCATTTGAAATTTAAGTTGATATAATAGTATAATTCATTAATTTTTATCATCTGTTTAAATTTATTTGTTTGTTGCGGTTAAGATTATTGTCTGCCAATATTAAGTCAATCATATTTGTGTGTCATATAAGGTTGTAACTTGTCATTATTAACTGTAAGTTTTAATGACCAGAGATGCTGAAGATCATATTTCTTGGCTTCTTCAACATGGTTGGCATGAAAAAGCTTTAGCTGCAGCTGAAGCAGGTCAAGGACGAACTGAGCTTCTTGATGAGGTATTCTATTTTGGCAATCCTTTTTTTTATCAAATGACCATTTTATAATTAATCAGGTGGCTGATGCAAACAAACTCATCTGACACTTGGGCCTTTGTTAAAAATATCTGCTACTTATTAATTTTGTATTCTTATTTTTTTATTTCTAATTGGAGGATCTGCATTTGTGATACTTAAGCAAGACATGCACTTTGCTGATCTATTCTAGTCCTTGCCAAGTGCTTATATAAAGCTCTTAAGTATTGAGCAATTTTCTCAGAATGGTATTATCTAGCATATGCAAACTTTCTTCGTATTTACTTATGAAGGAAAACAACACTAAGAATGATCAGTTTGACTTTTATTTTGAGAAGTGTTTGAACTTTGAAATGCCACTGAATTTCAGGGTAGTTGAGAGCTAGCAAAGTTTCAGGATACTTGTGAACTTTATATTTCTTATGTATAGCTTTCTTCTATTTTGATGTTTTAAGTCTCCTGAAATAGAATTCACTATTCCTGAGATGGGCAAACAAACATAAAAAAGGCCAGTCACCATGAACCATGATAATTTTGAGTTGCAAATGTTATGGAAACTAAAGTGAAAAATTTGAGTACTGCATAATATGCAAGTGGGATGTTAATTGCTTATTATCCTCTCAAAAATTGACAAAATACCTTTTGACAATGATGTTTAGACTTCAGAGTCCTTTAGTTTTTAATATGCAGGGCTTCCTTAAATATTATGTTCATTGTCCTTGATTGAGACACGATCTCTTTCCATTCTGTAGAAGTTAATCATCATAATATCCAATCATCTCCTAACTATTTTAATTTGTGGTTCCATAGTTTCTTGCTGACGCTCAATATTAGAACACAATTTTCATCATTTAAAGTGGAACCCAGTTTTTTAATCTGATTCTGTGAAAAATTTGTGGATAATAACTTGAATGCCAGGTGGGTTCAAGATACCTTGACCATTTAATTATCGAAAGGAAGTATGCAGAGGCTGCATCTTTGTGTCCTAAATTACTTCGAAGTTCTGCTTCAGCATGGGAAAGGTTTGTTAAAGGCCCAAACTGTATTTATGCTGGTATGTTTCAATGTAATAACATGTATTTTTCCTTGGTAGATGGGTTTTCCACTTTGCTCATCTTCGCCAGCTTCCTGTTTTGGTTCCTTATATGCCTATTGAAAATCCACAACTGAGTGATACTGCTTATGAGGTATGTATGTTAGATCTATCTACCAAGAATTACCATGCTAGTTGGCATATGTTAGCATGGGTTGCCATGAACCATACCAAAAAGATATTGACACCTGCCAAGCTGACTAATGCTGAAGGTACTGATGTGGCTAAGACAAATTTGTTGTCCATGCTAGGTAGCACAAGGCCATGGTGATCAACATGGCATGATTTGTGCCCAAAAGTATCGCAATACCATCGTGCTACAAAACAACAATATTTGCTATTTTGCAAACTTCATTTTGTGACTTATTGTATGATTTGCTAAGTGCAGTTAGATGTATACAACATGCAGGTTGCACTTGTTTCATTAGCTACCAATCCATCTTTTCACAAGCTTCTATTATCAACAATCAAATCGTGGCCAAATACACTGTATTCTTCAATGCCTGTTATCTCTGCAATTGAACCTCAGCTTAATACATCATCCATGACTGATTTTCTAAAGGAGGTAAAATTTACAATTTGTTTGTATTGTTCTTATCTTGGCGACATTTGTGATTTACTAATTCTTTGTGACAGGCATTAGCTGAATTGTACATTATTAATACTCAATATGAGAAGGCTTTTGTGTTATATGCTGATGTAAGTTTAACAGTTTTCGCAGTCCCTACATATCTGTGTTTTTGCATGCATGCCTTTGAGGCACATTTCAACTAGCTACAAAGGAAGAACCTGGAAATTCATGCTGACATTTATTAACATCAACATTCAGCTGTGATTTGAGTGTTTGTTGATCATGTCTATCTGTATATCTTTACAGTTGATGAAGCCCGAGATATTCGACTTCATTGAAAAACATAGTCTACACGATGCAATACATGACAAGGTATGTTAATTTTTTCTGCATGAAAAACAAAATCATGCGATAGTGAACTGTTCGATGTTATGATAAAAATCTTTATTGGGATCCATTTCATGAACAAGTCTTCAACTTCTCAAAAGATTCTCAATAATGAACAATACATGATCTCAACATATTCCTCACAGGAGATTGATATAACATAGCAGTGCAACATAAAATAATAATTATTTTTTATACAGAGAATGGGTAGATATATGTAAATAGTGGCTTTACTTTGCATTGTTCAGTCCCCATAGATAAACCTTTAGTACAAATAGTGTCTATACAAAGGAAATTTAAGTTTATTACATGAGTAATGACTTCACTAGCTGGATCAAGCCAACATACTTATTTGGAAGAGAAAAAGTTGAATTATCACATGCACTTGCATAATAATGGATTTGACTACAACATCTATTTCTAATCTGAATTCTTTTTAGCATATTGTTGCATAAGGTCATTTGCAAACATAAAAATTCTTGTTTCCGATGCATTGAATTAGTTTAAGGATATATTCAATACTTTGTATTTGTTCAAAACTAGTATGTCACAAGAAATGTCTTGCTGGTTGGCACATGTCAGTGTGAGTTGAAATCGTGAAGAAGGCATTAGCATCAATCATGTCAAACTATGATGCCAACATATGGCTAAACAAATCTTTGGCCTTGCACATAGAGTTGTGTGAATCATCACAACACAATCCATTATCATGATGGTGCTTTTTTATGTATTTATTTGTTAGATTATAGGCAATGGCAGCCCTTCATGCTTGGGCTCATCCCTACCTCACATATACTCTCCATAGTCGAGGCTGAATAATCACATGAGACCATGAAAGTTGGGCTGTTAATGTATGGAACCCAATATTGGACACCAATCTTCATGGTTTGAACCAAATGCATCATATCCTGACCAAATTAATGCATAATATGATGTTTTCAGATTTTTTTGATATGCGCTGTGCACACTGCAAACTGCAAAGTACTAGCAACAGGAATGGCATACACTTACTAAAGTACACATATATAGTACATTATCTAGAATATCATATGCAAGCAGAGAAAGGTACATGCCCCATTCAACATTTACAGGAGAAATAGTGATCAAGTTATCAGGTTTAATTAAAACATAAAGAACGCCTAAGTTACAAAGTAAACATGGTAGAAAATACTAGAGAGATTAAAACTGAGTTTTGAAAATAATATGATAACTTAAGCAGCATTTAGATAAACATAATGGAAAAGATTAGAAAATATATCATTTATCTTCAATGGAAATTTGCAACGTAAAGTTAACATCCTAACCGACTCTCTTAAACTTAGATGCTAACTAGCTCTGAAATTTGGCTAGGTAGAACTTATGCTTAAAACTAAATTGAAGACCATGTTGGACTTTCTACTTTTTGGGCTCTCTGGCATGTAAAGTACTTTCTAATTTGAAGGGCATCCTTTTTGCCCTTGGGTTTTCCATAGGCTGTCCTCAGTGAGGCCATCAGACTCTAATAGAATGACTTGGAATGGGATGGCATTGAAAGACGAAGAGGGAGGTCATATGTTTTTAAAGAAGAGGAGAGAAAGGATAAGAAGGGTGCATGTGTGAATGAAAATCCCTCTTCATTTTGTTGCCATGGAATTGAGGTACTATCCTGGTATTCTAACTTTTCAAATCATGTGCCAAAAAACCTCCTTGGAAGAGTTCATGTTGCAAAGTAGTTATACCATGATAACATGCAATATCGCACATTTACCCTCTTCCATATGGGCCTTAGTGGAACAGAGTACATAATTGACAAGAATGAACCATCACTGCAAAAAGGAGGATGTTCCAATATTTTCTGGGTTACTTAAGGGAGCACCAATGGATATCATAAATGATTTTACTTCCTTCTATAACTTCTTTTACAAAAGACCCTTGTATGATAGTTATTACTTCTTTTTGACAGTGTGTTTCTCTCTTCTTATTTTTCTCTTTGGTTATTTTTATTTGCTATATCATGCAGGTTGTAGAATTGATGACACTGGACAGTAAAAGAGCTGTACAACTCTTGATCCTACACAGGGATTTTATCCCACCATCTGAAGTTGTTGGACAACTTATAGGAGCTAGTAAAAAGTGTGATGAGAAATATTTGTTGCATTTATACCTGCATTCACTGTTTGAGATCGATCCACAAGCTGGAAAAGAGTTTCATGATTTGCAGGTGGTTTTCTTTATTTTGTTTTTTGTCCTAAAATATTCATTTGTTGGGCAAGAAAATTGCTGGTTTTATTTATTGAACTTTGATAACTAATTGATATTTTTATTTTTCTATTTTATATTTTTCAGTCACATCCTATTATCATGCATACAATGTTTACGAATGATTAAGTTGAATCCTTCAACTAACCACAGGTTGCATAAAGAAATGACGGGTGTGATCAAGTGCGATGTTTTGTCTTTGATCTCATCATGCATATAAAGTTCAAGATTTTCGTCATTAATTTATATCATTTTTGAATCATTCTTGTTTCCTTCAAGTTTGCAACATGATAATATATTAACTAATTTTCTTTCTAACTGTTTGTCCTAATATATGCACCCATCAACAATTGTTTGATAAAACAACATTCTCAATTCAGAATATGAGTATTACATTTTCTTTGTAATGTTCGTACTGAGACATAAGTTTACATTTTTTTTATAATGTGCATGGATAACATTTCTTTTCTGTTACAGGTTGACCTTTATGCAGAATATGAACCGAAGATGCTACTCCCATTTCTTCGCAGCAGTCAGCACTATAGACTAGACAAGGTTCAGCCTAATATCCCTGTGCTGGTTTGTTAATTATTCTGGTAAAATGGAAGCCTGACTAGCAGCATCTCTCAGGCATACGAAATCTGTGTGAAAAAAGATCTTGTTAGAGAGCAAGTATTCATTCTTGGAAGGATGGGAAACGTGAAACAAGCTCTTGCAGTCATCATCAACAAGTTGGAGGATATGGAGGAGGTATGTCCATCCATTCTTGACCTTCAAACTCCCCCTTCTCCAACTCTTTAAGTGCAGTTTCTTTTAATTGTTGTCTATTTTTCCATAACTGCTTTGGCATGTTCTTAAATCTTGAAAGCAACTGACTTGAGCATCCCGAACTTTGCATGCAGGCTGTAGAATTTGTTACTATGCAGCATGATGATGATTTATGGGAGGAGTTGATCAAGCAATGTCTCCGTAAGCCTGAAATGGTACATATGAGAAGCAAAATAGGTTACATGGACATTTTCCACGATATTTATATATTATGACTATAATTGTTCTTGTTTTGAACAATGAGCAGATAGGAATGTTATTGGAGCACACAGTTGGTAACCTTGATCCCTTGTATATTGTCAAAAAGGTTCCGGATGGATTAGAGATCCCAAGGTGAGAATGAATGATTAGTAGTATTATATTTTGCGCATCTTTGCTTGTTGGACCCTCTACCTCGGGACATTGGCCTCGTGCAATTGAATCGCTTAGATCGATCACCTGTAGGTTGATTCAGTTGCCTGCTTGGTGGGTTGTTATTTTCATTTTGTTTGGCATAACCTACCTGTTTGATAATCCATTCATCTTTCACTGTTGTACAAAAAGATTTTATCTGCATATACTATTCATCTCTGTCGCACCATGCTGCTGGCTCTTTTCTGTCATTGTCGTTGCAATTAATTTCTATTTCCGTAAATGCTCTTAGGTTAAGGGATCGTCTTGTGAAAATCATAACTGATTATCGAACAGAAACCTCTCTGAGACATGGATGCAATGATATCCTAAAGGTGCAGTTTCTTTTTTTATTTGTGTTCTAACTTGTTGAATTTATTCTTCATATTTTATCTTGTCATTCAATCTTGCTTGAACACTTTTCAGACCGACTGTGTGAACCTTTTGGTCAAGTATTACAACGAAGCTCGGCGTGCGGTCCACTTGGGAATTGAAGAAGAAGGAAACAGGAAGAAGGAAGATGATACATCTTTTGGCCAGAAAGTTGAAAGAGCATCAAGCAGCATAAAGACGATGGAACTCAAGTCCAAAACTAGGGGGGGCGGCCGATGTTGCCTGTGCTTCGATCCATTTTACATTCAGAACCTCTCTGTTGTTGTCTTCTTCTGTTGCCATGCATACCATATCTCCTGCCTTATCGGTGCCTCGGATTCCATGAACGAAACAAGTAATGCATCCGATAGCGACGATGACAGTGAGAACGACAATACCCAGCCAAGCAGGTCCCGAATGTGTTGCGTGTTGTGCACTACGGCTGGTAGTGAGTTGTATTAGGCGGAAGAGTGTTTTCTTTCTGGTGAGATTATGCTTTTCAAGTGAGCATGTGTAATTTTTATGCCTAATTGGCACATGTGTTTTGTAGGTTAATCACTATCTTTCTAATTTGACCTCTTCCACAGCTGTTTCACCTCATAAGTCCTTGTGCTTTGGCTCTTTTAACCTTTGGTCAAACTGACTTGCTACAAAGATTCATCCATCCCATGTTCTAAGATCGGGCATCACATTTGGGACCAGTCTTGTCACGACCTTAACTCAATGACTTGATGTGTTGACTCCAAATATCCAAATTTTCAATAATTATGGGCCTCTCAATTTTAAATGAATATTATTATCTCTTTCGTTTTACATGCATCGGTAGTGTGGCGTGGGCTGCCGCCCCCTATGCTTATCTGTAGCTTTGCTAGTCTGCTGTTTTCACCTCATAAGTCCTTGTGCTTTGGCTCTTTTAACCTTTTGGTCAAACTGACTTGCTACAAAGATTCATCCATCATGTTCTAAGATCGGGCATCACATTTGGGACCAGTCTTGTCACGACCTTAACTCCACTGACTTGATGTGTTGGAATCAATATCCAAAAATTTTCAAATTTAAATCAAAAATTTTCTCTTGCATCCAATATAGGACTTGAATGAATGTTATTCTCTCTTTCAACGAAGGTTTGACGCCATCTTTAATATCAACATGTAATCCATCCAGAATCAATTCTATTCCGCCTTTTTCATATGGGCCTCTCAATTTTAAATGAATATTATTATCTCTTTCGTTTTACATGCATCGGTAGTGTGGCGTGGGCTGCCGCCCCCTATGCTTATCTGTAGCTTTGCTAGTCTGCTGTTGTCAACTCAATAATGCAAACAACATCAACTAATAATACAAAACATCGGGCAAACTCAATACTTATATCGATGCGAAGTTTTTGTAGTTCAGTTGCAGCCTCTGTACAACTCGGTTGCATGTAATTAAGATATGATTCCTATTTGAAAAGCATGACATACTCCTATAAAATAAATTTACATGTGCAAAAGAGACGAATCCTGTGCTCCGCTCCAAGATTTCCGTAACTCGAACCCGAGTCATCCAAGTCACAAAGAAACAATCTTATCATACTGCACTACAAAGTTTACGTGGTCAAACATCTCGATGAGAATAATCCCAATTGGTGAAATCTTTTTTATTTATTTTATTGTATTTCCAACAGGGATGCAAAGGGAAATCTTTCCTGAGCACCAGTGAAAAATAACCAAATACGAATTCAGCTTTTCCCTTTAGGATCAGGGCAAGGAATTATACCCCATTTCTTCCGCACATCCTCCAAGTCCTCGTGAAAATGCTTCTCATAGTACACACACATGAGATCCGTGGATGCCATACCTGCCCTAATAGCCCATGGAAAGTAATGCCGGAAGAAGAGAGCCCTTTGCTTTTCGCTAAACCTTGTCGAACCTCCAACAACTGACAGTGCACACATAGGAAGAAACATTTGCTCAAATTCAATCACTTTAAGAGCAGACTCACCTATCAGGTTCGTCGGAAGGCCAAATAGGACATGCCAGAAGTCATGCACCTCACGAGCACGTGTGGCCACATATGCCAGTTCATCTGTGTCCATGAATCGGACAGGCGGACGGTCATCCGGAGAGAAGTTTCTTGTTCCCATGAATCTTGCATAAGCGGAACCGAATGTGCTTTCTGGCAAATCCCAGGCATGTGACACTTTGGAATCAATATCCAAAAATTTTCAAATTTAAATCAAAAATTTTCAAATTTAAATCAAAAATTTTCAAATTTAAATCAAAAATTTTCAAATTTAAATCAAAAATTTTCAAATTTAAATCAAAAATTTTCAAATTTAAATCAAAAATTTTCAAATTTAAATCAAAAATTTTCAAATTTAAATCAAAAATTTTCAAATTTAAATCAAAAATTTTCAAATTTAAATCAAAAATTTTCAAATTTAAATCAAAAATTTTCAAATTTAAATCAAAAATTTTCAAATTTAAATCAAAAATTTTCAAATTTAAATCAAAAATTTTCAAATTTAAATCAAAAATTTTCAAATTTAAATCAAAAATTTTCAAATTTAAATCAAAAATTTTCAAATTTAAATCAAAAATTTTCAAATTTAAATCAAAAATTTTCAAATTTAAATCAAAAATTTTCAAATTTAAATCAAAAATTTTCAAATTTAAATCAAAAATTTTCAAATTTAAATCAAAAATTTTCAAATTTAAATCAAAAATTTTCAAATTTAAATCAAAAATTTTCAAATTTAAATCAAAAATTTTCAAATTTAAATCAATTCAATTTTTAAAGAATATTATTCTCTCTTTCGTCGGTACATGGCATCGGTAGTGTGGGGTGGGTGACGCACCCTATATTATCTGTAGCTTTGCTAGTTGCTGTGTCACTCAATAATGCAAAACAACATTCAACTAATAATACAAAACATCGGGCAAACTCAATACTTATTCGATGCGAAGTTTTTGTAGTTCAGTTGCAGCCTCTGTACAACTCGGTTGCATTGAATTAAGATATGATTCCTTTTGAAAGCATGACATACTCCTATAAAATAAATTTACATGTGCAAAAGAGACGAATCCTGTGCTCCGCTCCAAGATTTCCGTAACTCGAACCCGAGTCATCCAAGTCACAAAGAAACAATCTTATCATACTGCACTACAAAGTTTACGTGGTCAAACATCTCGATGAGAATAATCCCAATTGGTGAAATCTTTTTTATTTATTTTATTGTATTTCCAACAGGGATGCAAAGGGAAATCTTTCCTGAGCACCAGTGAAAAATAACCAAATACGAATTCAGCTTTTCCCTTTAGGATCAGGGCAAGGAATTATACCCCATTTCTTCCGCACATCCTCCAAGTCCTCGTGAAAATGCTTCTCATAGTACACACACATGAGATCCGTGGATGCCATACCTGCCCTAATAGCCCATGGAAAGTAATGCCGGAAGAAGAGAGCCCTTTGCTTTTCGCTAAACCTTGTCGAACCTCCAACAACTGACAGTGCACACATAGGAAGAAACATTTGCTCAAATTCAATCACTTTAAGAGCAGACTCACCTATCAGGTTCGTCGGAAGGCCAAATAGGACATGCCAGAAGTCATGCACCTCACGAGCACGTGTGGCCACATATGCCAGTTCATCTGTGTCCATGAATCGGACAGGCGGACGGTCATCCGGAGAGAAGTTTCTTGTTCCCATGAATCTTGCATAAGCGGAACCGAATGTGCTTTCTGGCAAATCCCAGGCATGTGACACTTTGGCAGATATTACACGTGGACGCTCTAGAAGAACTTCCTGAAAGAAAAACATTCTGTGATGAATCAGGTAAAACAATTAAGTTGTGACGACACTTGTGACGGAACTCATGCATGCTCCAGTTGCCATAGTCAAGTGCATGAAAATACTAAGATGATTATGTTGAATCTCATGCTTATTAGAAATTTTGCTTAAGATTGTTAACAATAGACAAAGGAATTCACCCTTAGGAAGGGCTATCATCTCTTCCCATGTGGTTATGTGACTCCTACCGATCATAAGATTCAAGTGTTCGGCACCAACGCATATTTGATGCACATCTAAATTTGGCAAAAGCAAGTTTCCTTTTCCACACTTCAGAATATTGATGTTCGAAATTAAAAACTTCTGCATGTGTCTCCCAAAAAAAAAATCACCTTCCCATAGAATTCTGGAGCCTCTGACTTAGAAAATGTTCCAATAAATAGGGTTTCATGTGAATTCACATGTTGTTCTCTTCCAAATCCTTATTAAGGTGCAGCCTTTGTGTGTCGAAATAATTTATTTATTGTCTTAAGCCTCTATCAGTGATCAAACTCCGACCAGAAACATTAAAATTGTCTGTGTTATAAGAATCAGTCGAATATTGGTTCTGACAACCTATCAGACCTAGCACAGTCAATAAGGACACAACAAATAAATAGGCTTAACAGGCATTACAGCTACATGTCACAGAAGAAGAATTGCCATAACTGAGGGTTCAACATGGAAAATTGAGGTATCCTGTAGGGTTTTTAATCCAGTTAATAAATCGATGGTTCTTATGAGGCCTGCATCCACCTCTGGTTAATGTGATATATCACATATATTCTCATGTACCTATACACATGCATAAGCTTATTATTTTAAAATCTTAGGAAGTTAGTTATCTTTACCAGTCAAATACATAACTACAATGGCGTGTAAAAGATCACACTCTACAAAACTTTTACTAACATTTTGTGGGACACAACATTAACTCATTAGTTGAGAAATATAGAACTGATTGTTTCTTTGGTTGTCAAGTAGATGTACTCACTCTGCCTTCGCTGCTATTCCTCATCCGCTCAAGTACCCGCTGAAAAGCTGGCTTCCCAGTGGTCTCACCTAGCGCAGCTATCAAATCTGCTCTTCTAGGATCCATCAAGGCACCAAGAGCTGAACCAAGAGCAACTGCTGCTTGTTGCCATCCCTTTAGAGGAATCCGTGCTCCTTCCATGATTTTGAATTTAACTTCAGACCTACTTGAAGAATGACACGGTTGTCACAAGCCAGACTTTATAATCTACAATATTAGGCCACTAATAGACCCAAGAATGAATTAACAAAACACCATAATAACTACAGTCAACACTAACTGAGTCCATGGTGATTATGCATACATAGCAAGAACAGATAGTCAGATACTGAAGAACACAACTTACTAAAAAAAAAAATTATACTATAATCATTGTCTACTTCAATGGGACATTGAAAAACGATGTTGAAGAAGGTTCTCTATTTAGTGGATCAGCTTAGCTTAAATCTTCCAAGAAGCTATTTCCCAACTGAATCAGGTTAATTATGTCTTCATATCTTGATGATTCTTGCTTAATGTGTATAATCCTCCCTGTTTCTATTTATTGCTCTAGTCATTACTATAGCAGTGGTTGTTACAATCATTCTTATTATTATCACTCTTCTTTCAGTAAGTGAACTTTGTTCCACATCAAAACATAATTCAATTATCATAGGAGCTAACCATTGCCTTGGACTATATTTAGGTACAAACCTAATAGGCAAAAATTCTAATCTTGGAAAAACCATCTACTACATTATCTTAACGGTTTCATTTACACGACTGACTATTTTGTCCTCTACAAAGTATTGGTTTGCAAAACTCTGATCCCCATCATTACCATCGCCAATCATATGATTATAACTATTTGTTATATTGTGGGGCTACAAACATTTGGCTTCCATGTCCCTTGTCTTTGATAGTTAAAATGAAGATTCTACCTTTTCATTTAGAGTACCTTCTGTCATGAAAATTTTGGACTTAAAACACAAGGGAACAATTGTGTGTTTCTTTGGAGTGACAACAACCAGTAGATGTATGAGAAGAAGGTAAATGATCCTTTAAACGCTTTGCAGCATATATAGAATCGTGTGAAGGAGAAAATAAACAACAAAATGGGCCAGAATATGTTCAACAAACTCATCAGTAAAAAGCCCCAACGCAAAACGGATGAAAATTGATACAGATATCGATACGTTCAACGGTAAAAGGTCAGGCTTGGACTAAAATGTGTTCCTCGGAACATATTCGGATGAAATTGCTATTTTCTAAATAAAACCACCAAATTAGGTTCCTTGTGTTCAGACTCTTGATCGATTTTGCTATATCCACAAGATTCGTTCGAGGCGCGGCTTCGTTAATCATCTTCTCAAATATGCAGTCCTAAACCCTATCTGCCTACTGGTATGAGTTAACAATCAGCTCTTCCATAAATCTTAAAGCAAAAAACGAAGCATCAGTCGAATATAATGACCTCATAAACATACAACAACAGCGATCACGTACCTTGAAGTGCTTCGAGTTCCGATCGAAACCAGAAAACCGACTTGGGGTCGTCGCCTTCTTATCCAAGCGAGGAACTGAGCGGCGATCGTAGCGATAGTAGATTCACCGATGGAGATCGATAAATCTACGGGCGCAGGGTTCCGGGAACATTATTTAGTTCGTTTCCTCTATCGAACCCACAAGACTTTGCTACCCTAAGCAGTATTGGCTTGTCGACCGGGCCCCAGCATCGTTCCAGTAACTCCTTAATTTCTAACAGAGGGACGCCATTCGATGATCCTCCGCTATAAGATTTGTGCTTTGAACGCGATTAGACGGTCATCCGCTATAAGATGCTTGCAAAATATCAAGATTCGTGCTCTTAGAATAAGCACCTGTACATCTCATACAGGTGCAATTATATATATATATATATATATATATATATATATATATATATATATATATATATATATATATATATATATATATATATATATATATATATATATATATATATATATATACACACACATATATATATATACACACATATATATATATACACATATATATATATATGTATATGTATGTATATGTATGTATATGTATATATATGTATGTATATGTATGTATGTATGTATATATATACATACATACATATACATACATATACATATATATATATATATGATCTTGATCATCTAAATCATTAAGAGACAATCCAAGACAAAGAGTCGTGCTCTTCCGAAATTTCAACTTTTGACATTTGAAATTGTCATTGGATTGATGTCACTGCCAATATTGGTACGTCAATATTTGACCATTCAAAAGTCAAACTCCAACACCACACAGAAGTAGAATAACACAAGTAATTTGTTCTAAAGAATAGCACGGACAAACTATCGTTACAAGCAAAAATAACATACCGAATGATTGAATTAAGATTAATCAATAAGCTTGTCCGTTCAACTACAAACATTGTTCTCCACTGGGTTACACATAAAAGGAACTTGGCAACCATATACCCTTGCAAATCCAATCCAAAAAATAAGCTAAAATTCGGCTCTCTTCTACAACCTAGCAGATTATGATCACATTAGAAGCATCAGATTAATATTAGAAGTTAAATTTCAATGTAAGAAGCAAAGCCTTTTTCACATCAGAAAAGGGATTAACAAGAAATGGAGTGCTATGCATTTGGAGGCCAAAGCTTTGGGTCTTGTGTGGTATCCATGACAGCAGGAGGCAACCACTGCCACATTGCCATTCCAGGGAACCCTGCAAATGGGGCTGTTTTATCGGCTGAGGCCTGAATCTGTGGAACAAATGCAGCAGCGGCAGCAGCAGGATGGAATGCCATTGGATGTGGCAAGAAGCTTGCTGGAGGCACACTCAAGACCTTGATTTGTTGCTCTAATTTGTCCTTGTCAGCTTTCAGCCTCATCTTTTCTTCCCTCAGCTCATTCTTCTCCACCTAGACATCATAAAGGTGCATTAGAATACCAGTTACAAAAAGTAACACTTGGTCTACCGATTTATCTCACAGTAAAATTAGCTAAATAGCATGCCTAAGAAAAAACCAAGATAGTTTCATAATCCATTCAAAAAAAAATTTTGAAGTTTTTAATAAAGATAGTCCCTTTCTTAATATTGAAACAATTGTGTAATTTCATTGAGTCTGTAATCCTTTAGATCCCAAAACAAATCTTAAGCCAACACTGTAAACATAATCTAAGCATACATAACCAAACATAATCTAAGCCATCCTGGTTCTCTGAGATCTATGTCCTTACACAATCACCGAAGAATCTTCATCGGGACAGTCTAGAAAGAAAAATAAATAATTACTCAATCCTATAACCTATGTGCAGATAAATAGTGAAAAACAATATCAAGACCATGTGACTAACCCTCCATCCATATCTCTTCTGAAACCTGATGGTTCTGTCTTTGATTCTCCTTTCACTATAGATAGAAAAAGGGAACAGTGGAACAGAAGGGCTCAACAGAGATGCATCATGAAATACCACAATCCAATTTGTAAGATCCTTGTTAGAAGCCATAGTAATTCATAGGTAGGAAAAAGATTAAAAAAAAAAAGAAACATGACTGTAAACCACACCTTCAGATCCTTAATTGCTTCATGAAGCTTTTCATTTGATTCCTTAAGTTCTTGTGCTTCTGCTCTTAACTGCATCAACACGCGAGTTGCATCACCTAAAATACTTGCTTTGTCAGCTCTTGGAGGTCTATTGGGATCAAGGACTGAACTCAATTCATGGAACCTAAAAAATCATTCAAAATCATTTGCAACACAAGATTAGGGTCTAGCAATGAACCAAAAAAACATGCACCAAACAAATACTACGCTTGCATTTTTTTCTTTTAAAGTGAGATACCTCTCATTTAACCTATCCCGTCGTACTTTTTCACGACAGGCTTTAGACTTTGATGTATGTGGCTCATTTCTTGCCCTGAAAAAATCATAGAAACTTTTTTTGATGAACTCCCTAAAAATTTGAACATAAATTTAAAGAATAAACCAATAACAACCTTAGAAAGTGACACAAGAAATAGCAGTCTTAAGAATATTTCCCTTTTTTTACATCATTAGAAAGCGCCAGAGAGAGAGAGAGAGGTACTATTGTAGCCTCAACTATGTTATCTAAATACTACAAGGTTATAAGAATGGTTCTATCAAATTATAGAGCTTTGACAGCAACCTAGTATCTTATGCAGTGCAGATTAAAGTATTGCAACTTGATCTTGCAACGGGTATGTATAGAGTTAGAAACTTCACCTTCCATCACATATGGTTCTTAGTTAAAACCATCATCAAGTCTTCATGAAACAAAACCAAAATCACTTTTTGTAAACAAAATAATTTTACTCAAGTTCATTGATTGACCTGCACCCCTTTCACAACCACGAAGTAAGTAAAACTTCTTTGTTGACAGTTGTAACTTAAATCTCCATTCAATGTTAGACCTCATTGATCTCTTCTAACTTAATTTAATGAATGGAAATAATATGATTACATCCATCTCCTTATAGCAAATATAAATTGCAGTGTCACTAAAGAACACGGTGGCATATTGAACTGTAATTTATACAACGTCACTGTTACTCCTTATGGAAGAAGTCCACACTAAACCAGACATACTAAAGCGATCTGATAAAGAGAGAAATGCTCCTAAGTTGGGCTTTAACTTTTAGTAGGAAAAGTATCAGCTATAAGAGATGCTCAATAAGTACAAAATCCAAATGTATGAAAATAGAAAATTAAAACTTAAAACTAACACCATATTACTCCTCATAGACAATGCAAATCCATGTATAAAAAATAGGTGATTCTCCTAATAAACTATTCACCCCAATTTCAGTTATAAGATTGCTGATGCCCACATGACACTTCTTATGTACAAACACAAAAACATAAGGAACTTGAGAGGATTGTCATATTTTCCCTTTCCTAAGATTAAGGTCTACAAAATATATATATACCGGCTGGATGAAACAAATTCATCGTACAATATATCCAAATCCAGAATCCATAGACTCTGAAATTGTAAGTTTCACAGAATTATCAGGGAAAGAAGAGAAAATTTTACCTTTTTCCAGAGCTATTCTGCTCAAGACTGCGGAAATCCCTATGTGTCTCTTCATTCGCCATTCTGTTGCAATTGTCAACCCAAAACGCGTTAGATTAGCACAAAAAGGATGTGAAACCCCACCAGAGCACCAGAACTGCCTCACCCGAGGAATCTCGGAGCAGACACAAATAAACAGACGAATCACAACCAGTGACCATGTGAAATGGATGAGAGTTAAGATTTCGGGTACCCAGCAGTCGGAACCATGTCGCGGAAGCTACCAAGGGCGTACTGCAGCTCGCCATCGGAATCGCCACCGTCGATCCAAAAATCCTCGATCGGGTCCGTTCCCATAGAGGATGGAACCTTCTCCGCTTCCTCGGGAGCGATTTGGAGACCCTGATCCGGCTCCGCCACGGCTCCTCCGCGCGGCGAGGAACCAGAGGTAGAATAGGATTTCCGGATCCCGCAGTGGCTATTGCACGAGAATGAAACCGGGAATGAGGAGGTGAAGATGGGTTTTGCTTTCTGTGGGCTGGGTTTCGAGGGAGGAGGTGGAATTGCCGGTCTTTCTCCGAAACTTCCGTTATTTTTCTAAGGATCTGAACCGTCAAATGATTTCATCAACCGTGGAGTTCGCGATGGACGGTTGGGATGGCTGTGTGACCAACGAATTATTTCATGTTAATGAACGGTTATAGCCAACGATCCGAAGCCAAAATTGCATATTCGTCCCCGCCACAATGTCAAATTATGTTCTTTATCAGGACAATATTTGAAATTGCTTCTACGTCCTTGAAAGTGGCTTTTGTCTTAAATAGTTATATATAAATATATATACATATAAGCACCACATTGTTTAAGAAATAAAATAAAATAAATTATTTAAATTTAAATGGATATATATTAAGAAGATATTTACTAAGTTAGAAGAGACGAGATAATTATTATTAGTAATATAAGGAGAAATAGAAGGAGAGTCAAAGAATTTTACTAAAACTTTAAATAAAAATTAAATATTATTAGTTTAATAAAATAAACTTTAATATGTACATAGTTCAATAATAACAAAATATTCACATAACGGATCCTAAATAATTATCTTGTAATTATATTTATATTATATATATATATATATATATATATCCATTCTTGAAAGGTGTTTGCAATTTTATATCTTAGCAGGGATGACAGTGCAAACTTTCCACGCCGCAACCAAACTCGAACGTGAAGAATTACGCAGTGGTTGGATCTGCTACACGTGTCTGTGTAGAGATCTAAGCCGTCCGATCAACTTGGTTTGGTGAGTTGTTACGGCAATTGCCACGTTTCTTTGATGAATTGACGGCACATTTATTGTGTTCAATGTGTCCGCCTCGTGTGCTGTGTCGGTCACCAACAGATGATGGAATGAGTCAATCAGGATCTTCTACTATTCGAATCGAATCCGTTTCCCCATCATCCAATCTAAACCGTCCAAAGACTCTGTCCTCGTATTTCGACCGCCCATCCCCACAGCGACATCCAACCGGAAGGTTGAGGCGCTAATAAATTGACGGTGGAGATATGAAGAGAGGGCGAACGTAAGGTTGAGATCTAAGGAATGCGGCCCTCACTCCGTTAACGAGTGGATCAGCATCAACTACGGATTCGATTTAGATCTGCGGATTCTCTGAGAACACCTACGTGTCATCAACAATCACTGCAAAAAGAGAGGAAAAAATGTTTATTAGTAGACATGTTAGGTACGTTTCAACAGTCAGCACAATAAATAATAATAATAATAAAACTTTTGTGCACTAATGGGTAATATTACTGGGTAGTTAGTTATAGTATTTTGATTCTTATACTTTAAAAATTTATATTAATTTTTTTATAATTATAAAAATAAAACATTTAGGTTCATTTATCATAATAATATTAGGTTTACTAATAAAAATATATAAATAAAAGATAAAAATAATTTTAACGTTTAGTAGCGAATAACGTTGATGGTGGCGGATGGCGACGTCACTGGCATCGACGTTGACGTAGTTGTCTAACCGCCTTCGATAATGATAAGGTTTACTCTCATCATGTGTCATCTGCCTCCACGAGAAGTACATCGTTGACCTCATCGCCACTCGTCCTGTGTTACTTTATATCTGCGTAGACATTAACATAATTGTTGCTCAGAAACTACATTAGCGTCCACACATATGATGGTGGTCATTTCCCATCTTCTCACTCCTTCGCTATCCCATTCTCTTAGAAGCAACACCCCAGAATCTCTAATTCCCTCTCCTATCCTCTTAGAAGCAACACCCCAGAATCTCTAATTCCCTCTCCCATCTCACCATAACTAAAGATGCCTCTGCCCGCTTCCTCCATCATAATCAAAACTTGCATGTGATAAAGGGGTAGGGCAAAGACGTCCTTAGTTACGATGGGATATGGGAGGGGGATTTAGGGATTTCAAGGCGTTACTCTTAGAAAAATGGGATGGCAAAAAAGCGAGGGATGGAGAGTGGCCACCATTATCCATGTCGACATCGACGCAATTTTCAATCAATAATTGTGTTAGCATCAACGTAGATGTAGAGCAGCACAAGGCGAGAGGTGATAAGGTCGACGGGTGACATCGCAATGAGAGCAAATATTATCGTCATCGGAGGCGGCCAAATAACTAAATCGGCATCGACGTCAACGTCATCGTCGTCTGTCACCAAATGTTAAAATTATTTTTATTATTATTTATTATTATATTTTTGTTGGTAAAACTGATGTCATTATGATAAATGGACCTAAATATTTTATTTTTATAATTATAAAATTATTAATATAAATTTTTAAAATATAAAAATCGAGGTGAAGATAGCTAATTTCATGGAGCACTAATTAGCTGATATGATAAATAATTCGCACGAAATATAATTTTACATGGATGTCATATCAGTAGTGTTTGAAACTGGCCTTACTCCTTATCAGGAATCCTAATGGTCGACATTAATTACAGTCAATTATCTAAGCTGCTTGATCTTTTGCATGCTGTGTCTACAGAATCAAGTGTTTTGCAAGTTAACTTCGATTTTGGAGTTACCCATTGTTGGCAAATCTCTGTTCGTGATGGCAATGGTAATAGACGATGAAATAGTTCCTAATACGAACCAGCAAGTCGCTTTTAGCAATTGAAGAAGATGAGTTGAAGAAGAAGAGTAACATTTTTGTTCCCTTAAGATTAAGCTCACAAATGTTATAAACTTCTATAAACTTAATTAGGTTTAACGGGTTAATTAAGATATGAATTAGATTATCTAAGGTGCACGAGTCCGGGTGGGATCCGTGCGGGCTCAGTATAAAAGGCCGAGTTGTGGCAACCCAAAACCACCGTTGCAGCCACAAGACCTACGGCGACGCCATCAGCCTCAGCAGCGGCCAAGCACGACCGCCACGACGATACTTCCTGTCGCGACTCTGTGCAGCCACCGCCCTCAACAAGGCCGCCGCACACCGGCAGGGCCAGCGACCGTCGCAGGCCTTCGCCCGCCGCTGCCCACAGCAGTGCCGCCGACCGCAGCAGCTGCCCACGGAAGGGCCGGCAACCACGGTAGGCCGCCGCCCGTCGCTGTACCGCTGACTACAGCAAGCTGCCGTCCACGGTAGCGCCGCCGACACAGCCGGGCAGTTCCCACTCAGCCCTTTCCTCGACCTCTATCCTCTCGACGGCCGCAAACCAATCCGGCCGCAGCCTCGATCACCTACGATGGAGGAGATCGGCCAGTTCGAGGCGTAGTTAATTCCCTGGTTCTCCGCCGACACAGAAAACTAGGGAAACCCTAATACGCAACTCCTCGAGGGAAGAAGCCATTTCCCTCTTGTTGATCTGCTGTATGGCGTCCTCGCAGAGCAACATCCGAGATGGATCGGCCGGCGGAAGCGGCGGCGAGGGGGGTGGAGGTGGAGGAGGAGGAGACGTGGCATGGCTTTCTTCCATCTCCGAAGCCGAACTTGTAAGCGCTGCAAACCCGACTCTTTCTGCACCTGCCCTTTCTGTTTCTCAAGTAGATTGGTGGCGTTATCCATGAGAGGTTGTTCTTTTGCTTGTTTCACTCCGTGAATCTGACCAGCAAATCTGCTTGGCCTCACTATCTTGGAGATTGTCGTTGTCCTTTTTTGTATTCTGTACTCTGGAATAATCTCGCATCTCTAGTCCTTGGCATATCCATATGTAAATTTGAATTTTCTGTCATTTTTGTGCTTTCTTCGGCCTCAAATGTAAATTTGTTTTCATATCCATATGCAGGATTTTCTTATTAGCCTGAAAGAATTGATTGTCAGACGGGCAAAAACCATTGGCCATAAGTATCTTGCCGACAAATTTGATGTGAAAATGCTTAGAGCTCTGGGTAAGTTGGATCCACATTGTTCCGTTTAATTTAAGCTTTTGAATTTAAGATTAACTGTACAGATTTGCGATGATGTTTTTGGGTGTCTAAATGAGATGATTGTTAAGAAAAAAGTTGCAACTTTGAAAAATGCATTTAGAGGAGGAGACAAGGATCTTCTGGTGCTGTTGTGTGATAGAGAATTAAATTGATTTCCTTGTTCATCATTCATAATTTCACCTTGTGAAGGTGAAATATTCACACGTGATGATTTGCTAAATCATTTTGTCAACTTTGTTCTAGGAAGGTTTTATTCACATTCTTTGGTTGGTAAGTTTGATGAACTTTGCAAGATGTGAGATGGTTTCTAGGAGTCTTGAATCAGCTACATAATGCCTGGATTTTGTCAATTGTTAGTCAGAACCAAGTTGTTATTTATCTGAAATGCCATGATGGAACATTTGATTGTATAGATAATTTTTTTGCAAGTTTTCTTTCACCTGACATAATGTATTGAAGAGGTTCTTCTGGTGCTGTTGTGTGATAGAGAATTAAATTGATTTCCTTGTTCGTCATTCATAATTTGACCTTGTGAAGGTGAAATATTCACACGTGATGATTTGCTAAATCATTTTGTCAACTTTGTTCTAGGAAGGTTTTATTCACATTCTTTGGTTGGTAAGTTTGATGAACTTTGCAAGATGTGAGATGGTTTCTAGGAGTCTTGAATCAGCTACATAATGCCTGGATTTTGTCAATTGTTAGTCAGAACCAAGTTGTTATTTATCTGAAATGCCATGATGGAACATTTGATTGTATAGATAATTTTTTTGCAAGTTTTCTTTCACCTGACATAATGTATTGAAGAGGTTCATATTTGGAAGGTACAACAATGGCTACGTAATTTTGACAAAATTCTTATGTAGTATATGCATTTTTACCAATGATCATTATTGTGAAAATTCTCACTCCACATCTACCAAAAATCTTAATTGGTCTTTTTTTTTGAAACCCCATCCCATATCTATGTGGTGCTTGTCTAAGATTGTGCTTTTGACATCGATAAAATATGTTATTGTTTTTGGTCGCATCAGAATTTTAGTTCTTGTACTATTAATGACTTTGATCCCCAGTTACCAATTATCCTAGCATTTTGTGGTTGCTATTTTCTTTCAAGACAATTGTCTTTTTTTTTTATATCTAAATGGAAGATAGGTCTTAGTTGATTTTGTTTTTTCTTGCAACATTTTGTCTTACTCTGTGCAAATATGATAAAACTTATTTTTATTAGTAAGTTGCTTTAAACAACAATCTGAAAGCAAAATTGAAGGACTGTGAGGTGGTATATGTCTCTTAAGTGATGTGCTTTATGGAAAATTGACTTTCATCGACAACATGGAGTAATTACATGAGGATAGTATGCAGATTATATAGGAATTGCCTTCAATGGAGGGTTATCCATTGTCTGTCTTAATCATGAGAAAAATTATTACTCAGTGTTAACTCTATTTCAGGTATTGTGTTGTTGGAATATTTCAAAGAACATGCAGAAAGTGCCTGTGCTCCCAAGTTGGCTGAGACGTTGGCATTGTTCAATGGATGTGGTTCTGGCACTCAGCCTAGTCATGCCTCTATGGTTGTTAGTGAATCGATGCAAGCTTCAAGTTTTATGACCCCAAGGCGTAAGCGCATGTGGGAAGGGTAAGTTCTGAATTTTTTAAAGAAAATGTTATATGCATTTCTTTTGTGGGGGATAGACTGATGACAGCATCTGTTAGTCTAATTCACTTTCTTTCTTGAAGTAATCTGTAGTTATTTGTTGCTAGCATTCCTCTTTGTTTCATGCTCTCATCAACCTTTCTCGAGCATACATCCTAAAATCTCCATATTCAGTGTGATTATGTAATTCCTTCTTGAAATAGCCTAATCAAGTTGTACTCTTCAATCAAGAAAATTTTACAGAGTGCTATATTTTTCTCATGCTTGCTCATGTTTTATATTTGTTCGAGTTTGCACCATAATTTATCAAAAAATTTGCTTTCCATGGATGATTTAAGTTTGAATATTCTTTTACAGCTTATGCGAAGAGAAACCTTCTAGTTGCAAGAAACTGAAAATGCCAAAGAAGTGACCTTTTGTACCAGATCATGTAGAAGTTACTCGGTGCATGCATCCATTGATCTTTCATGAAGGTCATTGGACGATGTTGGCTGATGGTTTGATCTCGTTATTGAACTTTGTGATGATTGGAGGCACAAGCATTTTGTCCAAAATCTCACTGCTGGTTGGGATCTCCTATGGAAGAAAAGGAATCATAAAACATTTGATTCTAAAATCACTGCAGCTGTGGCATTACCATGTTAGAACATTGTATTTATGTTCAAATGGGTTTCTTATTAGGTTAGAATTGATTTGAGCTTAAGCCTGAGGCAATTAGTATTTCTTTCTAACAAATGGGTTTGTCTCTTCATATTTTTCTTCAAAAAAGAAATATTAATGTGAAGCTTATTTTCATACACTTATCAGAGTTTTGGAACTTAGCCTCTCAAAATCTTATGACTCGTACCCCTTTTGCTCCTATGCAACTTGTTTATCATCCTAAAATTTATGATTATGCACTTGTTGCTACTTGAGTTGCTAATTTACTTGTTTGTTTCTAGATTCATGTAAAACACTAATCATGCAGATGAAGTGCGACGAAGTTGCTACTTGCTAGGCATCAATAGTCACTAATTTTGATCTGGTTTGTCACTTGATTCTAAATGCATACTAATATATTATTCTTATGCCAAGTTGTATACAAGTTATAGTTTACATAAAACATATTAAATTTTTATGTTATGGTTGAATTAAATCTAGAGCTATTTGTTCCTCAACAAATCCAATCCAGAACTAGATTAAAGAAACAGAATGAAATTGAACCCAATGTTCAAGAACAGCACTTCATAGATCTGATGCAGAACAGACATCCAAATCTTACAATTGCAATGCATTAGTAATCCATAAAAACAAGAAAACAAAAAATCACTGTTGGCTCATCTTAACCATTTACCTTAGTTTCTACTTTTCTTTGCACTGTCAGTCACTCTTTTGCACTGATTCTAGAATCCATTACTAAATGCTGCTTACTCCTTTGGAAATCTTGATCAAGAATGAAGATTCTTGAAACCCTCTGGTAACAAACTCTGTTTACTAAAAGGAAGCCTTCATGTACAAATCTTAATCTTCTTATCAATGAGAGTACTTCAATATCATAAGCAAGAAACATCAGAATCAAGTAGGAAGAGGAGTAGGAGCACCAAAACTTGGCTTTCCTCTTATTCCTCGATGTTCAGGAAGAGCATGGCTAGGGTTTCGGTGGAGGAGGTAAGGGAAGAGGAGAAGACCAGGGAGGAAGGACGAGGCTCCCCAGTCAGCAGCTAAGGTCACCGAGGGAGATGCCAGGTCAATGAGGAATATGATTCTCTTAAGGCCAATGTTGGTGGATGGATCCCAAAACGAGGAGCAGGATGAGCCATTGGTGAAGGTAAGCCCGGATTTCTTGAAGTGATTTGACTTTTTCTTACACCCTTAACCCAGTCTTTGCTGCTTTCTTCTTTCCACCGCTGTATCTTTTGCCAAAGTCTGCACTTTCAGCTGGATAGGTGGTTTATCTTGTGTACTCTGGTTATGGTTTTAGATTAATTTATAATCCTTTCTTCATTTGGTGGCGACTTACTTGTAGGACACTGATGAGGAGTTCAACGATGGTCGTATGGGAAGAAGATAAGAAAGAAGCTGCAGCTGGATAACAAGACTAGGACGAAAAGAAAGACTGAGAAAAAGGCAGTAAATGCAAGTCAGGAGAATAAGGAAACCGATCATTCTTCTGGTTCTAAGTCCTATTGCAAGAAGGCTTCAGATAATGAATATCATCCGCCGGTATTCAGCCTTATCCCATTTGGTTTATCATGATTACAGTTTTCCTATCATCTTTGTGTTATTTGAAATCTTGATGCCAACATATGGCTGGGCCAATCTTTGGCCTTACAAATAGAGTTGTGTAAATGACCATAACACTATCCATCATAGTGATGGTGCTTCTTTTATGTATTAATTTTTTAGATTATAGGCAATGGTGTCTCTTCATGCTTAGGCTCATCCCTACCTCACATATACTCTCCATAGTCAAGGCTGAATAAGCACATGAAACCATGAAACTTGGGTTGTTAATGTTTGGAACCCATTGTTGGACACCAATCTCCATGATTTGAACCAAATACATATACTGACTAAATTAATGCATAATATGATGTTTTCAGAATTTTTGATATGCACTTTGCACAGTGCAAAGTACTAGCAACAGGGATGTCATACACTTATGTAGACTACCAATATATAGTATACCTTATCTAGAATACCATATGCAAGCAGAGAAAGGTACATGCCCAATCCAACATTTACAGAAAGAAATAGTGATGAAGTTATCAGGTTTAATTAAAACATAAATAAAGCTTGAGTTACAAAGTAAACATGGTAGAAAGTACTAGAGAGCTTAAAACTAATTTTGAAAATAATATGATAGTTTAAGCAGCATTTAGGTAAACATAATGGAAATGACTAGGAAGTATATCATTTACCTTTAATGGAAATTTTGCAACCTCAAGTTAACCTCCTAACCAACTCTCTCAAACTTAGATGTCGATTGGCGCTCGAATTTTGCTTGGTAGAATTCTCTCGATGATATTTAAAAGTAATTGAAGATCATGTTGGACATTGTTTACTTTTTGGTGTTTCTGGCATGTAATGTACTTACTAAATTGAAGGGCATCCTTCTTGCCCTTGGGTTTGGTCCTCACAGTGAGGCCATGAGACTCTAATAGAATGACTTGGAGTGTGATGGCAATTAAAGACAGAGAGGGAGGTTATATGTTTTCAGAGAATAGGAGAAAAGGATAAGAAGGGTGTGTGTGTGAATGAAATTTGTCTTTATTTTGTTACCATGGTATCGATGTATGACCCTGATATTCTAAGCTTTCAAATCATGTGTCAGAAGACCACTTGGGAGGTTATATGTTTTCAGAGAATAGGAGAAAAGGATAAGAAGGGTGTGTGTGTGAATGAAATTTGTCTTCATTTTGTTACCATGGTATCGATGTATGACCCTGATATTCTAAGCTTTCAAATCATGTGTCAGAAGACCACTTGGGAAGCGTTCATTCAGCAAAGTAATTATACTGTGATAACATGCAATACCACACGGTTGCCCTCTTCCAGATGGACCTTAGTGGAACAGAATACCTAATTGACAACAATGGGCAACCATCTTCTTAACTAACAAAGACTAACCATATTAGTTATGATAACATCAGAAACAAAATTGATGATGCACTTTTGCAATGCTGTCTTTTCTTTCGCTCGACTAGTAATTAGTTTGTTGGTTTCTTGAGCTGAGCTTGGATTGGGTTTTTACTAACAAGCCACATGGTTTAGGATGAAAAGATTGTTATTAACTTGTACTTCGGAACATATGGCATTATGTTAATCCATATACTGTTAACTAAATATTTAAGTTGAATCAGAGAGGTGACAAGTGTGATAGAGTAGCATATGTTGAATTTGTTCTTAAATGAATATAAAGTTCATGATTTTCTCTCATTTAATTAAATCATTTTTTGAATCGTTTCTGTTTCCTTCAAGTTTGCAAGTTGGCAACATGAAAATATATTAGCTAAGTTTCTTTCTAACTGTTCATCCCAAATTAGCACCCATCAGCATTTGTTTGATAAAGCAACATACTCATCTTTTACTTCTTTTATGATGTGTATGGATAACATTTGTTTTCTGTTATAGGTTGAGCTTTATGAAGAATATGAACCAAAGATGCTGCTCCCATTTCTTGGCAGCAAGTCAGCACTATAGAGTATAGACTAGACAAGGTTCAGACTTCTATTCCTGTGCTGGTTTGTAAATCATTGTGGTAAAGTGGAAGCCTGACTAGCATCATCTTTCAGGCATATGAGATCTGTGTGAAAAAAGATCTTGTTAGAGAGCAAGTATTCTTACTTGGAAGGATGGGAGATGTGAAACAAGCTCTTGCAGTCATCATCAGCAAGTCGGAGGATATGGGAGGGGCACGAGTGATGTTCCTTGTGTTTCGATCCGTTTTACGCTCAGAACCTTTCTGTTGGTGTCTTCTTCTGTTGCTGTGCATACCATATCTCCTGCGTTATGGGTGCCTCGGATTCCATGAACAACACAAATAATGCATCCAATAGCGATGATGACAGTGAGAACGACGATACCCAGTCGAGCTGGTCTCGAATGCATTCCGTGTTGTGTACTATGGCTGGTAGATGAGTGTATTAGGCGAAGAGTGTTTTCTTTGCGTCGAACTTACTCTTTTGCAAGTGAGTGCGTGTAATTTTTATCGTACTTCATCTTCAATCATGCTAATTTAACTTGTGCTCCACGGTTGTTTCACCTCATTATTCCGTATATATTTTGGTCAAACCGCCGTTGTTGCGACAGTCGTCCATTGTATCTTGTGATTGGCCACGACTCTCCATCACGTCTATCACATTTTGAGATAAATCTTGTCAGGATCCTAACCGTTGGAATATTAACTCACTGTCTTGATGAGTTAGAATCACTGTGTCCAAAAAGTTTGCTTCTGGATTGCATTTTCGAAGATGAAAAATGCGAAACAAACCCGATATGTCACCTGCGAGGCTCAGCCTAACAGTGATTTTATTGTGTTGTGATGTGGTCTCAATTGGATCCCAACCTTCTCATATAGGCAGCCATCTCACCGTGTCCATCCATCCATGGCGAGCTCGGCATTGGTGTCATTTGTCACAATCCAATCCAATGATATATTGACCTATTAACCACTAGTCCAAAAATGTTTACTGAGCTTATTGTATTTGGGAACGATGAGCTCCGAAGAGAGAGAGAGAGAGAGAGAGAGAGAGAGAGAGAGAGAGAGAGAGAGAGAGAGGTATTTAGGGCATCTAGAACTATTATGAGTGCTCAACTCTGAAGAGCCTCCAAGCTTCTGGGGATGAAGTGGCTGCTCCCTGTTCCCTCAACCAGTAGTTACCTGTAGCTTTAGAGTGCTGGTTTCAACTCAATACTAACAATTACATCACTTTATAATACAAAACATCCAGCAAAATTATATTTCTATTGAAGGAAATTTTTGTAATACAGTTGCAGCTTCTTGCAGTTAAGTTGCATGGTAACTAAAACTGTCATTAGTCGTGCACCCTGCAACATCATTCTTATTATTTTTAAGATTAATTATATATTATCTCCTGTAATTGATTATCTTTAACATCTCATTCTTACACTTTCAAAAGTTATATTAACCAAAGTAAAATATTAAAATCCTTATACATGATTAAAAATGAGTGGTTTTGTTGGAGCACAAACTTGAATGTTTCACTTTCGTAAGTATAAAAATCTCAATGTTACGTTTGAAAATATAAAGTTCAGGATGCAAAGGATAACTAATTACAGAGGATAATATATAATTAGTTTTTATTTTTAACATACTCCTATAGAATTTACATGCATAGAAAAGAGAAATCTAGTATGAAAATATTTATGTGATTCAAACCTGAGTGTAGGTCGTAAAGAAACAATCTTATTGTATTATAAAATTTACATGTGCAACACAATGACAAACATCTCGATAAGAAAATTTCCAATTCAAGAAATCTTTTTTATTTTTTTTATAATTTTTACGAGTGCTTCATGGACAGGGAAGCAAAGTAAATCCTGAGCACCAAGGGAAAAAAATCGAATACAAATTCAGCTATTCTCTTTAGGATCAGGGCAAGGAATACAAATCCAGGTCCTTGTGAAAATGCTTCTCGTAGTACACACACCTGAGATTTGTGCTTGCCATACCTGCCCTAATAGCCCAAGGAAAGTAATGTCCGAAGAAGAGGGCCCTTTGCTTTTCGGTAAACCTTGCTGAAACTCCAACAACTGACAGTGCATACATAGGAAGAAACATTTGCTCAAATTCGATCACATCAGCTTAAGCAAGAGCAACTGCTGCTTGTTGCCATACCTTCAGAGGAATCTGTGCTCCTTCCACGATTTTGTATTATACTCAGACCTAATTGAAGAATGACAAAGTTGTCACAAGCCAGACTTTATAAGCTACAATATTAGGCCACTAATATAGCCCGAGGATGAATTAACTAAACACCATAACAACTATAGACAACACTAGCAGAGTCCATGGTGATTATGTATATATAGCAAGAACAGAAATTAAAGAACACAGCTTACTGAAAACTACAATCATTGTCTACTTCAATGGGACATTGAAAAAGGATGCTGAAGAAGTTTCGCTAATAAATGGTTCAGCTGTGTTTGAATCTTCCAAGAAGCTATTTCTCAACTGATTCAGGTTGCCTATGTCCTGATGGCTATTGCTTAATCTGTATAATCCTTCCTGTTGCTGTTTATTGCTTTAGTCATCATTACAGAAGTGGGTGTCACAATTGTCCTTACTATTATCATTCTTCTTTTAGTAAATCAATTTTGTTTCACATCATAGGAGCTAACCATTGCCTTAGGCGATCTTTAGGTTCAAACCTATAGGCAAAAAATTCTAATCCTATACTACGTTATCTAAACAGTTATATTTACACATCCAACTATTCTATCCTATTCATAAAGATCTAATTCTCATAATTACCATCATCAATCAATTTCGCTATCATCATTTGCTATATTGTTGGGATAAAGACATTTGGCTTCCATGTCCATTGCCTTTGATCACAAGTGAGAATTCCACATTTTCATTTAAAGATTAGAGGTACCATTTCTTCATGAAACTTTTCGACTCAAAACAGAAGGGATCAATTGTGTGTTTCTTTGGAGTGACAGCAATGAGTAGATGAATGAAAAGAAGGCATATGATCCTTTATATGCTTTGCAGTACATACAGAATTATATGAAGAAAAAAACTTTAAAGTAGGCCAGAGTACGTTCAACAAACTCAGCAGCAGAATGCCCCAACCCGAAAATGGATGAAAATTGATACAGATGATGATACATTATCTAAAGATAATAGGTTGGGCTTGGACTAAAATGTGTTACTCAGAACACACTGTGATGAAAATGCTATTTTCTCAAAAAGAAAAACCACTACATTAGGTTTCATGTGCTCATACTCTTGATCGATTTTGCCCTATCCATAAGTTTCGTTCGAGGCGGTTTCATGAATCATCTTGTCAATATGCACTCCCCTAAAACCCTATCTGTCTACTGGTATCAATTAACACTCATCTCTTCCACAAAACATTCCCAATGAGACCTCTGATGAGATACGAAGCAAACAAAGAAGCATCAATCGAACATAATGACCTCATAAACCTAAAATAAAACACCAACGACGATCACAACCTTCACGTACCTTGAAGTGATTCGAGTTTCGATCGAAACCAGAAAACCGACTTGGGGTCGTCACCTTCCTATCCAAGTGCGGAACTGAGGGACGATCGTAGCGATAGCAGATTTACCGATGGACGTCGATCACCGATCGGGCCCGACCACCGTTCCAGCTTGTCAGTGCAGCGCTTTATTCCGAACAGAGGGACACGATTCGACGGTCCTCCACTATAAGATTCGTGCAAAAAAAAAAAATCAAATTCGTGCTTTGAGCTTCGTGCAAAATATCAAGATGCGTGCTTTTAGAATAAGCACCTGTATGAGAGTTGTTACGGAGGTGGTCATATATACGAATGATCTTGATCATCTAAATCATAAAGATTTAGTTCGTTACGTTTCCAAAATCGCCACATATTGGTACCCTCCGTTAGATTGGCTCAAAGATCGGGCCCGATCACTATTGTTGTCACGAGTGGGGCTTGCCGCCGCGTCACGTAATTCCTCGGCGACCAACTGATCGCCAAGGGATGCGATGCGAGGGTCCTCCGCTATAAGATGCGTGCAAACTATCAGATTCTTGCTGTCGAAATAAGCACCAGCATAAAGGTCTCCATCGCTATATATATATATATATATATATATATGGATGTAAGCTAAAATGCAAACATTTAAAAGTCATCGAACAGGACTAACACAAGTTATTTGTTGTAAAGAATAGTCATGCGCAAGTTATCGTTTCTTACAAGCAAAAATAACATATTGAAGATTGCAATTGTACAAAAGCTGTTTTGTTCTTAATTTTCCATAACACCCAAGTTGTTTCGCCCGCAAAGAGTAGTACATTTTCATGAAAATTAGAGCAATCAGGAAGCTTGTCGGTCCAACTACAAACATTGTTCTCCACTGTGGGTTACATCCAAAAGAACTTAGCAACCATAAAAAAAAGCTACGATTCGGTTATCTTCTATTATGATCATATTAGAAACATTGATTAATATTAGAAGTTAAATTTCAATGTAAGAAGCAAAGCCTTTTTCACATCAGAAAAGGGATTAACAAGAAATGGAGTGCTATGCATTTGGAGGCCAAAACTTTGGGTCTTGTGTGGTATCCATGACAGCAGGAGGCAACCATTGCCACATTGTCATTCCAGGGAACCCAGAGAATGGAGTTGTTTTATCAGCTGAGGCCTGAACCTGTGGAACAAATGCGGCAGGGGCAGCAGCAGGATGGAATGCCATTGGATGCGGCAAGAAGCCTACTGGAGGCACACTCAAGACCTTGATTTGTTGCTCTAATCTGTCCTTGTCAGCTTTCAGTCTCATCTTTTCTTCCCTAAGCTCATTCTTTTCCACCTAGATATCATAAAGGTGCATTAGAATACCAGGAACAAAAAATAAGACTTGGTCTACCAATTTATCTCACAGTAAAATTATCCAGTATGCCTAAGAAACCGAGATAGTTTCGTAATTCATTCAAAATAAAATTAAAGTTTTTAATAGTCCCTCTATTAGCATTGACACATTTGTGTAATTTCATCAAGTCCGTAATCCTTTAGTTCCCAAAGCAAATCTTAAGCCAACACAATATACATAATCTAATAATACATAAATAGACAAAATTTCCTTGGTGACAACAATGACCATCCTGGTTCTCTGAGATCTATGCATCCTCACAATCACTCAAGGATCATTCTTCAGGACAGTCTAGAAAGAATAGAAAATAATTACTCAATCCTATGTGCAGATTAACAGTGAAAAATAATGTCCATCCACCTCTCTTCTGAAACCCGACAGGTCTGCCTTTAAATTTTCTTCACCATTGAGGGGAAAAAACAGTGGAAAACAAAGGCCCAACAGAGGCACGTCATGAAATACCATATCCTAAATTGTACGATAATTCTTAGAAGCCATACTAATTCATAGGTAGAAAACAAAAAAAAGAAAATATGAATTTAAACCATACCTTCATATCCTTAATTGCTTCATGAAGCTTTTTATTTGATTCCTTAAGTTCTTGTGCTTCAGCTCTCAACCGCATCAACACACGAGTTGCATCACCTAAAATACTTGCTTTGTCAGCTCTTGGAGGTCTACCAGGGTCAAGGATTGAACTCAATTCAATGAACCTAAAAAATCAACAAAAATCATTTGCAACACAAGATTAGGGTCTAGTCTATGGATTAACCACAAAAAATCATGCACCAAATAAATAGTACACTTGCAATTTTTTTCTCTTAAAGTGAGATACCTCTTGTTTTGCCTATCCCGCCGTATTTTTTCCCGACATGCTTTAGACTTTGATGCACGTGGCTCATTTCTTGCCCTGACAAAAATCGTAGAAATTTTTTTTGATGAAACCCCCAAAAATTTGAACATAAATTTAGAGGATAAACCAATAACAACTTTTGAATGTGAAATAAGAAATAGCAGTCTTACGAATTTCTGTTTTTTACATCATCAGAAAGAGGTACTATTGTAGCATCAGCTATGCTATCTTAACACTACAAGGTCATAAGAAAGGTTCTATCAAATTATAGAGCTTTGGCAGCAACACTTGTATCTTATGCAGTGTAGATTGAAGTTTAGCACCTTAATCTTGCAAGGGATATGTATAGAGCTAGAAACCTCACCTTCCATCACATACTGTTTGTAGTTAAAAACATCATCCGGTCTTCATAAAACAAAACGAAAATCATTTTTTTTACACAAAATAATGTCCATATACTTATTTCATTGATTGACTTGCATTTCATAACCACGAAGCTCAAGTAAAATTCCTTTGATGTCAGTCATAACTTAAATATCCATCAACAATATTAGACCTCATTGCTCTCTTCTAACTTAATTTGGTGAATGGAAATAAGATGATTCAATCCATCTCCTTATAGCAAATATAAATTGCAGTGTCACTAAAAAAGATTTAGACACAGTGGCATATTAAATTGTAATTTATACAACAAAACCGTTACTTCTTATAGAAGAAGTCCTCACTAACCAGACATACTACAGGGATCTGATGAAGATAGATATGAGCCTTTCTTGGGTTTTGTTTTGTTTTGTGTTAAAAAATCCCTCAGCTATAAAAGAGGCTCAGTTAAGTACAAAATCTAAATGTGTGAGAAGTAAAAAAGGAAAACCTAGAAAGCTAACACCTTATTTCTTCGCGTAGACAATGTAAATCCAAGTATAAACAAATAGTTAACTCTCTTTTAAATAAATTAATCACCCCAAGTTCAATTACAAGATTGCTGATGCCCACATGACACTTCTCAATTACAAACACAAAAAGAGAAGGAACTTGAGAGGATTGTCATCTTTTCCCTTTTCTAAGATTAAGGTCTACAAAATGTCTATGGGCTGGATGAAGAAAGTTCGTCGTACAACATATCCAAATCCAGAATCCATAGACTCTGAAATTGCAAGTTCCATAGAATTATCAGGTAAAGAGCAGAAAATTGACCTTTTTCTCGAGCTATTCTGCTCAAGATCACGCAAATCCCTATACGGCTCTTCGTTCCCCACTCTGTTTCAATTGTCAACCCAAAAACGCGTCAGATTACCAGAAAGGTGTGTGAATCGATCAGAACACCAAAACTACCTGACCCGACGATTATCGGAGCAGACTCGAAATAATGGAACAATCACAACCAGCGACCATATGAAATGGAACAGGATCAAGATTTCGTGTACCCGACGGTCGGAACCATGTCACGGAAGCCATCGAGGGCGTACTGCAGCTCGCTATCGGAACCTCCTCCGTCGATCCAAAAATCCTCGATCGGGTCCGTTCCCATAGTGGATGGATTAGGATTTCAGATTCCGCAGTGGCGATCGCAGGAGAAGGAAACCGGAGGTGAGGATGGGTTTTGCTTTCTGTGGGCGGAGTTTATAGGTAGGAGGTGGAATTTCCCTCTACGACTCCGAACAGAATCCAGCAAGATTCCATTCGGTTCGAACCGGAACTGAGATGAGAACCAGGGTCAATGTTTGACGGTTCTGAATTGAACCGAAATCGGATTCTTACGATTTGAATCCCGAAAATTGATTATATGATCAAAATAATAAATTAGATTATATGATGGAGTTATTATCAACATTTTAAATTAGAAGTCTTAAGTTTAAATTTTGATGGATGGATTTTTATTTTTCTATCAATCGAATTGATTCGATTTCGGTTCAGAACGGTCTAGAACCGGTTCTTCGGTCGTTCGAGACAAGACCACTCATAAACTTCCCTTAAGGAACTGAACCGTCAAATGATATCATCAACGGTGGGCTTGGTGACGGACGGTTAAGATGGCTGCATGCCGTCATTGACTTATCACCAACGATTTCAAGACAAACTTGCATATTCGTCCCCGCCAAAATGTTAAATCATGTTATTTATTAGGACAGTATTTGAAATTGCTTTTGTCTTAAATAGGTAATATAGATAAAGTAAATTTGGATGATTAAAGTGAAGAGAAATGTCACAAGTTTTATATTTAATTATTAAATTAAAAATTAATAAAATAATTGTTAGGTTTTGAAATAATTTGTAGATGTAACATAGACAAAGTTTATAGCATTAGAATAAGAATATTGAGATATCTATAAAACATAAAACTTTTTATTCATTAATTTTATTAAATATAATATGTATAAGAAATATAATAACAATATTAATTTAAATTATTATTAGTAATGTAAGGAGAAACAGAAGGAGGGTCAAATTTTTTACTAAAACTATATTTAAGAATTTAAATATTATTAAGGGGTGATATGCTCTATTACAATGCATACTGTCCTACATGTCAACAGCAAATAATAATAATAATAATAATAATTTATTGGATAAAGAAAAGTCTAAGTTTTCATCACCATTGTGATAAATATTTCACACAAATAATTAAATTTTGATAGGGAATAATCCTTCAATCAAGACATTTATATCTTTGGTTCTATGTTTTTTAAGGGAATTTTTATTTGGTTAAATACCTTGGATTTGAACAAAGATGTCTTGAAATATAATTATGTGAATTAACTCACTTCAGTCTAAATTAGTTTGTTTTATATTATTATTTTAAACTTCTTTCACTATTTTTGCATATAATTTTTTTATTATTTCTTTTCTAGTTTATTTTGATATTTTTCCTTATAGTTTGTGAGTAGGAAAGGGTATAAATTCTGTCATATTCATCTCTAAATCAGGCTTACTGCTTTAGTGTCTAAATTGAATGTAATTCAAATTAAAGGACAAAGAAACAAGAATTTTAAGTTGTTTGATGCATACAAAGAGGAAGAACACACAGCATCATTCTCTTGAAATAATTTGTTTCTTATCTAGATGAGATTAAGTTGCTGAGATTGTGATTTAATGCTTGATATAATCCATTATAAATAATACTGCGTAATAGTTTTCTTTGCATGATGATATATATGTCAATCAACATCACAAGGGACCTCAAGATTTTGAATGCCTACAACAAGAAAATGTTACTGCTACTAGTCAGGCAGTCATTGGAGTCATCTTTCTCATAGCCTTTCTTTTCTTTTCTTTTTTTCCAAAAAAATTATATATATATATAGTGGTTTTAGTATTATTTTATAAATTTAAGTTTAGCAATTCTCAATCTGAAAACTTATAATATGTAATAGACATATATAACATCAATATTACTTTAAATTATTATAAAGTGAATCGTCTTACATCCATATTATAAAATAAATAAGTAAATAAATATCCAATATATATATATATATATATGGGTGAATTCTCGAGAATTTTTTTTTCGCCTTTCATGCCCCTTTTTCATATTTCTCAAAGATCATATTGAAATATTCTTGATAAGACAATTAGATCGACTTGGAAATATAAAAAGGGATATATCATGAGAAAAACTCAAAAAAAATAAAAAATTCACCCTTTATATATTATGTCCAGGATAAATATAGCATTTCGAAACTAGGAAAAAATAGACATGCAAAACTACATACATTATATTTAGGGCAAATATGTTATTTCAAAACTCGAGAAGGATAAACATGTAAAACTATTTCTTTAAAATAAAAAGAAGAAAATTACTATTTATAATTTCTTTTAATTTTTTAAATATTTCTGAACTAATAATACTTTATGAATGGATATAAATATCCTCTCTTTTCTCCTTTTTCTTTGGCCGCTTCTTCTCCATCTCTTCTTCTTCTTCTTCTTCTTCTTCTTCTTCTTCTTCTTCAGGATAACGTAGCGACATCAGTGAAAAGTATCGGTAACGAGCGATGATAGCATCAACAAGGAGTACGATGAAATTAGGAAAATTGAAATTATAAATAATAAATTAATAATAATAATATTATTATTATTATTTTAGAGGTTATCAATAATGGCAAGGGTTCTTGCGGAAGGAAGAGCTGCAGAGACAAAGCTCGGGAGAAACGACGAGACGTGCGTAAGGACATCAGAAGCGGACTAAAAGGAAGAGGTTCCCACCTCCAACGGCTACTTCAGATCTCTCTTTGCAGCGAAGAGGTGAGATTTCGATCGGCACTGCTCCTTTTTTGCGCGCGAATTTGTGCAGACGATGAGAGAACAGAAGGTGAGCTCGGGACCTCTGTTGGTTTTCTTGTATATGGCTGACATCTTTCTATTTCTCTCCGTTTGCGTGTCTCGTTCTGTGAGCAGACGTTCCCAAACACCCACTTCTTCCTTTTCCCATTCCGCTCTCTCTATCTCTGTCTTTTTGATCTGTCTACTTGATTTTTCGTTAATCTTTGACCGAGAGTAACTTCAGTTTGTTCAAAAAGGAGGCATTTTTTTCTGGAGTTTTAGTGAAATGATTTGCTCCTGGAAAACTTCAAGGCGAAAATCCACGAATTTGAATGCTTCATCTCGATCGCCGTTGTAATCAGTTGGCCTGTTTATCAGACAAGGCTTTTCTTTTAGGAAAAGAAGAAAAATCTTTGCCTCATATAATGGATTTCGTGTCTCATTATTCCCTCCAATTGATTTCTAGTTAAGAGTATAGGAACAGATTATGGTGTTCTTTATCATCGTTTTCCTCTTATCTCAGGGTTGTGTAGGTGGATATAGTATTTTCGGTGCGGAAGGAATTGTGATCAATCCTTCGTATGACAGATAGAACGGACAAAAGGGTTGAGAGGTACTTCAATCAGTGTATAACCTGAAATATTTTCCAAAAATATACCTAGAAAAAGTTGGAATACAAAAATGAATGTCCCTTATCTTCCAAGTTCAGCAATGCAGCTTAATTTCTTTAAAGAAAAGCAAGGTAGCGGATAAGGATGATGATATCAATTTTAGAAGATTGGTATGAAAGGAAACATAGGTGGACCCAGAGACAATTATGTTTTGTTCTTCATCCTATTAGGCACTTTTTATTTGCTCATAAAGATCGATGGGCCTTGTCGAATACTGGCCCCAAATGCCACCATTGAATGCTTCGATAAATTGATTTAGCTTTTGCACAAATTATTCATCAGTCTAAGGTACAATGTGTTTGTACTGATCATCCTCTCAGTTCTCTTTGCTATTGATCAGTCCTTCAGTTGAAATCAATGCAGAATCAACTTTCTTTTTTTTTTTTTCTTTTGTTGGGTCCATGGAACTAACAGTTTGGAGAAATTTTCTTAGAACTGGATGAGATTCTAAGTAAGGCAACAAAATATTTATTTATGTAAGACCTATTTTGTGTCAACTTTCTTTAAGATTCATATCTTCCTTGAAAGTTGATGTTTCAACTAGCAGTAAAAATAGCTAACCACTCATTGTTGTGCAGTGAATGTTGATGTGCCCCGAATATCTATATGCAAATTGGAAGGATAACCGGAGATGGATGTTTGGTAGTCAGAGAAAATGTAAAAATTGGATATAAGTTACCAGAAAAGTATGAGAGAAAACTCAACAAGGAAAGAGCAATAGAGGAGTGATTTAATCTATATGCAGTAACTCAAATTTGAACCATAGCTCTTACCGGTAAGTTCCAAAATAGCACTAGATAGGGGCTGGAAGATCTTCCCAGACTCTGGGTAAAGTTGGTAATAAAGAATAGCCAAACTAGGCTGTGCTGCTGTGTTGAGATCATGTTGCAACTTGAGTAAATAGTCCAAAGTTATAAAACTATACTATTAGGTTCATTGTAAGCATTCAGTGACTTTTGGTTATGTGGATTTGAAAAAGGAGTTTAGATCTTATAAATTGTTATGTTTCCTCTTTAAGATAGTTATAAATTATTTTAATGTTGGTTTACTTGAGTTTGTTAAATTGCAAAATGTCTGACCATTGTCCAGTGGTTCGATTTAACTATCTTCCTATCTCTCTTTTTTCCCTTTTATACTATTCTTTACCAAACTCTCCCGATGTCCGATTCAACCATCTCCCTATCTTTCTCTTTTTTTCTTCATACTATTCTTTGCTAACCATCTCCTTATCTGTTTGTTTTTTCTTTTCATACTATTGTTTGCACATTTTTTGTGTTAATCTTCTGCATCCACTTCTCTGCAGAACCAGACAACAGCCATGAATGAAGTGGGGGATGTAATAATTGATGTCGAATATCTTACACAGCCACCTGAAATATGTTGCTCTGGAAGTCCAAAGATGTCTGTGAGTGGAGTACTGATTCAATCATAAGAGACACGCTTTAATATTTCTTTCAATATACTTGTCATTGTAAGATATTGGAGTTAAATCTTTTATGTCTCCACAGAAGAAGGCTCTTTCACGAAAAAGTTCAATCCGCATGGAGAGACACACAGGTGGGGAGCAAGAAGCATATGATGCATCAAAAAATCTTGTTAAAGGTATGGGATGCTTCATGTTTCTATTAGCCATACTGTGTCAAACATTGCAAGTGTGAGGCACATACAATAAGCATGATGAAAGCTGTTGCTTCTTCAACACTGTAAGTGCAAGGCACATGCAATAAGCATGATCAAGCTTGTAAAATTCGTTTTATAGATATATAAGCTATGAATTTGTTTTTGTTTATTCCCAACATTTCTCATTGGGACTTGATCTACAGATATCAGTAATCCTTTGCAATATTCTAGGAATGTCCACACTATTGGTTATTCACCATTTCAACCTTTTTCTTTGCAATGCTCTACTTGAACTTTTAAATTGAAGCAGTCATACCGTGTTCTCATGGAGCAGTTTTACGATTAAATATGATTAGAACTTGATTATTTTGTATATGTTGATTTGCATTTGCTATTGTCTTCTGCAGCTGTACCTTCTCACATGGAGCCTTTGAAACAGCCCCCTGTGCCATTTAAAACTCTTCAGGCTGCACAATCTGCACCTAATAGCCCTGCTTTCTCAGATCTGGGAGAAGGAAGGACCAAAAGATTAAACCGTTTAACCACCATTCATCCACGGAAGATTCTTCTAGTCTTTGCGGCCATGTAAGTACTGTAGAACTACTCATCACTTTAACAGTCAGTCTTTCTTCAAGCAAAATTCTTTCAAAATTGAATCCTTGTTGGCCAAGCAAACTTGTCCTCCAAGCTTTCTTGTGATATTATTAATCAACGAGTTCCAAAATTATAAGTGAATCCCAACCGTACCATTTTATTCTTTGAGAAGTGTCTTTTTCTGTATCAATCATCACACTCTTTGCCACCTTTAAGTTAGAAGGATGTCAGTATGTTGTGCATTCACTTTTTACTGAAACCCTTTAATCAATTGTTTTTTGTTTTTTTTTTCTCTCTTGGAACAATGAATAGGTCGAGCATTGGGACAATGGTTCTCATATATTTCACACTCGCGATCAGGCGAATAGATGGAGCTTAACTCTGATCCTGTGGTTTGCCTTTGAGAACAACAGAGTTGTATGTGTGAAGTTGTCAGCAACACAACACATGCACCCAATTATGACCTACAGAGGGAGCTTATAAACCTTCTACCGGTAGTGATCAATGATGGAAGAAGCATGATGACAGAGAAAGTAACCCACTGCTCTCTGCTGTAGTATACTGGTGTGAAGTCTTTACTGTAAAAGCTGAGATTGGTCATGTGGAGCAGTGAACTGAGACTTGGAAGGCATCATTGCACCACCACCCAATGCTATTCTTAGTGTGCTTGTATTATTGAATGCTGAAGGGTTCTTATTGTTCTTTGCATGGTGAGTAGATGGGTAAATCTTTGCTAAATGTGTTATACTGGTACAGAAATTGTGACACAAAGATGCCATCAAATTGGGTAATCAATATCTAACAAGCAAGCAAAGAAAAATTAATTGCCACTCACATTTATTATTTACTTACTAATAAAAAGATCCTTAACTCTTTCTTTCTCTTCTCATGTAGATAGATTTATTATATATTCTATTCATATATATGATTAATTGCATTAAATTAAAATGATATGATTTCTTGTCCAAAAAGTGTTTAAGGAGACATCTTTTAGATGATTTGATAATTTTATAAGAAGAGGGGCTTGAAAAAAATCCATAATATAGATAATCTTAATTATATGATAAAAGTATTATTTTTAATGTTCATATTTCATACTAAGAAATAACTCATATATTCAATTGATATTTGGTTCTATTTAGGATAAATCATGAAATTAGTAAACATTTTATGCAATTTATCTTTTTTTTTATAATTTAGTTATTTAATATTTCTCATGTCATATAAGTCTTTTCACGGCTACATTACTCATTCGATGCGGCATTCTGCGGCTTCCGTCGGCTCGGATTCCAAGCCCTGCGGCGCGTCGTTGCACCAAACAGGGAACGCGCTTCGTGCCGATTAGTCCCATCAATCTCGTCCTTTCCTCGTCCTCTCCCCATTGGATTGGATTCAGACCGCTTCCGTTTCTGCTCTGCTTCAGGCAAGCATCTGGATCCCGTTATTTTTTGTCATTTTGCCGATTTTAATGTTACTCTCTTCTGCTGGTGAGTGGTCCGTGCCTTCTTCTAGATCTTACATTCGTGATGGTTGTTTACGATTCAAGTTTCTTGCTCACGGATCATGGCTCCTCCTTTTGAGGTTTCTGTTAATTCGCATGCGTAGGTTGATCGATGCAGATTTTGGAGGATTCTGTTTCAATGCTTAGTTTGTGAAGTTTGTGAGAGGTGTTCTTGTGTGTGTTGATTACTGAGTGTTAAAGGATGGCTATGGGTTTTGGTGCGTCTGTGGAGGAGACAGACGAGAGGAAAAGATAAAAAAGATAAAACACAGAGAAAAAGAAGATTGGCGAGACAGGGGAATAGAAATTACTGAATTGATTTTATGTATTCCACAAAAGACCATCAAATTCTTTGGAGTGCGGTGCTGTGGTATCTATAGGGGACCCAAATGAATGTCTTTTTCACAACGGGACTCTTGATTGAGATAAAACTGAAAACTTTCCCAATCTAATCTACTAAAACTATCCAACTAAAGCTGGGAAACAGAATTTGAACATGAATCAATTTTTCCACTTAGTAGAGTTATGGGAGGGGCTCAAAAGAGGGAGTTGGAACATGTCTCTGCTGGACCACAAAAATATTAATTTACATAATCTTTTTCCTGTTTCTGAAAAAACTGAATACATCTGATGAACATGCCACAAAAATGTGCTATTCTCTAACATTGTTGGGAGTCAAATAAGTAATTCCTTTCCACAACCTGCCATCTCTTTTTGAAGTTGCATTGAAGAGTCCAATCCAGTAAAGCTAACTCTGAAGATCTTTTAATACATCTCATGAGAAACCATTATGTGGGGAGATATCACCAATTTAAATCTAAACCTGGAGTTACTACTAAGCCATCAAAACAAGCAATTTTTTGTGGTTCAGCATAGACTTGATGATTCATTTTTTATTTGGTGTTGATACAAAATTCTTTTGATTTTAGAGCAAATGATTAAAATGAGTCTGGGAAATTCATTGAAGTTGATGTGAAGATGATCCTATCACATAGCATTTGGTTGTGGCAATTCATCACAAATGCTCAACACAAGTCTGCAAACTTTAAGTTGCTACATCAAATGTGCATGAGAACAAGATGCCACACAGTGGAGTGTGGTAACAACTAGGTGATATTCAACTCAAATTTAGTATATTAAATTAAATCCTATCATGGTTTGAAATACTTATATTGCACAGTACAGTGGGTTTTTACCAGTCGGAGCCAGATTTTGTGCATATGTGTAGTGTGTTACAGGCCTTACTTCGACCAAGCATTAATATTTATCATTCTTTGTTCATTCCGGTACCATATTGACTAATATGTATCGATTGAGCTCAGTGTGGGTTTCATTATCGGGTTTTTCTACTACATCGAGTAAGTTGGTTATGAATTATGATTTTTGGTTTTTCTTTAATTTTTAGATGTGCTATCTTCATTTTTATGTTATAAATAAGGTTTTTTAGTGATATTGATGGCAAAAGGTCCTGGTTCGCATATTATGTATAACCCAGGGAAGCTTTTACCTACTAAATCCTGAGTTTGAAGAGTTATGGGATCTCTTTATGTGCTATTTAGTGTTGTATCATATGAGATCATAGATCTTTCATAAAAGATCAGGGTGAAAGAAGAGATCAGGGAAGATAGAAAGCTTTACCAGAAATAATGAAAGGATATTTGATGACTTTTAGAAACGATTAGCATATTGCCTTCAATGGAGCTCAATGGTTGAGAATTATCCTCGCAGTTTACCCCCAAATAGTCGGGTCCTTATGGCTTGATGCTGATCTTGTATTTATGTTTTAAAGAATGACTTCATAGCTCAGTTCATGTCATATAAATGTGCACTCATTATATGAAGGTCTTATCTATCAGAAAAACTAAACCTCGTAATGATATTATCTATCACATAGACTTCATAGTTCAGTTTTTGTTGCTTTTATTTCTCTCGAAGAGCTGCTTGATGTAATGAGCTGTCGAATACATTGTTGCACTATGGACCTTGGTCTAACACCTCTCCAGATACCGATAAACAAATATTGAAACAAATCACTTGGAATTCTAAAACAAGATATTGTTGATACAACTTGTTTAGTGCCGCTCATTAGCATGTTTCTGTCGTCAGTTTTCTGTAATAATTTTATAGCTAAGGAATCCTCCAAGACCTGATGTTGAAACCGAAGGTGGTCATATTGTAACAAGTTTATACTAAGCTATCTTCATGAACACTAATATTGTGCTCTTCCTTTAGTCAAATTGATTTATCTTTGACCCCAATATAATGTCTTTTTTCCTGTTTTCTGTAGTTTATTGTTGATTTGAGCATACTAGTAGTCTTTTAGAATAACTCTGTGATCAAATATACGGTTCATTCTAAACGTCTTCTTAGAAGAACTCCGTACCAATATGCATGTTGTTATCAGAGAATAATGTTACCTCTTTCCACCAGATTTATTTATGCCATAGTCGCAATATGCTCTGTTTGCTATCTTTTGCGTTTCCCTTAGCATTTGTTGCTCATCAAAACCACCTGATATGAGATGCTGATGCTGATCCTGTTTGTCTTTTCTTCCAAATTAGTGTAGCTGTGCTGAAGGACCATGGCTGCTTTACAATTGGCGACTGCCGAAGTTTGTGATGCTAACCCTCACCTAATCCTTAGCGGTGAGCTTCGTGCACTTCAACCAATCTTTCAGATATACGGGCGGCGACAGGTTTTCTCTGGTCCCATTGTGACTCTCAAGGTTTTCGAGGACAATGTCCTTGTGCGTGAGTTCCTGGAGGAGAAGGGTAACGGTAGAGTCTTGGTTGTCGATGGAGGAGCAAGCATGCGCTGCGCCATACTGGGTGGTAATCCTGTCCAACAAGCTCAGAACAACGGGTGGGCTGGCATAATTGTCAATGGCTGCATCAGGGATGTCGACGAGATCAATGGTTGTGATATCGGTGTACGAGCATTGGCTCCCCACCCGATGAAGGCTAACAAGAAGGGAATAGGTGAGAAACACGTCGCGATCAACCTTGCCGGAACAAGGATATTTGATGGTGAGCGGCTTTATGCAGATACTGATGGTATTCTTGTTTCGAGGATGGAGTTGACAGTTTGAAGTCGTGCCGCTGCACCGGTATGTCTCTACTACTTGTTGTTCCAAATCTACTGCATATCTGAGCCTTCTTATGGTGCAATTATGTGGAACACCTTTTTCTTTGTGTTAATCATTGAGTTATTGCACACATCAGTAGTTATTGCAACTATTTTAAGATTTCATCTGAGACGCACCCCATGTTTCTGATGTTTGTAGAAATAAGAAATAGGAAGATTGTAGTTTCCTTGAGTAAATACTAAAAGAAGGGAAGTAGGGTTTTGTTTTATGCATTAAGAAATAGCATGACTTCAAGTAAATGAATTCCATAATCTGCTTTAGTTTCGTAATGGGTTTTTCTTATCCAAATTAACTGAATTTAATTGAATTCTAGTTATTTATTGTAATATACAATTTATTTCAAGCTAAATTCTAATTGTTTACTGTCCCATGAAAATGAGTTGTATGCACAAGAATTTTGAAGTCCTGTTTTTTAGCATGCATTTCGTACCAAACCGGACGTGTCCAACTTTGAGGTGATAGATGGTGGCATAGCGTTAGCATTAAAGACTATGATACGATATGGTATGAAGTGATAAGAATTTTTATGTCACAACATGAGATTATTCGGCGGAATATGATCCAACATGATACGACAGATATGAAGTTATATAATAGGAAACGACAAACTATATGGAATTACGTTGATTTTGATTTGAAATATATCTTTCTTGACGTACAAACAAAAAATAATAATTTTTTTTTCTAAATGTTAGAAAAAATTGTCGTTGATATCTTAATCAATTGATGTGGTCCAAACCTAGGATTATCCAAAGTATTTATGATATAAAAATATTATGCTCTTGAGTTACTACATATTCAAAAATCAAGGTGGAGATAGGCTTTTCGAAGATATTTTTTATATATTTTCTTATCATAATCAAAGATGACAAGAAGTTTCTAATTGTCTTTGTTATCATAATAGATGAGAAGTAAATTTGTGATTGTCTTCCTTATTATAATTGATTAGAAGAAAGGTTATATTCTTATACTTTAAATATTAGGTGGAGTGTGACTTTAATCTCATATGTTAGTTCCTATCAATCAATATGATGGATTTATCTGTTTAATATTATATTAATGCCAATTGTGAAAGAGAAATCCTAATCTCATCTTTTACTGTATACAGTTGAGTTATACATAATTTTGTAGAAAGCCATTCAATTTGAACATATAATAATAGTACTGGATTTGCAATGTTTTATTGCCCCATATAAAAGACATTCAATTTATTTGGTTTCAATTAGATGCCCTGTCATGTTCGAAGCTATCACAAACTTTGTTTTGTGCCTATCCTAACACTTTCATTTTGCCTCCTCAGCTAGCTTGAGTAAATATATTAAAAATAATAAGAAGAAATTTTCATTAGTATTTTTTTTAAGTAAATATATTAACAAGTGAAAATTATCTTTCGAGTGCTAAGTAAATTACATTTGTGGTGGTACCCATGTCAATATTCACATTAGAACTTTGTTGATCTCTGTGTTGGCGTCGTCCATGATGATAATATATCGATGTCTACGTCAACAATCTCAACATCGTATAGATGACAACATACCAATGTCTATGTCAATAATCTCATCATCGATCTATGATTTTGTGACCTTGGAACCATCGGAGTAATTCACAATTAGTTTTGTTCTCTAAGAATTAATTATTTTTAAAAAAAAAATTAATTAAAACTAACTTAAGTGTCAAAGATGAATATGAAGAGTAATTTGTCGGCGGAGCATCATGTTTATGTGATCACCACAAACTTAAACCTATCAATTCTAACTAATAATGATGCAATATGCCCCTCCATCCTTATAATTCTATTGGGTAGGTCAACATCAAACAAAGTATTCATCATTTTTGGATGGACTTGGCTTGATTTCCTTCTTCTTTGCCATAAATGTTGTATCATTAAAATGAACACTAGATTGAATCCGAGAATAATCTCACATTACTAAAACATTGAAAATCTGGTTAAATTTTTGGATTGAATTGATGTTTATATATATAATTTGAATCAATTTTTTTGGTTATGTATGCTGATTCTAATCAACAATTTTATGAATCAAAATATGCCTATAATTAATATGAAAATTGATCATGACATAATGCGAAATGATATAATCCTTATTCCTATAACTAGTCAATCATTGATGCTTGACTCAAACTTATTGATTCCATATGCTGAGTCTAACATACACATTTATGAGTCTACCTACTCTTTACAATAATATATCTATAATTAAGAGTCAACAATACTATTCAAATTTAATATTTTCGGTCCAATTCATACTTCCATAATTTAAGACACCTTATATTTAAGTTTAAATTTCGTCTTCGTCATTTATTCTATTAAAAAAAACGGGGGGGGGGGGGGGGGATAAATTCATGATGATAAACCTAAATGATTGGTGTGGTGCATCACAACTATTTGGTCAGAGATAACATACAAACACACTACTGGTGTGTCTTTTCCAACAGTACATAAGTAGGCCTATATGATCACAAAAGTCAGAGTGAGTTGGAACTTTCATTAAAATACCATAATAGTTGAGAAGTTCTTGTCACCAACATTAACAATTGTGTTAGAAAAAGGCTAATAGATAAAAAGCCATACATTAATTAATGCTTGTTTTGCATGCTCCAATGACATCTTTGTCTTCAACGTAGCAAATGCAAACTACTCATACATTAACGAAGCCTTGTGCGTAATCTTGGTGAAGAAGAAACTTGGAAGAGTCAACCAGCGGAAGGCCGCCTGCTTGATGGTAGAAACCACGCGAGGCTGCTTCTGCGTGCTGTGTGAGTGATGATATTGTTGTTACCGGAACCCTATTGTCGGACGCAAACAGGGACCCATGGCTTCGATGATATGGTTGAGAAGCTGCTCCGTCGCATTCAGACAGAGAGGGAGGGAGAGAGAGAGACAGGGAAGCCATCCAAAGTTGAAGAGAAAAGTCATGGCTTATCTGGATCAATGGCGTGTGGATAACTCCTACTTGGGGGCTTCCCTATAAGGAAGCAAATGGCGATGCCCTGTTTTGGTAGATACACTCAGAATGAGTTCGCTGCGAGCTTCCTCCTCCAAACTTGTGTGGGTGGCCGCTTTGGTCGTGTCACTCATGGCCTTGTGTGAGGCGCAGCTCTCGCATAACTACTACGACAAGACCTGCCCACAGGTGCTGCCAACCGTCAAGAAAGCCACCGGTGCCGCGATCGCTCGAGAGCATCGCATGGCCGCGTCCCTCCTCCGCCTCCATTTCCATGACTGCTTTGTTCAGGTTCAGCAGCTCCCCGATACAAGTGTCGACAAGATAAGTCGGCAGTGGAGAAGGTGTGGTCCGGGCGTCGTGTCTTGTGCTGATATCCTTGCCATCGTTGCACGAGACTCCTCCGTATACGTAAGTAAATTACAGATTAACTTAATCGGTAAAGACTGGGGTCGTACGGAACAGAAAGATTTTGATAGATTATCGTCGTTTCATCCGTATACGAAAGCAAATTACGGAACAGAAAGATTTTGATAGATTATCGTAAGATCCAAAGCTTCTGCGATGATGAAAGTGACCGTGCATAACAGGTGGGTGGGCCTTCATGGAAGGTGAAGCTCGGAAGAAGAGACTCCACCACCGCCAACAAAGATCTGGCAGAGCAAAACCTGCCAATAGCCTTCGACGACCTCGACACGCTCACCTCCGTGTTCGCGCGGCAAGGACTCAGCCTCAAAGACATGGTCGTCCTCTCAGGATCTCACACCATCGGGCTGGCTCAGTGCGCCACCTTCCGGGGGAGGATATACAACGAGACGAACATCGACGCGGGATTCGCCAGGACGCGGCAGCGCCGGTGCCCTCCGACCGCCGGCAACGGTGACACCAACCTGGCCCCGCTTGACCTGGTCACCCCCGGCTCCTTCGACAACAACTACTACAAGAACCTGCTGAGCTCTCTCTTCTGTGTCGACATATGTGTACACACGCAGATGGATGAGTCTGAATGCTGGCAAATCTGTCAGGGTTGTGACGCGTCCATCTTGCTGACGGATGCGGCGGGCATCGTGAGCGAGCAGAACGCACGTCAAAACTTCAGATCTGCGAGAGGATACGAAGTGGTCGACAAGATAAAGTCGGCAGTGGAGAAGGTGTGTCCGGGCGTCGTGTCTTGTGCTGATATCCTTGCCATCGTTGCACGAGACTCCTCCGTATACGTAAGTAAATTACAGATTAACTTAATCGGTAAAGACTTCGATAGATTATCGTCGTTTCATCCGTATACGAAAGCAAATTACGGAACAGAAAGATTTTGATAGATTATCGTAAGATCCAAAGCTTCTGCGATGATGAAAGTGACCGTGCATAACAGGTGGGTGGGCCTTCATGGAAGGTGAAGCTCGGAAGAAGAGACTCCACCACCGCCAACAAAGATCTGGCAGAGCAAAACCTGCCAATAGCCTTCGACGACCTCGACACGCTCACCTCCGTGTTCGCGCGGCAAGGACTCAGCCTCAAAGACATGGTCGTCCTCTCAGGATCTCACACCATCGGGCTGGCTCAGTGCGCCACCTTCCGGGGGAGGATATACAACGAGACGAACATCGACGCGGGATTCGCCAGGACGCGGCAGCGCCGGTGCCCTCCGACCGCCGGCAACGGTGACACCAACCTGGCCCCGCTTGACCTGGTCACCCCCGGCTCCTTCGACAACAACTACTACAAGAACCTGCTGAGTAAGAAGGGCCTGCTGCACTCGGACCAGCTCCTCTTCAACGGCGGGTCGACCGACGCCACGGTGGTGGCGTACAGCAAGGACCAGGCGGCTTTCTTCGCCGACTTCGCGGCTGCCATGGTGAAGATGGGCGACATCAGCCCCCTCACTGGCTCCGCCGGGGAGGTCAGGAAGGTCTGCAGCGTGGTGAACTAAGTGCTGTTATCCTCTCTCTCTCTCTCTCTCTCTCTCTCTCTCACACTGTGTGTGTGTGTGTACGTCAGATGCGTCCAAATGGGATGGACTGTGTCTTATACGTTGTCAGTGTTTGGATTGCCTCGCTATCGACGTTTCCGTCGATGCAATGCAAATGGTTTCTTCGCGAAGCCATATGTTTGCTATCAATAATGAAGTCCACGTTGATCTAAAGAACACATAATCTATTGTATTTATTGTATTCGATTAATTAATCTATTTTACTCAACACGTAGTCAAATTGCTCACACTTGCCCATATTTTATGTCCAAGAATGTAACGTGGATGCAATATTTCTCACACTCAATCAACTCATCTGAGCTTATCTTAGGTTGAAGATTCGAATCATCATCTTCCTCGACTTTGTTAGGTCATTGTCTTGTGGAATAAGCAAAGTGTGGGATGATTGCTTACTAAGACTGTATGATGTGGGTGATGTACTCGATTAACTTTATAGTTTGATCGAAGAATATGGAGATAAGACACAGAGCGTGCTTCTAATTCGACTCAAAATCTATTAATCTGATTTTGCTAACCTATTTATCAATTTAAATAATTTAATATATGTTAAATAAAAATAGTTCGATTCAATTAAATCAAATCAGAATCTTGATCGAATATCAATGACATATGACTCATGTCGTGAAATTGTAACATTAAAATTGAATCAAATTGGGCCTTTCGGATGGTTTGATTAATCGATTTGAATAGATTAAGGGCAAGAATATTGGACTTACTAAAGTTTGGGTGGAAGCCCAAATCCTAATCCTATAAATTTCTCGTCTAACTTAAACGCATTTTATTAGTACAGTCGTTTATGTACACAGACTTCTCTAAATATCGATAGATTATTTATCTCTAAATTATAAAAAAAATTAATTTCATTGTTGAACGAAGTCTGCTATTCAGATATTGTGAATCCAAAGTAGAACAGTGGTTTTGCTACATGAACTCGTTTGAAACTCGATTAGAAGGCATCCATCCTCAGTTCTGACGGATCGAGAAGGAATAGATACTTGGGAAGAAATCCAATTTAATGCAGCCAATATGCCCAACCCAAATGCCACCTCACCTCAGGAGGAGCGTGGAATCTTCATGGACGGCAAGGGTACAGATACTAAAGGACAGGCCATGTTTCATGGAGATCTTGTCATCCTGTTTACCTCACTACATCTCAATCCTTATAAAATGATTTGATTTGATTAGGTTTCTTTTCGAATAATAAAATAATATCTTTACAATATTTTACTAAGATGGCGGTAGTTGATTATAAAAAAAATAATTTATCGTTTGTATCAACCCGACACCATGTCTCTTTTCAAGGAATTTGAGCTCGCGATTCATAATATTTAATATTCGTAGGCATCAATCTACTATAAAATTTTGATAAGATATTTTATTCGTAACAAAAAATATTTTTTTCCTATTAAACTAATTATAAAGAGTCATCAAAACATATTAATCAAAATCAGTTATTGTTTTTACTTAAACTTTTACTCTATTTTGTTATCGACTTGAGCATCGGAGAAACCACATCGATCGATTACACCATCTATCTTCGATTTTTATACCTTCTCGACTCTATCTATCTGTACTTTTTGTGCAAGTGGGCTCGAATCAACTGAGCTGATCCGAACAACACCGACATCTCCCTTATAATTTCTATAATAAGAGTAAGCTAAAGAGTTTAAAATTATCTCAAATGTGATTTATAAGGTATTTAATTGTTCTTCTTTGGGTACAAATGAAAAATCTTTTCATTTCTTCATAGGACCACAAACGAAAGACCATTTAAAGTCCATCTTTGTTGTATATTTGGTGGTGTTTTCCTTGATGTGTATGAGCAGCTCCTGCAGCAAACTCTCCCGCATGTGGTTTGCCACTTAATTGGTGAGTCCTGTGACAGACAAAGATTCTCCCTCAGACAGAGATGGGGGTCACTTCTCATGTGCCTCCAATGGCTGAAATGAAAGCTTACAAGGAGAATGAACTACACAGAGGAGGCCAAGTCTGTGAGGACAGCAGTGAGAACAAACACTGGATGGGGATTTGTTGACTGTGCTGTCACATTTAGGTGGAAAAGTGGTATGGTCTTTTGAGCCTCGCCATCTCACCTTTCAGGAGCAGAAAAAAGGCACTTTAGTGTGGGGTTGGAAGACTGCTGACTGATTCCATCATCTTGAGGATGCAATCATCAGCCAACAGAAACAAGAGATGAGATTAACTGTTTGGATCCTTTGTTAGCTGCCATTGCTGCATGATTCATGTTTCTGAACTTGTTTGAAGAACACTCAAGTGTTTGTGATTTCAATGTAAGACAAAGAGTCCTTAGAAGGTCGATCTATAGATTAGTAAGAGGGGTTGATCTCTCTCACATATAGAATCCCTCGAGTGCTTAAAAATATATAGCTCAACTCTCATTACCCACAACGAAGAAACATTGACTTTGATGTGAAATCAAGGCAACGAAAGCTATCATTGCATCAATTTCTCCAATGCTTTATGGGGATATGCGTTTGTCGTGTTAATGTCTTGTGATGGTAAGATTGTCCGATAAGAGAGAATTGTGTGTTGATCATTCAATCATTTTGGTATACCTTTTCGGATGACATCGGTATAAAGAACATATTTAGGAAGGATAAATATTGAAGTTGTTATTCATTATTATCAAAAACATATTACAATCAAAGAGTGGAAAAGGAAACATAGTTAGATTTCATAAAGGAATAAAAATTTCATATGAGAATGACAAAACATATAGTGAACACATCCTCACTTCAGTCTCTCGAGATCTATTAGAGAAAACTATAAGATGTCATTTGATCCACCAACAATTTGGTGAGGCCATTAAATGCAGTGAATTCGTCTAATTTTAATTGTTTTACCATCATAACAATCCTAAATTATGAGACGAAGAGGAAATGGAAGTGCCATATGCTTACCGGACTCCGTTGAAATCAAAGCTCATTTTGACTTGTGGTAAGATAGGGAGTGTGTTAGTCAATGCTGTTTTCACCAATATGGCTTTTACAGGGTTGGAATGAGCAGCTGCCTTTTGTCCTCACGCCCAGTGAAGAGTAGACGCCAAACGATAGGAAGTGTCCTGTGGACCTCTTCCCACACAGCGACACTCTTGTCTACGTGAACTCCGTCAACAGTCTCTCTCTCTCTCTTTATTTGCGGTGGGGTGGGAAGGGGGTGAGGAATAATAGAGGCACAAGGGGAAAGGTGGAAGAGAAAAAGGAGATTCGTCCATGAGGGAAGAAGAGAGGAAGAGAAGGGTCACATGACAGACCTTTGATATGTGGATCTCCCTTCCATGGAGTAGCACAAGAAGAAGGGGAGGAAGAGGTTCTCTACTACTTTTGCTCTTTTGTTTTCTTCTCGCGCTGTTTCTCTTTCGTTCCATTTGGCTTTGAGCGCAACTGTTTGTTTGGGTTTGCAGCTCTCCTTGTTCTTTAGCAGAGGTAGCAAGAGCCAGGAGGAAGAGTTTGGAGGCTTTTGTTTAGGGTTGCCTTGTTGGTGCATAGATCCACACTCGTGTGCTACGACTTGTGTTCTTGCTCTCTTCCTCCCTCCCTTTCTTTGGTTCTTTTCCTGTGTTCTGGATCTGGAAGAGGAAGAGTTGGATCGAAAGGTAGCGACGGCTTCTCTGTGACTCTAATTTGGACGCATCAGTGATCCCATACGGAAACAGATAGTGAGGGTAAGAGGATCAAGAAGACCATCGAGTGGGAGAGAAAGCGCAGTGCTGTTTTGTTGCTTCGGTTCAGGAAATGACAATGGCTTCGTCGTCGGTACCTTTGTTCGGATCCATAGAGGAAGAGAAGCATGTCACCCAGCAGCAACAGCCACAGCCAGGCTCAGCGGTAGCTGCTGGTCAACCAGCAGCTCCTCCTCTTCCTAAGAAAAGGAGGAACCTCCCTCGAAACCCAAGCAAGTATCCAAACTCACGATCACTTGCATGCAAAAACAAATCCTGATTCACAGATCTTAATCTTCTCGGATTCTTTCCCCAGAGTTTGCTATTGCTGTGTACTATCAACTGTCCTAACCAGTTTCTTCCACATGTTTTCAAGTCAAACAATTTCACTGTAAGGACTCCATTGACTCTGATTGAATCCGCAGATCCTGACGCTGAGGTAATCGCCTTATCCCCAAAGACGCTCCTTGCAACCAATAGATTCATCTGCGAGGTGTGCAACAAGGGGTTCCAGCGGGAACAGAACCTGCAGCTGCACCGGCGTGGCCACAACCTACCGTGGAAGCTGAAGCAGAAGAACCCCAAGGATGTCCGCCGCCGTGTGTACGTCTGCCCCGAGCCGACCTGCGCCCACCACGACGCCTCTCGCGCCCTCGGCGACCTCACCGGCATCAAGAAGCACTACTGCCGCAAGCATGGCGAGAAGAAGTGGAAGTGCGACAAGTGCTCGAAGCGGTACGCCGTGCAGTCGGACTGGAAGGCCCACTCCAAGACGTGCGGTACTCGCGAGTACCGCTGCGACTGCGGAACCCTCTTTTCCAGGTACTGCATGCATCTATCATCGCATCCAATGCTCATCGATCGATGCATTTTGGACGTCCAACTCCAATCCATGATTGAAGCATCAGCATCCATCCCGCAGTAGGTTCTTGGTCATTCATGTTGGTGGTGCTACTCCGCTCCGCACCCATCACCGATCTCGGTTTCGGTGACTGGGATTTCTCTATCTAAGAATCTTAGGTAGGGTTAGGGTTACCATCACTGGATTCACGTGCTGCCCTGGAGGCAATGCTTACCAAGTTCCTTTGTTGTGGTGTGAATTGGAGATACATGGGCAACAAGGGGTGGCCATGGCACACAGCTCCACCATTTCATGAGAGTCGCCTTTGGCTGTGAGCGAATTATTCTTGTCCGGAGGTGCGACACCACTCGAGGTGTGAAGTGCACCGACACTTATTCTTGTTAGGATGAGTAAATGTAAAGGAGTCGTGCATTGATTGAGGTAATTGCAACAAATCTTGGCTCCGGAACAATGGAAAGGGCTTCAAATCATGGAAGGAGTTCCCTCTCAAATATATTATATGGTTCTAAGCTGATGCCTCGCAACACGATGTACGAAACAGAGATGCGTGCTTAGCATCTTCTTTCTTCCAAGAGAGTAACTAATAGATTCATCTTGTGGTCATTGACGCAGGCGTGATAGCTTCATTACGCACAGAGCCTTCTGCGATGCATTAGCACAAGAGAGCGCGAGGGTTCCAGCCAGCATGAACACCGTTGGCAGCCACTTCTATGGCAACACAGGAATAAATTTGGGCCTTCCTCACTTGAATTCGCAGCTCTCCACCTTGCAAGATCAAACACATCCATCAGCAGATCTTCTCCGGCTTGGCGGAAATGGCAATGCTATGCAGTTCAACCACCTCACGGTGCCGTCCTTCCGACCACCACCGCCACCTCAGTCTGCCCCGTTCTATCTTGGTGGCGGCTCAAGCCAAGAAATCAATGAGAACACTCTATTGCTACAAAGCAAACCATTTCATGGCTTCATGCAACTGCAACACCTCCAAACCAACACCGAATCTTCATCCCCCTCGGCTGCCGCAGCTGCTACTAATCTTTCCAATCTTGGCATCTTCTCTGACAGCAGCAACAGGAGCGCCGTCACCAACAGCAGCAACGTAGCAATGAACCAGAATGCTCATCTACTGGTCTCTGATCCATTTAACACTGCTAGTGGAAGCAACGGGCCAAACGCAATCTTTGCAGGAAATATCGTGGGCAACAATCTTATTGATGCAAACATGTCTCCTATGTGCAACAACTCGGTGAGCAATGAATCGATGCCACCACATATGTCGGCAACTGCACTTCTTCAGAAGGCTACGCAAATGGGTGCAACATCCAGTTGCATCAGTGCGAGCTCCTCGCTCAGAGGAGTCGGCAGCTTATATTCTAGTGCTGCAAATAATGCAGGTTCTCGGACTGTCTTCGATGGCGTGGAGAGCGAGAGCCATTTCCAAGACATTGTGAATTCTCTCACTAACGAAACCAGTGGCATACTGAGTGGTGGAAACCAGCAAGAAACCGGGATCAGCGGCTTCGGAGCCACTGACAGGTTAACTCGAGACTTTCTTGGGGTTGGCAGCATGATGAGGAGGATGGGAGGAGGTCTAACGCAAAGGGAGGAACAACATCTCGGCATCGACATGGCCTCTTTGGATCCGGAACTGAAGTCAGTCTGCAATAAGCGTTACTGAAGACAAGGCAGACTTGGTAGGAATGCAACTCGACTTGGCCAACACTGGGAGAGAAAGCTGCTGCTGTAGTCACTTTCCTTACTGTCACTGCAAAACCAGTTTAGCAGGAACCAAATAACTGTCGCTTGTCCCAGCTTCAAGCTAAAGGACTGTGTTATACACAATCTTAACCTGCAATATTTCCTTTCTAAATTGTCTTTCTCCTTCTTTAGCTTTGTTACTGTTGAACAAGAAGCCTGTACTCTTAAGTCTATTGAAGCTAATGAAAGCTTTCCTTCATGTGTTACATTGTTTGCCCTCCGCCTCTCTCTTTATGTACTCAAAGAGAAGCAACCGGCAAAGGATATGTGTGTGTGTGTGTGTGTGTGTGTGTGTGAGAGAGAGAGAGAGAGAGAGAGAGAGAGAGAGAGAGAGAGAGAAGCAATACTATAATCCATGTTTGGTGAAAATAATGCTTTGAATTTGTACACACATATATTCGTTGAGACTTCGCAGGTGTTGAGAGCGATGACCACACGTTGACCGCCAGTCGCAACCCGCCCAAAGGCTTGATAGTATCGACCACGTCAGCATCGGCCCGCCACAGAGTTATCATCTCCTTCCCGTCGTCACGTCCCCGAACGCTGTTTGCCTGCCATGGACGCGAGGGTGACGACAAGGTCGTCATCGTCATCAACTCCGGTGGTACAACCGTGTAGCACACCCTGTTGCAGGGACCCACAGGGAGAGCGATAGGTTCACGGATGTTGCCGTATTCCGAAGCACTCGTTGGTCCCTCATGTGAGCCTCCCGTCGCCATGCCATTCCCTGCTTGATTTGCCTTGCTGTGTTTTCAGAGAAATATCTTCTGATATATCACTTTCGTTTAGGATATCGGATTCCTTTTCTCCTCCTCTCAGGTCGCCGTCACCGCTCATGCGTCAGGGAGGGTGAATCCTTTCTCGACATCTCGTTCTTATTCTTTAGTTCATCTCAAGGAAGGCAGTTCGATCGAATAGTTCTCTGAATGGCTTGAACATACAGTAACGATGGGTATATATACTTTTAACCAATATACACATGAACAATAGCGCATACGTTCCACCTTTGTTCGGCATCATACTTCAATATATAGCATGGATTTTGTCTCGAGTGTTGTCGAAATGCTGTTGTTTTACATGGTCATGGAATGTCTACTGCCTCCAAGCAGATGATGCTCTCAAGGTGTTGCAGTTCCATCTCAAGGCAAATGCTAAGTTTAAGAGGATATGCCAAATTAAAGTGCATGCGTCGCTCTGACAGATGAATCCATAGGGCAACGACACCGCATCTGTACAGCCAACAAAACAAATATGAAATGACAAATATGTATATATTAATCTCATTTTCATATTAGTCAATATTGGTTCGAAGGTGCTTTACATTAAGGGTGTAATGGGTTTTCTACTAAGAGACTATAAGTGAAACTTGGAGGGGATGCAAAACTGAAGCATTGACCATAAAAAGGACTCCTTTTGAGTTAATTATATATATTTTTTAAATTAACTATCATTAGTATTTTAATTTTTATATTTTCAAAAATTAAATTAGGGTTTCCATACTTATGAAAGTAAAACATTTAATCATATTCCTCCTTGTGTCGTTGACTTTGTTGATGACTCTCTCTCTCTCTCTCTCTCTCTCTCTCTCTCTCTCTCTCTCTCTCTCTCTCTCTCTCTCTCTCTCTCTCTCTCTCTCTCTCTCTCTCTCTCTCTCTCTCTCTCTCTCTCTCTCTCTCTCTCTCTCTCTCTCTCTCTCTCTCTCTCTCTCTCTCTCTCTCTCTCTCTCTCTCTCTCTCTCTCTCTCTCTCTCTCTCTCTCTCTCTCTCTCTCTCTCTCTCTCTCTCTCTCTCTCTCTCTCTCTCTCTCTCTCTCTCTCTCTCTCTCTCTCTCTCTCTCTCTCTCTCTCTCTCTCTCTCTCTCTCTCTCTCTCTCTCTCTCTCTCTCTCTCTCTCTCTCTCTCTCTCTCTCTCTCTCTCTCTCTCTCTCTCTCTCTCTCTCTCTCTCTCTCTCTCTCTCTCTCTCTCTCTCTCTCTCTCTCTCTCTCTCTCTCTCTCTCTCTCTCTCTCTCTCTCTCTCTCTCTCTCTCTCTCTCTCTCTCTCTCTCTCTCTCTCTCTCTCTCTCTCTCTCTCTCTCTCTCTCTCTCTCTCTCTCTCTCTCTCTCTCTCTCTCTCTCTCTCTCTCTCTCTCTCTCTCTCTCTCTCTCTCTCTCTCTCTCTCTCTCTCTCTCTCTCTCTCTCTCTCTCTCTCTCTCTCTCTCTCTCTCTCTCTCTCTCTCTCTCTCTCTCTCTCTCTCTCTCTCTCTCTCTCTCTCTCTCTCTCTCTCTCTCTCTCTCTCTCTCTCTCTCTCTCTCTCTCTCTCTCTCTCTCTCTCTCTCTCTCTCTCTCTCTCTCTCTCTCTCTCTCTCTCTCTCTCTCTCTCTCTCTCTCTCTCTCTCTCTCTCTCTCTCTCTCTCTCTCTCTCTCTCTCTCTCTCTCTCTCTCTCTCTCTCTCTCTCTCTCTCTCTCTCTCTCTCTCTCTCTCTCTCTCTCTCTCTCTCTCTCTCTCTCTCTCTCTCTCTCTCTCTCTCTCTCTCTCTCTCTCTCTCTCTCTCTCTCTCTCTCTCTCTCTCTCTCTCTCTCTCTCTCTCTCTCTCTCTCTCTCTCTCTCTCTCTCTCTCTCTCTCTCTCTCTCTCTCTCTCTCTCTCTCTCTCTCTCTCTCTCTCTCTCTCTCTCTCTCTCTCTCTCTCTCTCTCTCTCTCTCTCTCTCTCTCTCTCTCTCTCTCTCTCTCTCTCTCTCTCTCTCTCTCTCTCTCTCTCTCTCTCTCTCTCTCTCTCTCTCTCTCTCTCTCTCTCTCTCTCTCTCTCTCTCTCTCTCTCTCTCTCTCTCTCTCTCTCTCTCTCTCTCTCTCTCTCTCTCTCTCTCTCTCTCTCTCTCTCTCTCTCTCTCTCTCTCTCTCTCTCTCTCTCTCTCTCTCTCTCTCTCTCTCTCTCTCTCTCTCTCTCTCTCTCTCTCTCTCTCTCTCTCTCTCTCTCTCTCTCTCTCTCTCTCTCTCTCTCTCTCTCTCTCTCTCTCTCTCTCTCTCTCTCTCTCTCTCTCTCTCTCTCTCTCTCTCTCTCTCTCTCTCTCTCTCTCTCTCTCTCTCTCTCTCTCTCTCTCTCTCTCTCTCTCTCTCTCTCTCTCTCTCTCTCTCTCTCTCTCTCTCTCTCTCTCTCTCTCTCTCTCTCTCTCTCTCTCTCTCTCTCTCTCTCTCTCTCTCTCTCTCTCTCTCTCTCTCTCTCTCTCTCTCTCTCTCTCTCTCTCTCTCTCTCTCTCTCTCTCTCTCTCTCTCTCTCTCTCTCTCTCTCTCTCTCTCTCTCTCTCTCTCTCTCTCTCTCTCTCTCTCTCTCTCTCTCTCTCTCTCTCTCTCTCTCTCTCTCTCTCTCTCTCTCTCTCTCTCTCTCTCTCTCTCTCTCTCTCTCTCTCTCTCTCTCTCTCTCTCTCTCTCTCTCTCTCTCTCTCTCTCTCTCTCTCTCTCTCTCTCTCTCTCTCTCTCTCTCTCTCTCTCTCTCTCTCTCTCTCTCTCTCTCTCTCTCTCTCTCTCTCTCTCTCTCTCTCTCTCTCTCTCTCTCTCTCTCTCTCTCTCTCTCTCTCTCTCTAAAATACTATACATGCACAATGATAAATCAAGTGAGACGGAGTCAGTGATAAACTCTATGGTATTTTTGTTCGCAAAGTTGATAATATGAGGAGAAACGAGATCAAATATTTCACTTTCATAAATATAAATATCTCAATATAATTTTTAAAAAATATAAGGTTTGAAATGTTAATGATAGTTAATTACATGAGGTAATCTATAATATGTAATTAGTTCATTATTTTTTTACAAGTAGAAAAAGGGCATATTTAGAAGTTGAGAGGGATGACTAAAATCTAATTAAGATTTTGAAGAAAGAAAAATTACTTTATTAGTATCATGAAATTGCATTAGCAACATGGATATAAAGTACCTCCTTTTTTTTATCTTATATCATTGGCTCCACGAGCAAATATTATAATCTTGTTTTTGACATAAATTTAATGTTTCTTGACAAAAAATAACCTATACTCTCATGAAAACCTATGATTAATCACCTATTAAGAGTTCATTTGTAAAAATAACAATGTTAGTAGCATTTAATGTGAAATCTATTGGAGTAGAAGTTCAATTCAAAGAGGCTTAAATCCTTGTTATTTTGTTCAGTCATCTATCATATCAAATAAATTTAGGCTAATTATTAGCTACATTTAACCTCATAATTTCTATACTTTTAAAATTTATATTAGGATCAATATATTTAATTTAATTTTAATTTTATTTATAAAAATAATATATCGTTTATCACTGAGTACATATAGTATTTTCGTCAACAGAATCAAAGAAATATTATTAAATATTTTATTTTTATAAATAAAAAAATTAATATAATTTTTGATAATATAAGAATCAAAATACTAAGTTCATTAATTACAAGTGATAATATATTATTATTCCAATGAATTCTCATCGCCAAAGTAAATATTTGGATCGATTGCACGTCGACAATGACGACGTTTTTTATGGAGTTTCTGGATGGACTCCGGACACACGTACCCACCAGTCACCTTCCGTGGGACCCACGTTCCGTAGCTACTCCAAATACCTCTCTCTGCCTCTCTCTCACTGGATCTTGTGGCTCCCACCACTTGGTCACTCCATGTTTCTAAAATAGTGTCCCCCCCTCTCTCTCCTCTCTCTCTCTCTCTCTCTCTCTCTCTCTCTCTCTCTCTCTCTCTCTCTCTCTCTCTCTCTCTCTCTCTCTCTCTCTCTCTCTCTCTCTCTCTCTCTCTCTCTCTCTCTCTCTCTCTCTCTCTCTCTCTCTCTCTCTCTCTCTCTCTCTCTCTCTCTCTCTCTCTCTCTCTCTCTCTCTCTCTCTCTCTCTCTCTCTCTCTCTCTCTCTCTCTCTCTCTCTCTCTCTCTCTCTCTCTCTCTCTCTCTCTCTCTCTCTCTCTCTCTCTCTCTCTCTCTCTCTCTCTCTCTCTCTCTCTCTCTCTCTCTCTCTCTCTCTCTCTCTCTCTCTCTCTCTCTCTCTCTCTCTCTCTCTCTCTCTCTCTCTCTCTCTCTCTCTCTCTCTCTCTCTCTCTCTCTCTCTCTCTCTCTCTCTCTCTCTCTCTCTCTCTCTCTCTCTCTCTCTCTCTCTCTCTCTCTCTCTCTCTCTCTCTCTCTCTCTCTCTCTCTCTCTCTCTCTCTCTCTCTCTCTCTCTCTCTCTCTCTCTCTCTCTCTCTCTCTCTCTCTCTCTCTCTCTCTCTCTCTCTCTCTCTCTCTCTCTCTCTCTCTCTCTCTCTCTCTCTCTCTCTCTCTCTCTCTCTCTCTCTCTCTCTCTCTCTCTCTCTCTCTCTCTCTCTCTCTCTCTCTCTCTCTCTCTCTCTCTCTCTCTCTCTCTCTCTCTCTCTCTCTCTCTCTCTCTCTCTCTCTCTCTCTCTCTCTCTCTCTCTCTCTCTCTCTCTCTCTCTCTCTCTCTCTCTCTCTCTCTCTCTCTCTCTCTCTCTCTCTCTCTCTCTCTCTCTCTCTCTCTCTCTCTCTCTCTCTCTCTCTCTCTCTCTCTCTCTCTCTCTCTCTCTCTCTCTCTCTCTCTCTCTCTCTCTCTCTCTCTCTCTCTCTCTCTCTCTCTCTCTCTCTCTCTCTCTCTCTCTCTCTCTCTCTCTCTCTCTCTCTCTCTCTCTCTCTCTCTCTCTCTCTCTCTCTCTCTCTCTCTCTCTCTCTCTTTTCTTATTCTTTCTCTCTTTTTGGCTTTGTTTTTCCCACCCTCCTCCGTCCTTGGGATAATAAAGAGCCGAGCTTCGATCGAATTTGGGGGTAATCGGCAATGGCGGCAGGCGGTGGCGAGGGGCATTCGAGAGAGCTTGACGAGACGCCCACATGGGCGGTGGCTTCCGTCTGCGCCGTTATCATCATGATCTCCATTCTGTTGGAGAAGGGCCTGCACCACCTCGGACAGGTGACCCCATCGATTTCGTCACATTTCCTTTTCATGTGGTCCTCTCTTTTCTTTTTCTTTCTTTACCTTAAAAATAATAAAAGTTTAGCTCTCTTTTACCGCTTGAGAGAATGGTTTGAACGAAGATGTTGTTATTAATCAACCTTGATGCATTGCACGATTCATGTTCTTATCATGTCTAACGTGAGTTCTTCAAGAAAATATTGGGGGGTGTCTGTTTCCCTCGTTCTCTTCTTTCCCTATATAAAGCCATTTCAAGATTTTGGTTTCGGTTCATCTTGGAAGCTCGAATCATGTTCATGTTCTCATTATTTAGGTGCTTTTGGATTCTTAATTGTTGCCAATAATGATAGATGATTCTCTTCATGAAAATTGGGTCCTCTGTTCTGCTTGGTCTCCCTGTTTTGTTTCTATTTGTTTTCGATTTTTTCTTTCTCGATTTTGCTTTATGAAGGATTGTTTTGTGGAATGAATAATGGTGGTAGAAACGAAAGGTATTAGAACTAAAATTGTCTTTCTTTAGAAAAAGCTCCGGTGCTTCCTTCGTTTTATGCTAGTACTTGAATTTTTCTTGCCACTAAAAAGAAAAGAAGAGCTTGAGTTCCACAGGCATGAAGGTTAATCTTCTTCGGCTGACCACCTGATTTGTGAATACTTGGTTTGCTTTTAACATTATCTTGGTTGGCAGTGGTTTACAGAGAGGCGCAAGAAGGCTATGTTTGAAGCTCTTGAGAAGATTAAGGATGGTAAGAAATGAAGTTTTATACTCTTCCTGATTAGATGAACCTAATCACTACGATTGTGACTAAACCTTATTTTGTCTTGATCATGACTCTATAATTTTAACCGTTGTGACCCTTTTTTTCTTCAGGAATTTAGTCGAAGTAATTCTGAATTCTATTTACATTATTCAAATTTAATTCAAGCTGAGATGTAATTGTAACCCATGTCAAATAAACAAAATAAACGAACAACTACAAGAATAAACAATCACCTTTTACAACCGGAAGATCTAATAGACACTTTCCAACTGTTAAATTCAGAATATTTAATGGTCTTTTCTGTCAAATGGCAGCTAACTGGAACTTAAGTTGAAATAAATTGGGTACTGAAAAACATACACAATAAACCGAGAATTATTGTTGAAAGTCCCATAATTTCTTTCTCTTCAGTTTGTTTGCAGTTCGCTAGTGCCGACAACAGCATATCTCGACCAACCAAAATCTAGACCAACAACTGTCTGCTATGTATTTCTGTTCAAAACTATCATAAAAATTCGACAAGGCCCTCCTCTAAATTGGATGTAATTTCTGATCTACTTCTGTAGTTTCCTCAACAAAATACAACAAAGGGATGAATTATTATTGTCAATACCAATGCCATGCAGTGCATCCCCATTCATTTTCTCTACAATGAATTCCTTGAACGAAGTATCTCTAGTCTAGTCAGTTTTTGTTATTTGCTGCTAAATAACAAAAAGAGAAAAAAACTTTCCAACTGGAAAATTTTGACCAATTTTGATCTGCACGGCTCGTTCCTCATCATCCATAGTTTAGGAGTGTATATTATGCAATGGAAGAATCTTATCTCCATATACATCTACCATTTTGTGGTTCTATTAGTCATGTTGACATCCTGAATCAGATAAGCTCATTTCAATCCTTCTGTTGTAGCTTTGTCAGGTTTCTTTATGTGAACTTAATATTCTATGAGCTACCTTCCCGTTCATCACAAAAAGGAGTTCTTTTATCCCTAGCCAAGGATCCCTTTTCTTGGTATATTATCTGTAGTAGGCAGTACTTGCTGGTTCAGGTCCAGACTGTTATATGGGTGGTACATCCTGGTTTGTATACAGACTAATACATAGACTGCCAAGTTTTCAGTGGAATTTGGTTTATATTTGATAAATTTCAACAGTTTTGTGACTTTGGTTGAAGTCCCTAAACTGATTAAACATTGAACTAATGGGACTTATGAATAATCCTTTACTAGTTTTGTTATCTCAAGCTTGACTCATAGTGACACCACAACCAAAAATAAACAAGAGGGTTTGAATCATTCCTTTCCTTTCTTTTCAATTTTCATTTTCTACTTTCTACCTTTTTTTTTTTTTTTCACTTCTACTGTTGGCACACAATGGCGTAGTCCATACTGGTCTGACCAGCAATGGGTGACAGATCCAGTATTACAAACAGTGATTCTTCCCCCAGGCTACCTCATAGAGTTTAAGAACAAATGACACAAAGCACACTCACTGATTTAAATGATGACTACAATTATGTAGCTTTTCCATTGCCTTATACCTTATGAAACCGAAGTAGGAAAATACAAGATGTTATTGGAACGACTGTCCAAAAGGGGTACTACTTTGCAGAAACTGGTTCTTGTCTTCTAGAATATCTTCTTGGCACTGAATCAGCTAAGATTTTATTCTCACTCTGTAGTGCTTATTACCATCAGTTATCCATTAAGGACCATCTAAAATCTGTCGAAGTTGATTATTGCGAAGGTCCTGAATTTCTTCTTCTCGCAAGCCTGTCTTCGATTTAGCATTGAATACCTCTACTGTTCGTATCATTGCCCTTTCAGAGGCTCAATCCTTCTACTTATCGCCCAAGGAGGAGGTGTGGAAAGCGAAAATAAGTCGGAATTTCAGAGAGAATAGAATTTTTTAAATTCAGCATAGCACCAATAGACAAGTTTTTTTTATACTCCTCATATCTCTACTACACCTGAATCATTGCCATCCAATCACTCTTATAACGTAACATTGCTTTTTTTTAAAAAAAAACCAAGTAAATTAAGGACAACGGCTGCTCTTTGCCTTTCATAATCCAAGCCAACTCAAAAACAGTAATTTGTTATTCGCAAAAGCATCAGATAAATTTTATGAAATCTAATCTTCATGACCTTTGCCTAATAATATTGTCCTTACCAGCTAAAGCCAAATAATCAAGGTATCATCTGCAGAATATAGACTCGTAAACTCTCGCCAATGAACTTTCTTGGAGACCATGCAAGAAATTTCTTAATGACTAACTTCAACAGCTGGTTCAGTCAATTGGCCACCAAGAAAAAAAAGAGAGAATGATACAAATTGTTTCCCATTCTGAGTCTTTTATACATCTGATTTCACTATAATTAGTTCCAGTCAAAGAGAAATGATTTGTTATGAAGTGATTGCATTCAGAACCCATCTAACCCATTTATCACTTCACCTACTACTAAGTACTAACTAAAACTTATTCAAGAAAAAACCCAGTCTAAAGATTCTTGTCTTTGAGTCTACTTGTCCTTGTGTTTGACTTGGTCAAAATAACATATGAAGAGTTGTTTTGTGATTAAAATGCTTTCACTAGATTTGTTGCTTAAGTTACCTTTGTCAACTCTTTTGGTGATTTTTGCAGAGTTGATGATTCTTGGATTCATATCCTTATTGCTGACATTTGGTCAGAACTACATTATCCAAATCTGCATACCTGAGGAAGCTGCAGATACCATGTTGCCATGTCTCAAGGAGGGAAAAGAGGAAACCATTGAGGGTGAAGGCCATCGTAGGAGACTTTTATGGAGCTCACTTGAGGGGTTTGGTTCAAAGCATCGAATGTTAGTGGAAGCTTCATCATCACCTCACTGTCCTGAAGTAAGTGCATATGCACAGTTTGTGCTTATAAAACTGCATTCTTGCTTTCTGCAATGAATTTGGAGTTGAACAAATGTGATGATTTTGTTTTCTATGAATTCTGGGAAATTAGTTTACTTGGTCCACATAGTATAAAATGCTATTTTTGGAAAGGGCGAAATAAAATTGGTAAAATAGAAGCTACATTATATGAACCTTTAATATATGGTCTCAGAGGCTCTGCCATTTCACTTAAACATCATAAAAGCTGTCATGGGAAGAAATAACACTAGTAAGATAGAAGTTGTATTATATGAGTATTTAATTTTTCGTCTCAGAGGCACTACCATTTCAATGTGAAAGTCAGTTGCAACATCAATGCTGGATATCCTGGGAGTTCCTTTTTATAATAAGATCAAACACATTATCTGATTCAGTATGCGATCTGCAACTAAATGATCAACTGCATACCATAAAGATGGAATGCATTGGGATCTCCAAAAGCTAGGAGGCCTATGGACAACATGATTAGGCTCCCTTGGTATATGACAAAACTGTATAATTGTCTATCTATTCCGTGTAAAATGAATGTCAGCAAAAAGATTATAAGAAACCAAGGAACAACAGTCATTACCTTAACAAAATTGTTGACCTCCTCTGAGTCAGACTTTATCCATGAGTTAGATACGTAAAGATATTCAGCCTTTCTCAATCCATTTCAAGGATTAATATTTTGCCTAGTTCAGTCCATGATGACCGGTATCTATCGGTCTGAGTGTGAACCAGTTTGCAGACCATCCCTTTTCTGGTGGTCCACTTTGGTTTACATTTTCTTTTAGCTCTAGGTCCCATGTATTCATGCATCTCGCAGCAGCATTGGGAGATGCACTCAGTGCTCACCGTCCATCATTTGCTGCCAGAATGGTATATCTCCTCTTCCTCCTTCGTCTTCTCTCCTCCTTTCTTCTTTCTTCTTCTTCTCCTTCTTCTCCCTTCTTCTTCCTCCAGTTGCTTTCGTCTTCGGCATACCATGTGTCAATATGTCGGACTCATACTGGTCTAGATCCGGTATCTGAAATTGAGTTCCTTGATCCATCCAGCAATGCGGGGGGCCATCCTAGGATTGCTAGTTTTATGGCTTCCACATCCAAGACCAAGTACCTTGCCACAAGCCTATTTCAGCACAAATCCTTTACCCACAGGAATATCAGGGGAGATAATTGAGTCATCTGTTTCTACAACATAACACTCACATCATTGACCACTCGAGTGTCTCCTTGCTTTTCTAGAATCCCCTGAGTATTTTGAACTATATTGAAATAGTAATTAATACAGGCTATCACTTTACAGATTGTATGATAAAAGATTAGTTTGATAGTTGTGGAATTTGGCATCATTCCTAGTAATCCACAGGTACCATAGGGAGGTAACAATAAGATGTTGAATCCAATTAGAACTTTAGAAGAACATTTGGCTAAATATTTCCCTTCCTCTAATGAAGCACCCACATATCTGTTGAAGAAGATTTGTGAAGGACATAGCCAAGGAGAATTTATAAAAGATATGTTTAGGAGAATCAATATACAAATAACAAAATAAGTTTTACTCACCCTCAGAGAATATTAGACATCTACCTAAAAGTAGGGAGTCTATTCTAGCAACACTTCTTAAGGAAAACCTTAATTTTAGGAGCAGCTTTGAGATGCCAAATTGTCTTTCAACCTGGCCAATTCTTTTTTATCAACATCATTGTTCCTACTGAAGTAACAATAAGCGTTGCTAACAAAAATAGATCTAGAAGGTTAAAGTGCCAAGTCCCACTTGTCATCATAGGGAACTCGAGAGAAAGATGAATACTCTGAATTTTCTCGAACATGGAGGGATGGAATAGAGCAATTAACTTAAGATAATTCTATTAATTGTTCATGGTTAAGTTAAACACCATGCTGTGATTCCTCATTTCACTTGCACTGATAGGAGTAGGCAATCTATTAAAAGGGGTACTGTCAGACCAGAAGTCTTCCCATAAGGTTCTTAGGGGTTGATGTATGGATATTGTAGAATAATGTAAAAATGATACAATATCACACCATTTGGTACCTTTAACAGGATATGACTGCACTTGACTTCATTGTTGTTGTCAACCTACCCACTAGAAAGTTTTTGAATCATGATATTAAATCAAAATTTTTTAGTTTGCTCCAAGCAATGATCTTGATAAATCTTTGTGGTTCAGTTTTTTAGATTTGATTCTAACATCTTTTAAATTGGATCTTTCTTTAATTGTTTTCTCTTTTTAAATACTGTTAGTTTTAAAATTGGAATCTGCTACTGTTTTTTCTATTTATAGGGGAAGGTACCACTTATTTCGCTGCATGGTCTCCATCAGTTGCACATTTTCATATTTTTCCTGGCTATCTTTCATGTCATGATTAGTGGTCTTACGATGACTTTGGGAAGAGAAAAGGTAAACAGTTATTTGAAAATTTACCAATTCTTGTATTGGATAGCTTCAAATAGTTGCCAAATTAGTTTGAAAAGTTATAATGAATTGTTTTTTTGTTAAACAACTGTTATCATGCAGATTAGCAGTTGGAAGGAGTGGGAAATAGAGACCTCCTCTCCAGATTATGAATTCTCAAATGGTAATCATGTTTGCAATTTATACTTCATGGTGTTTGCGGTAGAACTTTTATATGAAAATCATTACACTCGGTAGTCACCGAATATCTCTGCCTGCTAATGCCTTACCATTGTGCCAAGGCCCAACCTTAAATGTTTTCCTGATTATAAAGTGACATTATGGTATCTAATAGATTGTATATTGCCAAACCAAGTATTTTGTTGCTTCTTTCTTACGTCTAGTGCTAAATTCAACCACTGTATTCTATTAAAAATTAGTGATCACTGAATTCTGCTCAGCTGGGGCTGGCACATACTTTTTAATATGCTTATTCATACTTAAAGAAATATTAGTTTAGGCAAAATTAACATTGGAAATATTACTATGTTCATCATGAAAGCAGATTCCTTTGGACATTGTTTGCCCCATTGTCATTACTTATTGGTGATGCCCACAGTTTGCTCCATCCAACTTGATATAAGCATATAATAATCGAACCTATCACTGATCACTAGAGAGTTTCACTCATCTGTCAAGTTAGGTTACTAGGTGGAACAAAATCTTTGACAGATCTGACAGGACATAGTTCTTGTGAAGGTTTTTTCTCTTGATAATACTGGTTGCCTGGTTGGTATGATTGATATTTACTGGTCTAACCATGTTCCAGTATTGAAGCACATAGCTAGATACTGGTTCAATATTGTTTGTTTTATTTTTGTATTATGTTATTTAATGATTCCGAATGGAGTAGATTTTGTTATTGACTAGTGTATGATAGGGTACTGAAACCGATATCCTTGGTTCATACTCTCTCCAACTTGGCAATTGTAATATCCTGATCAATTACTTCTTTGCTGTTTTCAAATTTTAACTTAAAGTTTTGCTTGCATTCAAATGGTGCAGATCCCTCAAGGTTTAGATTTTCACATGAGACATCTTTTGTGAGACAGCATACAAGTTTATGGAATAGAATCCCAGTCTCATTTTACATTGTAAGAAGATTCTTCCGCTGAATATTGTTTATTTTTACCTTTCATTTGCTTTCTGATTTGATAGATAATGCCCATAAGTGTAGTTGCATCCAAAAATAGTGTAGTGGGCTTCGTTTCTACCAAGTGTTTTGTGATTTATTAATCTAAGTCTCATCTCAGGATTGCATATTTCATTTAAGATCCCAAAATTACATTAGATGCAGTGGATTAGCAAAATCTTAAGTTTTATACTTGCCTGTTTTTTAATGAAAACATCATCTTTTTGTTATGTTAAAAGTTATGTTATGAAGATGATGGTCTTGTAGTATCTTACTTATGCAGGTTAGCTTTTTTCGTCAATTTTTCATTTCTGTTCGAAAGGCTGATTACTTGGCCATGCGTCAGGGTTTCATCACTGTGAGTTTTTTCTAATGGAGAGTTCACAATGTTTCAAATGGAATTGTTGTTTGCTTTAGTTTTAATATCACTCACTACAGGTTCATCTAGCTCCTGGTAGTAAATTTGACTTCCAAAAATACATTAAAAGGTCACTGGAGGATGACTTCAAGGTTGTTGTGGGAATCAGGTTTGATAATAAATCTTCAAATTCCTATGTCATATGCTTGTTATCAAATCATGTAAACTAATTCATTTTGTGTATTGCTATTTTGCTGCTACCAGCTAGGGGTTGGTATTTAATAATGATAGAGCTAACAATATAAAATATTCATCTATTCTTGTCTTCCGAATATATAACATTTACCAGAAATCTTTTCTCCAAAATATGGGAAAAAGCAGCCAAGATATGCCATTGTTCATGGACTGATTTTCGAAGCACCAGACATAGATGGAGTAAATGTAGGAAAAGGAGTGCCTACAGGGATTAAGAATATGTTACATTCATTATACCTAGCTTGAATGAAAACCAAGAATAAAAGGTAAAGAAGGATTGTATTGATCGCTACATGTCTTAAAAATATTGTATTAGATTGGTGTTTCTACTCATGCCAAATGTGCCATTGTATTATAGGCTAATTTTTTGTAATATGCTGCCATGCACAGTGTGTTATCTAACATGACAGGATAATCCTTGTCCCTTGATAGTTGATACCTTTTCTTTTCCCCATCAATTCAGGATACCAAAGTGAACTATGACAGCTCATATTATGTTTGTGTTGTTATATGGTTGCACTAAGGTGATGCTACTTGATTTGGTCCATAGCATGTGAGGGTTGTGATCAATTGGCTTGTTAACTAGAGTCATGGTGTGCAATAAAAAATTGAAAATCTCCTTCTAGATTTGACCAATTTTTATTAGAAAATGTACATCTAATGCCAACCCTCAAGTTGTTGACATGCTAACCGAGGAAAGTTTGGGAAGGTGGGGATCTATATGATTTAAGCGCATTCAGCTAGGAAGCAACCAACGTTTCAATGTTTGACCCGATATCACTGCCAGTCCTTAGGTGGACTCCTATGGTACCAACATGATTTGGTACACACCCCCTTGTCTACTTGGGTTGGGGTAGAACGGAAGAATGGCAAAATAGAGAGAGAGAAGAGAGGAGGAGACGACCAGAGTGAGTAGTATCTAAAACAAAAACCATCTATGGTAACAAACTTGACAAGAGATCGTTGTTACATTAAGTAGTACAAATTTGGGCCATAGTTTCTAAAGTTGTCAGTGAAGATGTTGAAGAAACTGAAATGATTTGTTTAAGCATATATTCTTTATGTTGTGTTCCATAATGAGGAGAACAATATGCTTGATTCTTGAATTGCACTGGAATGCTCCCCTTTTAATTCCGAAATTAGTTTTTTCAAGTCTGCAACTTTTGACTTGCTTCCTTTTATGGCTGACCAGTCCTCTGTTATGGGCTTCTGCTGTGCTCTTCTTGCTTCTTAATGTGAAAGGTGTGTCATTGCAGTACATCTATGAAATCATACATTTATTTTTTATTCCATCTTTGGACAAGCAGTTAAATATCAATAATTTGCACTATATTGATTTCCTTCCAGGATGGCTTACATTATTCTGGATATCTGTCATTCCTCTTATTGTAAGCAGCATAGTATGGGTATTTTATTGGTTACTTTCTGCATTCAACCAATGATACGACCATTTCTGCAGACAATCTTGTCTGTTGGGACTAAGTTGCAGGCTATCATCACTCGAATGGCTCTTGAAATCAAAGAAAGACATGCAGTTATCCAGGGAATGCCTCTTGTACAGCTCAGTGATCATCATTTTTGGTTTGGTCGTCCCCAATTCGTTTTGTTTCTCATTCATTTTACATTATTTCAGGTATGTTTCTACTTTACCTCTGTGTTGTGATCATTAGAAGTAAAAAAAAAAACAATCTACTGCTTGGTTGACCATCAATATGATTTTGTTCATGACAATATTCAAGTTATTTGTTCTTACATTTAAGGTATTATTTAAGATCTTCAGTAACATATATATATATATATATATATATATATATATATATATATATATATATATGACATAACCATTTGGATTCACAAACCCTCTCTTTATATCAATTTCTAGATTTCCTATCTTCCCAAACGATCAACTTGGTCCTGCCTCATTTACCCTCATTGTCTTCACCTTCTAAAGTCATGGACCCTTAAAATTTTTAATTGTGCCATTATTTTCTAATCAACAAAATAAGAAAGCTGGAAAAATTAAACTGATATGAAGACCTGTGATGAAATATGATACCTACATCTAGGAAAAGTTAGCAATTTAAATATTTGGTGGCTTTGTTCTCTTGTTTGAATAGGGATTTGTTCTTGATGCAATTACTTTCTCATTTCTCCATCTCCCTCTATTCTATTTGGTAAACCAAAAGAACTTACATTCTTCTAATTCTCTCTTCTCATTGTTCTTTGTTTTCTCCCATTCAGCATTCCTCTTTCTTTGGAGTTAGTAGAGCTGGAACTATATATTGACTCAAGCTTTCCTATATGTATCCCTTGTTCAATAGGTCTATGATTTGTCTATTCAAATCCTTAGATATTTTTTGTACCATCAAGTAGTGAGTTCTGTTGGTCAAGGTTGCTCCTATTTAGGTCAATTTGGTGTTGAATATTCCTTAAAGAAGGTACACTACTTGGAGTTCTGCTGGAGTGATGTCTATGAATTCCTTCAAAATTGCTTCAATTTATGTGGAACATGTATTGTGCTGCATGTTCTTTGGCAGCTAAAACAATTAACTACACATGCTGGTGTCTTTGGATTCCTCCATTTCCTAAGTGTTGCTTCAAGCGATCAATTTATTAGATTTGCCGATGTGATCAGTGACCCCTTTTTTATCTTGTTGTGAATTGTTGAATTATGATAATAGCAGGGTTCTCAATTTCGATGTGTACCGTTCGATGCGAGCGGTATGTACCAGTCCGAGAGGATACCGGTACGTGGACCATCCTTTACTGGGTAGTACTAGTGTTTTGACAAGTACCGATGCATACTGATCGGAACCGCCTCGAATTTCGACTGTTATCGAGGCATACCAATCGGTACACCCTAGCGTGGTAGGTAAAGGTATTTTTAAGGTTTTAGGGTGTACCATCGGTATGCCCTAGTGTACCGACGGTACATATCGGTATGTACCGTACCGAGCTACAGACTGGTATTCAAAACCCTGGATAATAGAGTTTGAACATAATTAAAAGGTACGAAATTCTCGTAGGGTCAAGTTTTATCTTCTCCCAAGATGAAAACTTGGGCTTTCCTTTCATATTTTGCATCTTGTCCAAACAAATTAAAGCATAGCCTTGATGTCTCATGGCATTTAATTTTACTTTTTGATCCTCTGATATTCCCTTTTATCCAAAGAACTCAATGACACTAAACTATTAAAAAACCTTTTTGGGTTGAAGTTGGTCATGGAACTCCAAAACATCAATCTTAATGTTGCCATGTGCATGAACTTATCCACAATTGACTTTCCCGTAACTTGTTTGAGTGAATAGGGATTCTTTGGATATATCACTTGCATAGCCTGTACCTAGAGTTTCAATTTCTTCATCACTTGCCTCTCTATCATGTAGTATCATTCTTCCATCATAGGCTCATAGCATTTACCCCTTTCCGCATAAGAAGAAAAGAGTTCAAGAGCGTAGCAATACTCTGATTTTAGATGATGTGAAGCAAGAGAAGGGAGTGAAAGAGAATTTGTGATATGATAAAGAGAACATTTTTTCTTTGGATAGTTAATAGCTAAGGGCTATCACAAAGTCCCCTCTCCTTTTATATACATTAATGATCCCAGCTATCAAACAACCTAATTAATTGACAATCAATATTACAAATTGTTAGTCAAACACAAGTTATTAATGCATAATTACTCATTGTTGTGTGGAACTTGGTGACTAGGATCTTGATGGCTTGGAGCTTCAGACCTCTTGTCCAATGCTACCATTCGTATTCATATTTTTTTCATTCAACTTATGAATTACTGGAAAGTTTCAAAAGTCTAGTTCCCAACACATCAGATGGTTTACAATCTGGATTCCTCTAGGTAAAGTTATCACCAAATTATTAGGTGTATGAATGCAGTCCTGCCGTATCTAAAATTAATTTCAAATCTTTCCTTAAACTGCATCACTTACAGTTAACTTGATGCCAACAATCAGAAATTGACAAGGCTTTTGTTTGTTAAATATGCAGATTGGCATGATACATATGATCTTTCCAAATTTTGCAGAGTTACTTAAAAATTTTCAAATACAAATACATGAAAATAACTTTATTAAGATTAAAAAAAACCAGTTGTGAGCTGGAAGAAGTGTTGCCACCTTAGTATTGCATGGACTCTGGCTTTACTTTTGACACTATATTCTTCCTTTGTTTCCTGCTGCCTTTTCCTTTTTCATTTTGTGTTTGTTGCTAACTTATAGGTGAGATAAAAGTATTTTGTAAAGTATTTGAAGTGTTGTTTCATGTCTCATGCAGAATGCTTTCCAAATAATATATTTTCTATGGATATGGGTTAGGCCTTCTCTCTCTCTCTCTCTCTCTCTCTCTCTCTTCTCCTTTTTTTCTTTATACTGTCTCTTGATCATGGTACTTATTTCCATCAAACTGACAATTGTTATATCTTTGAATAGTACGAATTTGGATTGGACTCTTGCTTCCAAGACAACAGGACACTCATGATTGCTAGAATCTGTCTTGGGTAAGTTCTGTTATATTCTCTTTCCTATCCACTGATGTCAAATACTTGTAATGATAAGGTTGAATACCTGCTATTATTCAGTATCTGACTACACCCGATTCCACTGTCAATTCCAGAAGCACATACATAAGTTGTGTTTGTCATATTTAAAGAATTGGCATAATGGATCATTATATTATCAGCCATCACAATGGTATACCTAGGTGTGGTACAATATCAGTATCAATGCGATTATTGCCCTAATTTATGTGCTTTTTATTGGCCTTGACCAATGACATTTGGTCACAACTGCAGCTTGTCATTTAGATGAAATGCTGGGATAGTGTTATCAGTCGTTTCAGGCATTTAGCCTTCAGACCAAGCTGATATGTTATCTCACTAACAGTTAGTTGCCGTATCCTTATGTACTGGCCTAAGCCTATATCTTAAATCACTATAACAAAGGTTACTTTGAAATTTCATCTTAACAAGGTGACAAGATAAAGGAAGTTTTATATGCTCACGAAAAGGGTTGAATAAAGTGTTTATATATGATACACATCATGTTATAAGTTTACAATAAGGTATTGTGGCTAACTGGTTGTTCCCATGTGTTATCTACTTACTTGTTTCCTCTTGGTGTTTATGCAGAGTCGTAGTCCAAATTTTGTGTAGCTACATTACGCTTCCTCTTTATGCACTTGTATCTCAGGCAAGTTCTTCATCATCTTCTTTCATTTTGATACTTCATTGTTGTAGATTTTTATTATTGCTATACTGAAGGTTTTTTAAAGAGTAACATATCCCATACAAAAGTGGTAAAATGTTCTTAAATCATTAAAGGACATTTTCTTCCTCCTTCCTCCTCTTCTACCCTTTTCTGCTTCCATCTTCCTCTTCTTCTTCTACTTTTTCTCTCTTCTTTCCCTTCCTTCTTCCTCCCCTCATGGTTCATGGTACGTTCCGGCATACCAATACATGGTACACTGGAACAAACTAGACACGTACTGGTCCGGCCATGGATCGGCACAGGTCCAGGAACCAAAACTGCAAACTTTGCTGTCACCTGATCATTTATATTATAACATGATACTTGATCAAAATTTCAAATACTCGTCAAGCGTACGCTAAAATACTGTCATAAAACCATGTTTCGGTGGTTAACAAGCAGTTCATTTGGCATATTGTTTGACTGGAGAATCTAATTTTTGATGCAAGTTTCTGTTTGTTGAGATCTATCATTTGGCATTTCTGCTTGAAGCTTGAAGATATCCAATGTTTGTAATTTTATGATCGAACAAAATTGATGCTTATGCTAATCTTCTTTTGTTTTCTTCCACTGCTTCAGATGGGATCACACATGAAGAGGTCCATCTTCGACGACCAGACATCCAAGGCTATCATGAAATGGCACCAAGCCGTGAAGAAAAAGAACCCAACCACCAGTCCCAAAGGAAGCCCCAAAGGAAGCCCCAAAGCAGCCACTGTTGTTCCTGCTGACAGCGAAACATCTGCCGGCGATATAATGCTAACGCCTCCTCAGAGAGATCAAGATGCCCAAGGTACCAATGCGGGAGTGCAATGGTCGGCAGCCACCGCCACCCCAACCTCAGCTGTAGCTTCTGCCGACCTGCTCACTGGATCAACCGAACAGCAGCTGCATTCAGCACACGAGAAAGAAGATGATTACTCGTTCATTAATCTATCAGATACGTGATTGTGATCGTAATATAGTGCTGTTGCAGGTTGGTTTTTGTTCTTTTTATTCTTTTTTTGTGAGATATGAGAAATGTAATTGTGACGTTTCACATGTTTTAACGTATTTTAGGTGAGACCATATTGTCAAATCAATGCACATACATACAAAAAGAAAAGCTTTGTCTGAATTTTTTTTTATATAATTTACAAAGTCTCTTAATTCTTCTATTAAACCTTTCAAAAATCAACTCTAACATAAAATGTAATTTATGTTTTAATCCTCTTCTAAATTAAATTCTAAAAGGAAATACAATTAGAAGTTACAAAGTTAAAGTGTCATCATCGTGTTATCCATAAAAGTACTATCCACTTCGGTGATATGACTAGATTTGATACGTAGACGAACGATGACATAACACCACCTTCGTAAAACAAAGTTGATAAGAACGTCTGGTGCAGCATTTAACATAAAAGGACGGAGTTTAATTCAAACATTAAAAAGAAAAAAAAAAAACATATGCGTTTAGGCATATGTTTTTCTGCACGAGTTCAAACACAATCATGAAGAATTGTTTATTTAAAAAAACACAATCTCGATTCCAAACTGGTGTCAGTAGCCTTGTCGTCTGGTGCGGTGACCACTTCTCTCGATATCAGTGAATACTCGAATACAAACATTGAGATGAACGGTATTGAACTGTAGATAGTAAGTAGCTCACGGTACTCACTCCACGTTGTTTGTGACCTCCAGAAGTACAATTCTTGTGATATGGCATGCGGAACAACTACTAAAACAAATAAAAGCTTGTCACTAAAAACTGTTGTCAATTGGCATTCTACTACTGCTGATCCGAACTCAAATACTTTGTTCATATTTGGTAAAAAAATATTTCAAATCAGCGGAATTTTGAAAACATAATCAACTCTTTCTATGGTGAATGCAGACTTTCTGAAAGACAACTTGTTCAAATCATCAGCAAAGTTGCTAAATAGATGATAAGAGCCAGAATAGAGGAGCACCTTATAACTGGATGCAAAATAACCTACGGGTCTTGCGGTTCTGATTGGTTGCTCACAATTCGAGACATGAGCTTTGAAATCTCCAAGATAGCATTATGGACCTGATCATCATCTGGCTCTGTTTGTGCAGACCACCTAGGTGATTGCAAACCCAATCTGCTTTCACCAGTTGCCTTCTTCACCTTTCTACAAGTTACCAGTGCTTTCTCCAAGTCAGACTGTCTTAATGGTCTTGGTCCCTGGTAGGAGAAGCTAAGGTTGTCATATGAATGATAGATACATCTTACAATACTTGCAATTCCCACCTTGCTAAAATCATGCAGTAAATTGAGAAACAAGGGAGTTATAATAAGCATCGAATACTTGGTATGGGTTTGATGACCATGGTTTTTAGCCTGGTCCAGTCCGGGCTGAATGTATATATATATATATATATATATATATTAAAGTTAACGGGCATTGATCCAAAACAAGTTAGCAGCTTTAGCTGATCCTACCTACACAGGGGGACCCACCACTGCAATGGAAAGCTTACGGCTTCTAATACCCTCTCTCGACACAAATAGGAAAAATCAATGATCTCTAAAAGCTGGAGATGAAGCCAACTTAAAATAAATTTAGAATTATTCAAGCAAGTTCTCTTCCACCAAAAATGACCATCTAGTGCACCAATACTGTGGGCAAATCAGTTCAAATTCAAGACCTTAAATGGGAAATGAAAGACAAACAAAGGTTGAGACCAGCATGGAATAACAATGTGGATGTAACCATCACTAAAATTATAATGGCTGGAAGTGATCGATGTCCAGAAGTGGAACTCAGATGGAATCAGTAATGTCGAGAGAAATGCAACCCAACATGATCATATGTTTGTCTTTTTCCATCCCAATCAACATAATCCTTAGTTGGGCTGTTGTTGCAGGTAATCAGAGTATATGTATGCATACACAAGGGCAAGATGATGATTGCGTGTTCATCTCAGGTGTTATGTGGTCAGAAAAGAATTTCACAATTCTGACCAAGCCCTAGTTCGAAAATTCCCAATCCAGTGGTCAGGCACAGTTTTGAGGAATTTTTCGGTTTGCAGAACCTGTCCATGTTGATCAACTCATGGTTCCGAGAAGGATATATAGAAAATTCATGGTAAATATCTGAGTAAATTGATGATTTTGAATGTAGGTCATCCTTATATTTTGCGACAAAAATAATTAGCATAATTGATATCAATATAATATACTCACACTGGATGCTTTTCCATTCTTTTCGTCATTCAGTAGCTCCCTAACAGGGAAATAGGCTGCTTGTTTGCTCAGCTCGAGTATATCTGAACCGCTAAAACCTTCACACAAGTTAGCGATGTAGTCATAATCAATGTTTGCTTCTGCATTTTCACCCTTCAAGATCACCTTTAGTATCTTGGCTCTCTCACTTCTATCAGGCATACCAATTTCAAAGGTCTGGGTGAAGCGCCTGAGTATTGCCTCATCTAGCTCTGATGGGCGATTTGTAGCAGCAAGTACCATCACCCGAGCATTCTCTATAAAAATTGACGCAAATAGAACTAGTATAAAAGAATTGCAACTAACAAAAACACATAAGTGGAGTTCGGGCAAATAAATTAATAAATGTATAGAGGACATTCTTTCTCATGGTCATGTCTTATCATGGAATCATACATGCCCATATCATCCACTCATGCTTAAAACTCATGATAATTAGAACTTTGAATTTAACACTTCATTAAGATGATCAATCAATCTTTGCTTTAACATCTTATGGCATGTGTGTATATGGACAAATGACGAAAGCCCTCTAGAGGTGCATCACCAACCAAACTTTACAGTTACTAATCTACAAATCAAAGAAAAATCTCTAATTTTGATACATGCTAATTGACTAAAGTGCATGTTTTGTATTGATTAGGGTTTTCAATTTCGATGTGTACCGCCTAGTACGGGCGATACATAACGGTCCGAGAAGATACAGGTACGCGGACCATCCTCTACTGAGCAGTACCAATGTTTTGACTCGTACCGAGGCGTACCGACCAAGACCAAGGTGTATCGACCGGTACCATCCCGAATTTCGATCGTTACCGAGGTATACCGATTGGTACACCCTGGCATGATAGGTGAAGGTATTTTTAAGGTTTTAGGGTGTACCACCGGTACGCCCTAGTGTACCGACAGTATATACCGATACGTACCATACCAAGCAAAGCTTGGTACGTCGGTACGGATTGGTATTCAAAACTCTGGTATTGATAGCTTAGGGGTTCCTTCCCCAATGAGTTTGATAACAATTAGTAAGTGAAATTAAAACAGCAATAATATTGTTAATGAAGAGCATTAGGCATATCTCAAGGAAATAAGACATAGACAAGGAAATAAGATATTGCTGGTTAAAACTGCAATAGTGACAGATTAATCAAGAAAATAGACGCAGAGATGAGAATGTTCCAAATACTCACGGTCTGTTGTGAAACCATCCCACAAAGACATAAACTCAGTTTTCATGTTAGTCATGGCTTCATGATCTGTATTACGGCGCTGACCCAAAAAACTGTCCACTTCATCAATGAAAATAATAGCAGGTTGTAGCTTATATGCTAGGCTAAAGACAGCAGCCACTGCAACAAATCCATTGAAAATATAAGCAAAGTATTCTAATTTCTAAAAAAGTAAATAAAAGTAAATTTATGGATGCCAATGCCTATCTACAGTAGACATTTGAGTCATGATATAATGCAACTAATACCCAATCTGAGCATAACACAAGATGCAAGCAATCCTAATTCCAGAGTAGAAGAATCCTGGGATATTTTCTTCCTATGAATATTTACAAACTTCTAAGTTTTATATGCAAAAACAGAATAAAATGAATAATTTCATGTTAAGTAATAAATATAATTTGCATTAAATATTTTTAGCAACACTGTGTATAGGGATGATGTAATTTTACTCTCACATAGTATTCCTGCAACCTACCTTGTTTTTTATCAGATAAATTTTTGATGGCCAAAGCCTATGATTTCAGAACAATAATATTTCTGAACATATGGAACTTTGCCATATGCTAATACAGCTGTTTTCACAGTAATCTTGGACTGATCTTCATACCACTAAGTACATTAGAGAGAATGAGATCAAGGAGAGACAAAATGAGAAAACTACCAGAGAACAAAAGAGAATAAACCAGTAGTCTGAAGCCTCCAGCTAGTATTTTCAAACAATTTCCTTCCCCGTCAGCCAACACCATTTCTATGCAATTGATTTACTACTAACCCATTCTTTCGGAACAGACAAATAGGTGCAAGGACACTCATTTACAAACTCCACATAACATTGTTTATGCACTAAAGTGCTCCCTATTTAACCTCCCAGAAAACCAATGTCAAAAAATCAGTGCATTAATTTAAGACTGAGAAAGAAATAACCCAGGTAGGAAAGTTAAATTGGTGAGACCATTTTTTAAATAAATGAATATGCAACACAACTATACATATTAATGTTTTTATATTAACAATAACTCCTACCATGTAAGATCAAGTAACTGAACAAAACAATTGATAGAACATGAAAATATTACAACCAGCAGAACCTGACTTTAAAGGGGGTCAGGATAGATTCGCCTCCAAAAAGGGGATAGAATGGATGAGACAGCTCTTTAGCATTCATTATGGATTTAATCAACAGTCATGGGATAGATGCTACATGTACATCAAGTTCTCAGCAGGACTTTCCAAGACATTCACCTTTAATACGGGACCATGAAAGCTTCATTGACAGTGACCTTACCGAATCTATTTCAGATTTGATCTATCTGTCTTTCTGGTCCATACAAATCAATCTAGAGCCCTACCTTTTCTATCATTATGCCTCTTGCAACCACCTTATATAATTGTTGTCGTCATTCAGTAAACTCAACTGCTAATATTCAATAGAAATCTCAAAATGCTTTTTGTGAGACACAATCACAGCAGAAAAGCTCAGGTCATAATCAAATAAACAACCTCATAGTTTATGTAGAGTTGGAAAATGACACGTAACAACAAATACTCAAGTTTGTGGAATTTAATGCAACCGTTAACCAAGGTAATTATAGCAAAAACATCAAATGTTATTTGAAACTACTAATCACTTAATAGTTATCTTATCTTAATAAAAACAACAAACAAACAACGAAAAGGACAATTCTTCTTCACATCTTTCTAATGAAGAATCTAGTATTACAAGGAAAACTATGCAGAAGGGTTCAAATGAGGTCAGCAACCTTAAACATCTTTGTATTAATTCATCAATATATCAATAAAGTTAAAGATTAACACCTGGCAAAAAAGGTAATTAAAGACATTTTTATGAGAAACAGAAACTTCTTTAATGATTATCAGAAATGAAGACATTCATCAAAAGAGCAGAATTAAGTCCTGCATTACAAGCCATAAAATATAGACTTACCAAGTTTTTGAGCATCCCCAAACCATTTGCTCATCAGATTTGAGATCCTCACATTAATAAAAACTGCCCCAGACTCTTTTGCTAAGGCCTTTGCTAGCATTGTCTTTCCTGTTCCTGGTGGACCATACAGTAAAACTCCCTTTTGTGGACTAAGAAGTTTTCCATGGGAAAATAACTCAGGTCTGCTTAGTGGAAGAATGACCAATTCAAACAGAGCTTGCTTCACATGTTCTAAACCCCCAATAGACTCAAATTCAACATCAATGTGATCAGGATTTATCACATCGCAAGCTATCACATCCTGCAAAATCATTTATGTAATTTATCATTACTGCATTACTGATTTAACTATGATTTTGTTCTAATCAACTTGTGTCATTAAAAATAATGTTAATTTGTTTCCAAAAAATGAATTTTTATAAAAATTAAAAGTAACTTGTAAATCTTAGAGGATGTCATTACATCCAAGGTTCGCCGTATCGTACCATACCGGCGTTTCGACCCGGGCTCGGTATGGTACGGTACCGGTGTACCGAGCGGTACACCCTGGTGTACCGAACAATTTTATATTTTTTCATACTGTAGCACTGTAGCGGTACTGGGCGGTCCGCGTACCGGTAACCTGTCGGACCGGTACGTATCGCCCGGTACGGGCGGTACGCTTCGGTATGATAGACCTTGATTACATGTATGTATGTGTGTGTGTGGTTTTAAGTCCCCAAACTTGGCTTCTACCATATTAGATATTATTCTGCAGCATGGCACTTCTTATAGTGTAATGATGCTGGAGCACAACCATGTAGAATTAACAGGCCTGATATCTGCATGATGCAATGACAGTTCATACTTTATGATGTATGTCAAGATTTATATCCTTTATTGTGAACTGATTCAAGTTTATAATTAAATATTACAATAGAAAAAAACTATGGAAACATCAGGGAAGAGAAAAACAAAGCTGGCAAGGTGTTCATTTACTATGTAAAAGATTAAAGTGGAAGTTCAATCTCTAAGTGCTTAGTCTGATGCCAGATGGCAATTCACTTCTCAATTCTTAACAAGGTCCACATTTGAATGTTCAAGATATACCAAGCACTTACGAAAAACAAATACTCTAAATGGCCATGTGCTCAAACTTGCACCACAATAGACACATTCTAATACCTGTGCAATGACTTTGCAATCAAGAAAAACATGAAGGAAAGTAAAATGAACTCCCTATGATAAAGGTTCTGAACAATAAACCTAAGTTCTATAATTTTTGGTCCGTACAGACCAGTGTCCATGCCAGGTCCACAATGATCCAGCCAAAGGATATTATTTAACAAGGCTCATATTAACCAGAAACGAGAAAAAAACAACCCATTGTAACACACCAAATGTAACAAAGTTGATATACACAAAAAAATGGTGCTTCACACTAGTGATAGTAAATGAAAAAGTGCAGAAAGATGAAGAAAGTGTATGCATATTTCATGGCAGACCATACTATATAAGGAAAATTTTAGTCCATGCCCAGAAGGAAGTGGTCATATGTAGGATGTGTGATAAATCCATCTGGCAGTCCAACTTGATTAGTCAAAATTAAATCAATTACAATTTACACTTTCACACAGAAAGCATAAGGTTGTCACAAGACCCTTAATAACCAAGACCATAACTCGACAATCGATATACCCAAATTTCCAATGCAACAAATGCTTCATGTTAAAGAAATAAGATGTCAAAAATGAGTATATGATCAAGCTTGGAAGAAAATATTAAAAACTAACAACTACAAAAGTACTGGTGAAATCCACATTAATTGACCAAATAAGAAACTCCATTGGACCAGAAACTGGCAAGGAACACGGACCAATCACACCTTAGCAACAGATCAAGCATTTATTGTTACAACCTATCAATGTAAATAAACTATTCAAGAAGAAAAGGTCAATAAAAAGATCTTAAAAATGGAACTAAAAATGGACCATTGACATTTAGCCTATTGCAATATGGTTCAATTAAACGATGATTCTTTAATAAATTTCAATGTTGAACAATCAGGGACTACAACAGATTGACGAATTCAGCCCCTCACGAAAACCCTAAGTATGGACATACCTGTTAAGCATACATTCAAGAATCTAAAAATTTCACATATAAAACCGACTATAAGGGATCACGACATGCAAGAAACCAAGACAAGGTCGGAATCAATCATTATCATCATATGAGGGAGAGGTGGAGAAAGGGAAAAGTGGGGCGAAGGCGATGACCTCGTATTGGTTGGTCTGGACGAGGGGGCGGCCGAGGCGCTTGGCGATCTCTTTCTTGTGCTCGAGGGCCTTCTTGGTGGCGGCGCGGTTGGGGTCGAGGTGGCGCAGCCCCGCGAAGAGGACGAGGCAGCTCAGCGCGGCACTCGCTGCGTACAGCACTAGTTCTTGCAGGAACCTCGACTCCGCCGGCCTCATCTCCTCCCCTCTTTATTCTGGCCCTCCCTCTCAAGAATGCCTCGGCAAGCCCTTGAAGGTGAGGCAACCGGCAAGAAACACCTCGCTTATAATAATAATAATAATAATAATAATATATATATATATATATATATATATATATATATAATCAACTTAAATATCAAAGTCTGAGGCCCATTAATTGTCCGGCCCATAATAATATACATACTCAAATCGGCCCATTACAATAGAAGTATAAAATAGATGGATCCATTTAAAGAATTAACTATAAATTAAGTAATAAAAGATTGGGCTCATAAAGACGGCAATGGATACACAGGGAACAATGAACATGGCATGCGGCCGGCGTAGGTCTCCACCGCATCAAAAGCTGCAGGGCTTCTCCCTAAAGTCCGGCGTTGGCTTGGGGCATCACATGGCCCACCGCCCGGTGCTCGCCCACATGGGCGGCAACCCCCTCCGCCGGACCTTGGCCCACTTCCTCCCCTTGCCGGGGGCTGCCCCGGCACTTTGCTCGGCTGTGCTCCCCATCTTCCCTACCTGTCCTGTTGTCGGTTGCCTTGAGGGAGACACTACCTTGGCCCCTTGTCCCCTCCCTCCTGCTCTCTCTATTCGCTGATGAGTTGTATATAACGCAAGCCTCTCGATGAATCAATTACCACCATTGCTTACAGCCTTCGCCTTCTCTTCCTCATCCATCTTCTTGTGGTCACCTCATAAACGAAGCTTGATCTGGCCGGAAAAGAGACTGACAGGAAGTGTTCGATCGAGTGGCAAGATATGGAAGATCTTGACAACCTCAAGGCAACCGAGCTGACGCTCGGTCTCCCAGGGACGTCCGATGCGCCGGAGAAGCCAGCGACGATCTCCTCTAGGGTTAACAAGCGGACAAACGAGGAGTGCTGCACTTTTGCAAGGAACAGATCCGAGGATACCGCGGCGCCTGCAGCTAAGTAAGTCCGTGCACAGCTTAGAGATCTTTAGATTCTTGCCGGATCTAAATCTTGATTGGTTTTGTGGGATTTGGCATGGCATGCAGAACAAGAGCAGTCGGATGGCCGCCTGTTAGATCTTACAGGATGAACAGCTCTAGGGCAAGGAAGCTGGAGACGGAAGATAACTCTGCGATCTACGTGAAGGTCAGCATGGATGGAGCTCCTTACTTGAGGAAAGTGGATCTCAGGATCTACAATGGCTATAAGGAGCTCAGGAACGCCTTAGATGACAGGTTCAGATGCTTTTCCTCAGGTATAAAGAAGGAGAATGTTTCAGTTTCCTCTGCACCTGTGAGCAGACACAAAGATATAGATGGATGTACAAATAAGATCATGATGACCTAATTAGTATGCTGCTGCTTTGGTATTGCAGGAGGTGTAGAAGCACATATTGGTGAGTCTGACAACGCAATCACATATGAAGACAGAGATGGAGACTGGATGTTGGTTGGAGATGTTCCATGGGAGTGAGTCTTTGCTCTGTGGCTGCTGGGTTTCCTGAACCATCTTGTTCATATATTTATGAGCTAACCTCTTCTATATCCGATCTGCAGGATGTTCATCTCTTCATGCAAGAGGCTGAGGATAATGAAGGGATCTGAAGCAAGAGGTCAATGAGTTCAACGAGTGCACATAGATTAACAGGACTCTTTCGCTACTTGGATCACCATCTTCCATCCCAAAGAACCAAGTAAAAACAAAAAGAAAGTGGGAAGAAATTGTACTGAAACAGTTTTCCTGATTTTGATTCTCAAAAGAATGATTTATAGTTGAATTTTCCAGTTTTTATTTTCTTTGTAGAATCCATGTATATTGCCCACAAGATACATACAGAAATGAGGAAAGGCCTCGAAGAACTTGAAGCCTCGACATGGCCGCTCATCTTTGGATCTATGGGATGACAGAGCACAGAAAACATGGCTACCAGAGATGAGATGAGATGAGATGAGATAAGCTGATGAAAGAAAGAGAAGGGAAGAGTAAAATTTATTTATTTTATTTTGTATCAAATAAAAGTAAAATGTAAAGAGAGATTATGAGAATAAAAAGGAAGTTTAATCAAGATTAATAAGAAAGAACTAAAGTGTGATCAAGTTATTCCTTTTTAATGAGATAAAAGATGGGTGATTTCTCAAGAAAACATCCAAAAGTATCTTCTTTTAGTTTTTCTCAAATAATATTTTTAATTAAAAAAAAATACTCAAATACTCCTTAAAATTTTTTCAATCAATTAATTATTTATTTTTTAATATATTTCTAATTATTATAGTCGTTTATAGTTATTTTCAATAGTGTTTATGATATTTTATTGATACACAAAAAATATTATAAAATTTATAAAAAAAATATTATGAATAATATCATATCATGTCTTTTTTATTGTCATTACTCATATATTATTATAATACTATATTTTTAAATTTATAATTAGTTTGATTAATTAGATTATTTATAATATATTTAAATAGATTTTATAATATATTTATTATGACGGCCAAAATATTATAACAGATGAAAAAACAAAAAAATAATTTAAATATTTTTTAAAATTTTAAAAATAAAAAAATAGAGTTACCGATTAGAAAATATTCAAAATATGGTTTTTTTTTCCAAGAAAATCGTACAAAAAAATCATCTTTTTGTAGGATTTATAAAAGGGGGTATTTCGATGATCGCAACCAAACGCAGCAAAGCTTGTTTCACGGAGAATTTATAGAAGGTGCTCGATTACCGTTTATCCGGAACTCGATTTCATCTTGACCGTCCATCTACATGTTCCAGGAAGACCGAAACTGCTATGCGCACGATTGCCAACCCTCACCAGGAATCGAATGTATCAGAAATCTCCAGCGGGAATCATAGCGAAATGGAATCGAGGCAAAACGCCTCCTTTCGCATTGCTCAATCCGGCCGAAACGGGGAAGATCAGGGTTTTCCGGAATCCTAGCTCGGAGTTGTCCCGTTTTGCTTCCCTGAAACGGTCCGATGGAAGAAGAATCGGGAGGAGGGATGCCCGGGACGTCGCGGGAGCCCTATTCGCCACCGTCCCGTCGGTGGGGGTTGACGAGAGCGGGACGTCGCGGAGCCCTATTCGCCACCGTCGCCGTCGGTGGGGGTTGACGAGGCCCGTCTTTCCCAATGCGATCGGGCGGAGTGCGGAGGAGAGGCTGGTTATTCTTCCGTGCACCAGGCTCGTCCGTGGCGTCGCCCCACTTCGGCTCGGACGTAGATGTCCTGAAACTTGCCGCCTTGGAGTCTGTCCCTGATGTCACCTACGCCGGTGATGGTGATGGAGAGGCGGCGTCATTGGAGGTGAAGGAAGCCGATGACTCGCCAATTTTCCTGCGGGGGCAGGTGGCGGACCACGATGAGGCAGAGGCCACGTTGCCTCAGGGCTTTCCTGTGGGATCCTCCTGCTGCTCTGATGGAGGTTTTGAGAAAGTGATCGCATTTGAGCCTGATGCAGGTGACCTCTTGAAAGAGGAGGTACTGCACATGGTAGCGGAAGAGACCAAAAGAACGCTAATTCCCCATTGGCAACAGGGCAAGGATAGTCTCAAGCAAGAGGTTTCGAGTTCTCAGGGCTCGCCTGCTGTGTCTCCCTCTGGTTCTGATGGCGTTCTCCTGAAATTTGCTTCCTTTAAGACTGACGCCACCGCCACCATTGCTGGTGAAAATGGTGCTGTGGAAGAGGCAAATATGGATGTCGACAGTGTGCAAGTTCCCCTACAGCATCATGGGAAGGACGGTGTTCAGGAAGAGGTTCTGATGCTTCCCTGTAGTTCTGATGTTCGCCTTCTGAAATTTGCTGCCTCTGAGACCGTCATCAGTGCCAACACTGCAAACGATGATGTTGCTCTGGAAGAGGCAGTGACTCAGATGGATGTCGATGGTGTGCTAAGTTTCGCATGTAAGCAGGCAGAGAACTGTGGGGGGGAGGACATTTCAATGCCTAAGAGCCCTGTTGCTTTGTCACCCTCCGGCTCCAAAGAACGACTTGAGAAAGTAGCAGCCTTTGAGCCTGACGCTCTTGCCACCCCAGGCGATGATGATGCTGTGAAGGAAGATGATACTGTGAAGGAAGAGGTGTCATTGGTTGATGCGGACAAATTGGACAATGTACCGCTTCCCCTATATGAGCAGATAGTAGATGTTGGGGGGCAAGAACTTACGATGCCTCAGGTCTCCCTTGCTGAGTTTCCCTCTGTCTCTAATAGAGAAGATGAGAACATTGCTAAGATTGAGCATGATGCATCCACCATGTCTCATGGCAGTGCTGATGTTATCGATGATGAACCAGCACAAAAGGATGCAAAGACAGATGGCACATCAGTTATTGAACAAAGGGGTGGAGGACGGCGGAAGAGGGGCCGACCACCTAAGGCTCAGGGACAGGCAGCGAGGACACTTTCAAGGAGAAAAGAGGAGGAAGAGGTGTGCTTTATATGCTTTGATGGAGGTGATCTTGTGGTCTGTGATCGTAGGTTAGTATGCTTTCACTGCCATTTTGTTATGTCCTGTTTGTTTTTACTGGTTTTTCCTTTCTTTTGTTTCTAGAGGGTGTCCAAAGGTATACCATCCTTCATGTGTTAATCGAGATGAGGCCTTTTTCCGTGCAAAGGGTCGATGGACCTGTGGTATGTTCTGCACTGTTTCTTCTACAATTTTGTTGGCTTGCCTCTTCAATTCCTCGCAAATGTTCCCGATCTAGGATAACGTGTATTCGTTAGTAATGGCATTACTGAGAAGACATGTTCATTATTGCCTAACAAACCTCGCTTCTTATCCACCCATGAGATCATATAGGTAACCATTATATTTGGTTCTAGATTAGTCTTAGTAATTTGAACTCTCAGAAATATTAGTCGATGACTTCAATGTTTTGAGTTAACAGCTCATTATAAAGTTGCACAGTTGTAATTATCTTATAGAGAGAAACTTCTAGAAAATTTTGCTAAATTTATGATGAACAAGTACTGGATTTTTTGGGATGGTTAGTAGTGGATGATAGGCATAGATTTATTGGGGAAATTTTGATGGCATATTAGCTAACAAGTATTAGGTTTTCAAAGCTTAAATTTCAAATTGGAGTAAGAAAAATTGAATGAACAGGTCCAGCAGGAGAGCATCATATTCAAGGACTGTCACATTTTAGAATTTGGATTCTTCTCTATTTATTATCTTCCTTTTCTGCTTTTTGATGTACAATTTATAAGAGCAAAAATTGTTTTTATGTTTGAATTTCTTATCCTGTTGAAGATATGACGACCCATGGTTCTTGATTCCCTGTTGAGTGTCTCTAATGTATATATTCTTTTTTGTTGCATTCTAGGCTGGCATATATGTAGCAGCTGCGAAAGATCTGCCCACCATATGTGCTTTACTTGTACTCATGCTTTGTGTAGAGGGTGCATCAAAGAATCTGGATTTTTTTGTGTCAAAGGAAATAAAGGCTTCTGCCAAACATGCATGAGCACTGTGATGCTGATAGAGACAAATGAGCATGGGAATGAGAAAATGGTTTGTTCTATTTTCTAATTCTGTATGTTGCTTCCTATTAAACTCTACAAAAATTTACCACAGAAACTTACCTTCGATTCATGCGTGAATTCATTTGTTGTATGAAAATGGTGCTGTGGAAGAGGCAAATATGGATGTCGACAGTGTGCAAGTTCCCCTACAGCATCATGGGAAGGACGGTGTTCAGGAAGAGGTTCTGATGCTTCCCTGTAGTTCTGATGTTCGCCTTCTGAAATTTGCTGCCTCTGAGACCGTCATCAGTGCCAACACTGCAAACGATGATGTTCGCCTTCTGAAATTTGCTGCCTCTGAGACCGTCATCAGTGCCAACACTGCAAACGATGATGTTGCTCTGGAAGAGGCAGTGACTCAGATGGATGTCGATGGTGTGCTAAGTTTCGCATGTAAGCAGGCAGAGAACTGTGGGGGGGAGGACATTTCAATGCCTAAGAGCCCTGTTGCTTTGTCACCCTCCGGCTCCAAAGAACGACTTGAGAAAGTAGCAGCCTTTGAGCCTGACGCTCTTGCCACCCCAGGCGATGATGATGCTGTGAAGGAAGATGATACTGTGAAGGAAGAGGTGTCATTGGTTGATGCGGACAAATTGGACAATGTACCGCTTCCCCTATATGAGCAGATAGTAGATGTTGGGGGGCAAGAACTTACGATGCCTCAGGTCTCCCTTGCTGAGTTTCCCTCTGTCTCTAATAGAGAAGATGAGAACATTGCTAAGATTGAGCATGATGCATCCACCATGTCTCATGGCAGTGCTGATGTTATCGATGATGAACCAGCACAAAAGGATGCAAAGACAGATGGCACATCAGTTATTGAACAAAGGGGTGGAGGACGGCGGAAGAGGGGCCGACCACCTAAGGCTCAGGGACAGGCAGCGAGGACACTTTCAAGGAGAAAAGAGGAGGAAGAGGTGTGCTTTATATGCTTTGATGGAGGTGATCTTGTGGTCTGTGATCGTAGGTTAGTATGCTTTCACTGCCATTTTGTTATGTCCTGTTTTGTTTTTACTGGTTTTTCCTTTCTTTTGTTTCTAGAGGGTGTCCAAAGGTATACCATCCTTCATGTGTTAATCGAGATGAGGCCTTTTTCCGTGCAAAGGGTCGATGGACCTGTGGTATGTTCTGCACTGTTTCTTCTACAATTTTGTTGGCTTGCCTCTTCAATTCCTCGCAAATGTTCCCGATCTAGGATAACGTGTATTCGTTAGTAATGGCATTACTGAGAAGACATGTTCATTATTGCCTAACAAACCTCGCTTCTTATCCACCCATGAGATCATATAGGTAACCATTATATTTGGTTCTAGATTAGTCTTAGTAATTTTGAACTCTCAGAAATATTAGTCGATGACTTCAATGTTTTGATTGAGTTAACAGCTCATTATAAAGTTGCACAGTTGTAATTATCTTATAGAGAGAAACTTCTAGAAAATTTTGCTAAATTTATGATGAACAAGTACTGGATTTTTTTGGGATGGTTAGTAGTGGATGATAGGCATAGATTTATTGGGGAAATTTTGATGGCATATTAGCTAACAAGTATTAGGTTTTCAAAGCTTAAATTTCAAATTGGAGTAAGAAAAATTGAATGAACAGGTCCAGCAGGAGAGCATCATATTCAAGGACTGTCACATTTTAGAATTTGGATTCTTCTCTATTTATTATCTTCCTTTTTCTGCTTTTTGATGTACAATTTATAAGAGCAAAAATTGTTTTTATGTTTGAATTTCTTATCCTGTTGAAGATATGACGACCCATGGTTCTTGATTCCCTGTTGAGTGTCTCTAATGTATATATTCTTTTTTGTTGCATTCTAGGCTGGCATATATGTAGCAGCTGCGAAAGATCTGCCCACCATATGTGCTTTACTTGTACTCATGCTTTGTGTAGAGGGTGCATCAAAGAATCTGGATTTTTTTGTGTCAAAGGAAATAAAGGCTTCTGCCAAACATGCATGAGCACTGTGATGCTGATAGAGACAAATGAGCATGGGAATGAGAAAATGGTTTGTTCTATTTTCTAATTCTGTATGTTGCTTCCTATTAAACTCTACAAAAATTTACCACAGAAACTTACCTTCGATTCATGCGTGAATTCATTTGTTGTATGAAAATGTTGCTGGAATATAATGGTCTATCTTCTTTCTCTTGATTTCTTTACCGAATGCTTTGGCCTTTCTGGGGTCCCTTCAAGCTTTTCACTTTTTCTTTTAAATCACAGTATTTTAACTTATTACAATTTTTTTAATTATTTTGTGTTCAATTAGTGTCAACATAATATGGGAACTTTTGTGTGTTCCTGATACAACACATGTTGTATATATATATATATATATATATATATATATATATATATATATATATATATATATATATATATATATATATATATATATATATATATATATATATATATATATATATATATATATATATATATATATATATATATATATATATATATATATATATATATATATATATATATATATATATATATATATATATATATATATATATATATATATATATATATATATATATATATATATATATATATATATATATATATATATATATATATATATATATATATATATATATATATATATATATATATATATATATATATATATATATATATATATATATATATATATATATATATATATATATATATATATATATATATATATATATATATATATATATATATATATATATATATATATATATATATATATATATATATATATATATATATATATATATATATATATATATATATATATATATATATATATATATATATATATATATATATATATATATATATATATATATATATATATATATATATATATATATATATATATATATATATATATATATATATATATATATATATATATATATATATATATATATATATATATATATATATATATATATATATATATATATATATATATATATATATATATATATATATATATATATATATATATATATATATATATATATATATATATATATATATATATATATATATATATATATATATATATATATATATATATATATATATATATATATATATATATATATATATATATATATATATATATATATATATATATATATATATATATATATATATATATATATATATATATATATATATATATATATATATATATATATATATATATATATATATATATATATATATATATATATATATATATATATATATATATATATATATATATATATATATATATATATATATATATATATATATATATATATATATATATATATATATATATATATATATATATATATATATATATATATATATATATATATATATATATATATATATATATATATATATATATATATATATATATATATATATATATATATATATATATATATATATATATATATATATATATATATATATATATATATATATATATATATATATATATATATATATATATATATATATATATATATATATATATATATATATATATATATATATATATATATATATATATATATATATATATATATATATATATATATATATATATATATATATATATATATATATATATATATATATATATATATATATATATATATATATATATATATATATATATATATATATATATATATATATATATATATATATATATATATATATATATATATATATATATATATATATATATATATATATATATATATATATATATATATATATATATATATATATATATATATATATATATATATAACATGATTCTCCCTTTTCTATTTAACCTTGTTGCATATATTGTAATTACTTTTTTCTGTTTTTCCAATCTACTGACAAAAGAATGATGTAAATATACTCATTTCCGTGGTCAACATATGAACTGTCTTCTCCAAACATTGTGTAACATATAATGTTTTTTGCTAGATGAAGGAATTGAGTTTGATTGTTAAGTATCTTTTTGTCAGGTCAGTCAATTGGATAATTGCTTTCAATATTTTCCTCATGTTTGATATGTCATATCTTGTTGGTTTTTATTCACACCTCAGAATATATGGACCAAGTTGTCTTTATGCGGCAGCTTCGACCATTTATGATATAATGCTGATGCAGAAGAATTATTCTGGTGACTAGACAGCATTTTGGGGGTTGTTGTTAAGAGGGAACAATAGTTTGAAGGAAGAAATTCAGATATGTCAGATTTGCATAACAATGAATATAAAGATACACAAAGGCCATCTGTCATCAAAATCTCACATTTTATTGCTTAGAGATCTTAGTGGAATGCTATATTTCTTTCTGCTGTGTTGCAATCTTTGTAACCTTGATTTGAATCTTCTGAAGTAAACTAAATCTCATAGAGGAATTTCTATGTAACAAAATGTCTCTTTATAAAGATTTGTACATATCTTTCATTCAAACTCTTAGAATACCATATTTTCTATTTACTCTTTGAAAAGATATATATGTTATTGGAAATTCAACATTTGTTTGTATATGATATTGAGTTAAATCTAAAAGGTATATCCTAAATATAAAAATAATCTCACTTTATTTTCGTATGGAGATGATAAATGTGAAGCTAGAAAGATGTAAAAGGAGGTAAAAAGGGTCTTCACTGTATTAGATATACTCAATTGGTTAATTAATAATATAAGGACAAAATCTAAAGAATGACATATATTACCAAATATTTATTTTCTGTTGCCCATATATATATATATATATATATATATATATATATCAGAGAATGTGGTGGTAAATATGGTATTATAATGTTTTGAGTGGCAAGTATGTTACAAGATTTCGGAGTATATCTAATGTTATGTTCCTACAAAAAGAGATAATTTAATCTTCCAAAAGTTAATTTTTATTGACCTCTAAAAATAGGACATAAACATCAATTGTACGTGCAATAGAATTCTCAAGTTTAATCTTGCAAATTATTTAACTAAATGATGCAAATCAGAGGGAAATCTTAAATTGGTGTAAAATTGTTTGTGTCTTTTAAGGTGCACTTTGGGTGTGAAATTGATACGTGGCACTTGGGCACCTGCTTTTAGGTGCTATCAACTTATTTCATGTTGTTACGTTCTTTTAAGATATGATAATTGTTTGTGTCTTTTTCTTTTTTACCACAGTGGTTCTGGCTTGAAAACATTAACATCAAGTTTCTCCTTTGTGTTAGTTTGTTTCTACTATTATTATATTCTCGAATGTCTCCAACTCATCTTCAATATGATAACACAGTGTTATTCTTTGTATACGCAGATCAGAGTAGATTTTGATGATAAAAGTAGTTTTGAATATTTGTTCAAAGACTACTGGTTAGAATTGAAAGCAAAATTATCATTGACATTAGAAGAATTGACAAGGGCCAAAAACTCGACTAAGAAATCTGATTTAGCCACTGAAAAAGAGGACTCTTTTGATGATTTGCATAATGCTAAACAAGCACAAGTGTCAAGTTCAGACAGCTCTCCAGAGCATAAAGAAAGCCTTTCTTCTAGGAGGAAGATAAGGAAAAGATCTAGAAACACTGTCAATGAGGAAGGCTCAGTAAAAGTAGTAGAAAATGATGGGACATCGGTCTCCAGGGACAGCAACTGGGCTTCAGATGAACTTTTAGAGTTTGTGTTGCATATGAAAAATGGTGATAGGACTGCTCTATCCCAGTTTGATGTTCAAGGTCTTTTACTTGAGTATATTAAAACAAATAAACTCCGTGATCCCCGTAGAAAAAGCCAGATTGTTTGTGATTCAAGGCTACAGAACCTTTTTGGAAAGCAACGTGTGGGGCATTTTGAAATGCTGAAACTTCTTGAATCACATTTTCTTTTGAAAGATGTTTCACCACTGGATACTGAGGACAAGCAAGGAGGGGTTGTAGATCCTGATCCTGATACTGATCAAATAGATGCAAGAACTAGTGATATATCCTTGAAGATAATGCCTGATAAGAGACGAAAAACAAGAAAGAAGGTGGAGAAGGAGCTACTAAACGACCTTGATGATTATGCAGCAATCGATGTTCATAACATAAGCTTAATGTATCTATGTCGCAATTTAATGGAGGAGTTGGTTGATGATATTTCATTTGAAGAGAAAGTTATTGGATCATTTGTAAGAATAAGGATTTCTGGTGTTGGTCAACGGCAAGATCTGTACCGATTAGTCCAAGTTGTTGGTAAGCTTCATTTGCTTTTAAATATCTTTTAGTTTTATTCTGCTTGCACCAGATGTTTCTACCTGTATGTTTATACAGGTACAAGCAGAGCAGCAGAAAGATACAAAAGCGGGAAGAAGACTACTGATGTAACACTTGACATACTGAATTTAAACAAGAAGGAGGTTATTCCCATTGATATTATATCTAATCAGGAGTTCACCGAGGTGAACTTTTTTCTTGACAACCTACGTTTGGTATTAATTGTCTGCATGAATGGAGTTATATTATTTTCTTCATGTTTCCATACCTATGTAAAACAAACATGTTTGAGTTTTCATACCTTTTCATTTTTTAGGTTTTCTCTTTCTACAGATCTTTTGATTAACAATTCACTAAATTCTTTTATGTGCACATCCACAAACATGACAGCTGGTGCTAAACTATTTGTCTTGTTTTTGTGATATTTGAATGCACATCTCTAGGACGAGGAATAGGTGGATTCTTGCCTCTTCTGATCTTCCATAATATGCTAACTTTCTAGGGACAGGTAACGTACTATAGTTGCTTTTTACCTTGAGGTTAACACTTAACACCATGAAACCATTTCAGATCAGGAGTTCACATTTTTTAATTAAAACTAACATGTCTTCTCTTGCTCATGTGTAGTTTTGGTTTTAATTTTCTGCACTAAAGGGCAATGTCTTTTTCTTCTCTTCCTATATCTACATATAAGATGTGTTAGTATTATACTTGCTCATCTCCTTGGTTTTTCTCTACTCTAGACCTTTTAATTAATACATCTTATTTTTCATTATAAATGGATGCCCATCTTCAAGCCTGCAGGAATAAATGGTCTGTTGCCTTTTCTGATCTTCCATAATATATTACTTTTTAGGAAGAAATGATGTGCAATCCCAATCACTCCTTATATGTGATTCCTCTTTCCCAAACAATTCCTACAGCTGAAGATGTATAGCAGATGCTGTTTACATAGCATGAGATCAAGTGATGCCATGTTATTTTTCACTATTTTTTCATTCATAATGATTATATAGTTGTGTTTGTTTGCATATGTTGGCTAATATTGCATTAGTCATGTATGTCTTCTATAAATAAGAATAGACAATATTTTTAGTAATTAATCACAAATATTTAAATATTTAACAAATAGGAGGATTAAATAAATGTTTTCTTATTTTTAAAATAAAAGCCAAGTAAAATCTGAAAGGACATGAGATGAGGCAGATGACTGTGGAAAACCTTTTAGACATGTGCTTCGAGTGGAACATGGCAGTTTGGTTTGGTTATTTTAATATTTGAGATGAAATTGGAGATTGGACCATTATTCATTTTATTTGATCATCACAAACTTTATCTCATGACTTATGGGTGATCTGAATACCACTTGTACTAAGCAATCTGGCTGGCATCAGATGATCATGCAAATCTTTGAGAGCCCTGATGCAACAAATGGCAGATTTGAAGGAAAAACTATTGTGAAGATCAGATAGCAAGCAGGACTGTTGCACTGTATTTCCAGCATGTTTGATTGCAATAAATACTGGCTCAAACCAGTCAAGGCCCCATAACTGGACCTGACGCTTCTTGGCCACAAGGAAGATCTATCACAAATTAAATAACACATGCATGCCCTTTTTCATGAAAACTGACCTCTCAAGTTGCACAAACCTGAGAGTCCGGTGAGACTGCAAGAGGGGCATTTGTCCAGGGGTAAGAAGGGAGGGGCAGCAGCTGATCACAGCGGGGATTATCATCATACTAGCTCTTACAACACTATGTATAGGAGGTTTTTATGCCTGAGAATTGTAGGAACATCTCTTTTCTTTTGTATTATTCATCAACTTATTGGGATCTTTATTTCTTAGATTAGTGCTCTTGGAAGTCCTCCTGTTTACTTTATTTTTGTTTTCTTGACTGTTGGGATTGCATGTGTATTTTCTGTATGGGGGGCCGAGGAGGATAGGATGACCAACAGTTTTTTACTTTTGACAATGGATATTGTAGCATTGCAAAACATGATTTTTTTTGCAGGCCTCTCAAGACATAACTTATAGTTGAGATTAACTAATAATGGATTAGATAATTTTTTCATGAGGCAAGATCTGACTTGCTCTCTTTTTGCAATGCTGTTAAGCCCCTTATGACAATTACTTTTAGTAGCCTCTGTAGAAATCCTTAATGGCTCTAAAATGGTTGCCCTTGTCTTTTGACTGTGCAAGCTTTTATCAATCTTGCATGACATGATTCATGTTTTTCATGCAGGAGGAATGCAAACGCTTAAGACAAAGTATTAAATGTGGATTTATTGGTCGGCTAACAGTGGTACCCCTCTATTTTCGTATTCTCAGCCTGATCTAGATGTGTAACAGAATATCTTAAATGACTTTTGTTTATATTTCTTAGGGAGATGTTCAGGAAAAGGCTGGATCTCTCCAGGCTGTTAGAATAAATGATGTAAGTTTCTTCCCTCTAAACTTTGTTTTATTTTGATGGAGAAGTTAATGATAGCTTATGATTTCCCGCTCCGGTATGGTTGCTATACTGTTTCTCTTTATCAGTGGTTGGAAAGTGAGAAGTTAAGACTTGGTCATCTTCGTGATCGTGCTAGTGAAAAAGGTCGTAGAAAAGAATATCCTTTAATTTTACACTTTCTTATTGTATCAGTCGTACTGAATCCTGCATCCTTCTGCTTATGATATTGTTTAATGTTTCTGAAGACAATTAGATTGATAGGTCTTTTCACATTAGCTATCTTTTGGGTAGGTTTCTTGTTCTTGTTAGTTCATTAAATAAGCATCATCGGTTGGTTCTTTTTCTGTGGTTGTGCATTTTGAGAAAGAATCTCTTAAGCTTCATCCCTAGCGCAAGGATGCTTGTGTCTATGGGCTTGTACGAAAGTATGCCTGGATGCTTGTTCATGTGGTTGTTTTCCTGCTTGTGCATGCATGCTTGCAAAATCTATTCTTCACATCCCCATCTTTTTGTGTTTAAATAGTGAAATCTCAGATTATATCCCAAACTAAATTATTATCCAGGTCGACGACTGGCATTATTATGTAAGACCATGCCATCTGCTCATGCATAGAGATGACTGATTGGGAGCATTTTTGGTGATTGAACAAACAGGATACTTCCACTGCAAGGTCTGTTTGGAAATACATTGATGGTCTTGCTTATCAAAAGTCATCTAGGTGATGCAACGAAGCATAGTTAGCTTCAACATCATAGATGGTATTTCCATGCTTTCAAATTTCGACCATAGTGGTTAGTATGTTCTGGTATCGACTGGCTAAGTTCCAGTTTGGAACATATAGCTTGTAACTGGCATAAAGTCATTTAATTTTTTTATTTAATGATACTAGACGCTTCAAGTTGGTACATTGCTTAATATACCTGTGGTCCTGTACCATACTGGTCTGGTAGGTTATTAAATCTGGTACTGGACCAAGATTTAAATCTTCCAGTATTTGTACTTTTCTTCATAATCAGCAATTTTATTGTGTGGCTTTACCAAGTTGTGTGGCTCATGCAACTTACAAATTGCAAGTGGTGTCTAAGATTCTTCCTCTTCATTATTAATAAAAACATTAAAAAATGACAGTTCTCATGTGAAGAATGCTTCTTGATTGGACAATTCCATTACTTCTGGTTTCTTTTATCTGAGAGAAAAATGCTACATGTGGTCGATAGGATGTAAAAGTTTAAAATAGCATATGCTTGTAGCTTGCTTGGTTTTGTATACCATTCATTGGAATATTAGTGGCTTCAACTTAAAAATCCTTTCTTTACGTTAGCAAATAATTTTTTCCTTACTATTCTGTGATCCTATGGCTTTCTAATTATGAAGTTCTTTTCCTGCTCTTTTTGTATAATTTTTGAGTTGCAATCAATAAGTTAGATTTTTTTAATTGTTGACTAGTTTCTCTTTTGAGTAAGTCAATATTGTTATACCTTAATAGCTCCTGCCATCTCTAGAGGGTTGATGCTGGTTGAGCCTTTGGTCAAGTCTTCCAGAGAGCATTATGAATAGCAATTGTGCTCTATAGCTTGATTAATTTTCTTGTTGCTTGTCATGAGTAAAATTCTCCATAGAATATCAATAACTTGGTGAGGTGCAAATCAACCACTTTTTATTAATATCAAGCTCTTTGCCATTTTCATGATACATTTTGTGGTCTCCGATGTAATTTTTTTTAGCTGAGTATGTGTTTCCAAACAAACTTGACATGCTTGCAGTTCTTGTTTTTCATAGTTGATGCTGTCAGCATGATCATGTTTAACTGATTGCCTGCACTAATGAGCATTGCCAAAAGATGTCTCTATGACCTTAACCCCGTTTAACGCTTAGAGAGTGTGTAGAGAAGCTGCAGCTATTGAACACACCTGAAGAGCGTAATCGTAGGCTTAATGAGGTCCCTGAAATACATACTGACCCACATATGGATCCGGACTATGAGTCTGCCGAGGAAGAAGAGTCAGATATAAGAAAACAAGGTATAAGGCAACTCGGAATTTCATTTCATGTGTTAAGGTTTTTCCTCAGATCATTTAGTTTGTTGATGACTAGATCTAAAGTATAATTTGATTTCTGAACATGCAGATTACTATAACAGATCAAGAGGATCTTCCTTTGTTAGGAATGGGAAGGAGGTTAAGTCTCCTGGAAAAGGAGGTTCTATTTTAAGTGCTAGCTGTAGTGGTTCACGGAAAAATTCAAACACTTGGGAGTCAAACAGAAGTACACTGATAGAAGGTGCTTCTATTACAGATTCTTCTTCTGGCAGAGGTGTCAATACAATCGAGTTTTCCTTGAATCAGGCTAATGATGTGTGCCAGGCAAGTAGTTCTGAGGCTTCAAAAAATCATGGGATTGCAAGTTCTTCAGATGCCAATCTTTATAACGAGAAAGTGATTAGATCTGAACAGGTAGCTGATGGTGCGCAAGGAAATAAAAAAGCATCTTTACCAGGTGGGCTTGCAGCAATAGCAAATGAATCGGATAAGATTTGGCACTATCAAGATCCCTCTGGGAAAGTTCAAGGGCCATTTTCAATCATTCAATTACGAAAGTGGAATACTACTGGATACTTCCCTCGTAATTTGAAAATATGGAGAACTTCTGAGAAGCAAGAAGACTCCATATTACTGAGTGATGCACTGGTTGGTCAATTTGGGAAAGACTTGCCGGAGTGGGAACCTCACAATAACAGCACTTCCCAATCGGCAACTAATTTGGAAGGTATTCAGAGAGGAACTATTAATATTGCATTGTCTAACAGCAAGAACGATGCACAAAAATATAAATTTGGAGAAAATGAGAAGTGGGACACCAGGGATTCATCAAATGTGTCTATTCCTACTACACAGCCAAGTAGCAAATGTTGGTTGATCGCTGAAGGTTCTATAAATAAACACTTGTCATCTAGTGCTTCTTTACAAACTACCACTTCAGCCTCAGTTAGCACTTTGAGGGGCAGGGAGGAACTGCAGTGTTCCCTGACGATTAATGAATCCAGTAGAAGTTCATCACATTCATTGAGGGAATTGGACGCATGCTCCGGACAAGTTGTGCTTGGTCAAAATGTTATTTTAGATGGTGCTAAATCTCATTCTGCATCTCGATCCACGCCAGACACTGTTTTCTTGGGGCAAACCATTGCTTTGACCCATCATCCAGATAAAATTGATGCTTTGGGTAACTTTCGCAAAAAGAATTCTGAACTTGAGTCACCATCAGCTTCAGAAAATCAAACAGCTCCTGAGTTGCCTCTGAGTGATGAAATGAACCGACCAAGTTATGTGATGGATTTTGGTGGCTCTAGTTCCACCAAAATTGGGGCTGGCTTGTGCGGCAACCAGTCATTAGAAATGAAGATGACCCTGTCCCATAGACCGGCGGCAAGTGGGATATTATCTTCTGAACATGATCAGCTATCTTCTTCTCAGTCGGATGATAGGCAGGATCATCTTTTTGTCTTGCATGGCCAACATGATCCTGACAAGGAGTTGCTGAGAGTGCATGATAGATCATCTGATGAAACTACAAGGAAATCAGATGGAAGTGGAAGAAATAGTGATTTTGTGGCTTGTGCTCAAAAGGGGACTTCAGTTTCATCCGTTTGCTTCCATCCTGAGAGGCTTAGTTTTCTATTGGAGACTAGTGATCCATCTAAAGATCCCAAGGAAAACACTCATGTGACTGAAGTGGAAAATTTAGCACCAGCAGCCAGTTCCAAAATTTTCAGGGTTGGCTCAATGAGGAATTCAGCTCCTCTTGCTGTTTCTGTGGACAACCAGTTACATCAAAATTTAACTATTCCATATCCAGGATCTAATCTAGTCCCAGAGGTCTCATCTGAAGCACCTGATCTAAGGGCTCATCCTAGTAATGCAGCAGCTAACTTATTTGTTCAATCAATCTCAGCTCAGAGATCACAAACATCTGCAGCTCCCACCCCAGAGCCACACAAACCAGGTCATGAGCCTATGCATTCTGCAACACATACAAAGAGCAGTAACAAGTCGACTCCATCTGTACCACACATGACACCTAATGGATGGAACACTGCTACTGATTCTGCCATAGTTAACAATACCCACTCGCTTCCTTCTGATGGTTCTAACACACTCTCGTCTTCTCATTTTGGTGCGAATGCAACTCTTGTACCTGTTCAACCAACACAACTGGGTTTTGATACTGGATCCAGTGTTCGAAACACTGGTTTTGCAGTGGCTGCACAAAATCCAAACCCAAACCCAGGACCTGTACAAGGTACTGGAAATATGAATTGGACACCAGTGCCACAAGGAAACATGAGTGCTGGCTGGGGAATGGTAGCACACGGTAGCATGAACATGCCTGGCGGACAACCAGCTCAAACTATTGCAAATCTGAACATGGGTCTGGGAGCTCAAAATCAGGTAAATACAATGATGAACACAGGTTGGGTAGCACCAGCACAGGGAAACACAAATATGAATGTAGCTTGGGTATCTCCGGTGGTGGGGAACACTAAGCAACCTTCTGGATGGGGAGGTCAGTCGCAAGGAAATTTAACAGCAAATCCTGTTTGGACCATGTTTTTACCAGGTCATCACACAAACCCTAGTCCTGGCTGGGTAGCACCGGCACCGTCAAATGCAAACCAGAGTTGGGAAACACCGGCACACGGGACCATGAATACGGGTGCTTCCTGGGGATCACAAGAAGGAAATATCAACCCATGTTGGGTTCCATCAGCTGGAAATTCTCAGAGCTCAAGTACTCAACCACCACAAAGTGGAGGCAGGCGTTTGGGTTGGTGTGACAATTTGCAAGGCAATGACTCCGGGCAAGCAAAACAGAGGCCTTCATGGAACAGGATGCAGTCTGGTGGGGGATCATCTCTACCTCCAAGAGGGCAGACGGGCATATGCAAATTCCACGAGATGGGACACTGCAAGAAAGGAGCATCATGTAACTATTTCCACCCATAAATGAGAGAGGATCTACAAAGCAGGTAACTTTTTGGTTTTTGTTAAAGTTTCCATTTCCATCTGTTTGTTGGAGTCGCAACCGTGCATTCCTGTGAGCTGTTTTTTGTGGTGATGCCATGTAGAACATGGATGGCATTGAAAGATCATACGAAGCCAACGTTACCTGCCTCTGTTTACTGTCTTCTTAGTCATGATCCTCTTTACTGGCATTTGAATCAAGACTATGATATATATAATGCAAAGCTCTTGAACTTGAGTTGGAAAATACCTCTCCCGGTTCTGCTTTTTGTGTACTTGGATTACTGCATGGCTTTTCGTTCTTTCTTTTTTGTTCTGTTTCACAGAAGGGATAGTCTTTCAAAACGTTGTGCGGAAGTGGCAGCATGTATTAGGTGAATTTGACACGGTAACAATCATGCTTTCTTTTATTAGATGAACTTGTTTGTTGACAAAAAGATCATGTCTGCCTTAATGCAATATCAACAATATAAGGTTTGCAAGATCTATGTTAATCATAGCCCCTTTCTTCTAGAGATTTCTTATTTAAGAATCTATATGTAGTTTCACTATGCTAGCATTTGTTCCATTATCCAGAAGTAGAGTACACTATATATTAGTAACATTACGCAACATCTATCAGATGCATGAGAAGATGATGACTGCAGTTGTGCATTATTTACGAGTTCGAAGGGACTATTTGCATGGATCCTAGTTTGCATGCAAATTGGAAAGGTCCTATATAATTATCTTCAAATTCAAAAGAAGATTGCTATTTCTGAAGCAGACAAGATATTTCTTTGCTGAGTTTGATATGGTGTGGGAGAACAAGCTAGGTCATGTTACTCGAGTAGGAATGTGACAATGGTAGCATGAGTTAGGGAGGTGCAATCTATCTTCCAATTAGAGTTCAAAGAGACCTCCAAAGAATCAATAGATGGTGAGAAAAGAGGCAACATTATTTTAATGTAGAAGTGTGTCATTTACACTTGATTTGTGATCATCAATTGTTGCTTGACAATCCATGGGATAGCCGGACTGCACTAGTGAGTTTTCTAACTTAAGCAGCGTAGGGGCCTCATCGATATCACCCAATTCAATGATTTTTCTATTTTGTGGGAACTTTTTCTAATATTTAAAGCTGCCAAGAGCTCTTATATAAGTTAGTTTGTCTTTTGTATTGGCTATACGATTGGTGTAAAGATACGTTTCTGTATCCATTGATGAAGAAAAAAGCATACTCAAAGGGGCATTTGATGCTCCCCTTTAAACAAATGCATATGAGGAAGGTGGCATGCACGACTCGAAGTTGGCTCTATAAAAGTCGCCTGCAGGTAATGCCTGTGGCAATTAAATAATGCTAAGATGTGGGGGAATAGACAGCGAGCTTCGCTTTGATGTTCGTTGCAGCATCACTGATCTATGGAAATTATTGCATAGGGAGTAGAGAGGCAGGCGAGGGGACAAGCTGCATCAATCCTGTTGAAGCTTTTCTTGGTTTGCTTCAACCTGGAGATGCACTGCCGGTCTCTCTTTTGTCTTTGCCCCCACTCACAGATTCGATGCATCCCTCCACGGCAGTCGTTTGTACTTTACCACGGGTGATCTTTAATTGAGACATTAATAACACTTTTATAATATTACTGTTTGTAATCATCGTTTTATTATTTATTAGGGTTAAGGTTCATTTGTATTGTAATCTTTTTTTTAACTAGGGTTAAGATTTATTTTTATTTAGCTCATGTGATTTTGATCATAAACCGTTTAAGCTCTTATGGCTTACTCATATCTAAAATAATTCTTATATTTTTAAAAATATAATATATAAGTTTCTCCCATCAGTTAACAAACATTACAATCGTAGTATACTAATTCATGATAAATTATTAATATAATAAAATATATAATTTAAGTTAAAAAAATATTCATTTTAGCCCTTACGATTTTGATCATGGACCACTTAAGCCTTTATGATTTTGTTTGTATCTAAAATAACTCTTATATTTTTAAAAACGTAGCATATAAGTTTCTCCCGTCAAGTCTAAGTTGATAGATGTTAGATTGTGCTTATTGATTCTCAATAAATCATTAATATAATGATATATGTAATTTAAATTTTAAAAAAATCTATCTTGTCGAAAAAGATGAAATGTCGGAGACCATAATAGTGGACGAAGGCGGAGAGACAAAGATAGAAGAGGCCATAGGCGAAGGTGAGGGAAAGTTGGACCACACGTCATAGGCGTGACGGGTGGGGGTGCATAAGAGGACGAAGTGGGAGGCGATGAGGACAAAGATGCCTAGGAGGAGGAAGAGGATCTATGAGACCATTGCATGCCTAGCGTCGGAATGGTCAACGCACATCCACCTAAGGCAGGACCGGAAGCTCCTGAGCTTGTCGCCAATGCAGGAGAGGCTACATGCCTATGACGCCCTGTTATGTAGTAGTGGCTCGGTGCTGCTTCTGGTGGTCGCTTCCATGACGACGCTTCCTACCATTGATGGTGGTCTCAATTTAAATTATATATGTTATTATATTAATGATTTATTGTGAGTTAGCATGTCATAAAAGCAAACTCTAATGTCTGTTACTTAAATTTGACAAAAGGGGTTTATATGCTATGTTTTAGAAAATATAAGGGTTATTTAGACACGAGCAAAACTAGAGCTCAAGTGATCCATGACCAAAACAACAAGGGCTAAAATAAGTTTTTTTAAAACTTAAATTATGCGTGTCATTATATTAATAATTTATTATGATTCAACATGTTATATAAGTAAACTTTAATATCTATTAACTCAAACTTGATGAAAGAGGTTTATATGCTATATTTTTCAAAAATATAGGGGTTATTTTGAACACGAGTAAATCATAAGAGCTTAAGTGGTCTATGGTTAAAACCATATAGGCTAAAATAGACATTAACACTATTTATTATCTTATTTTTATTTTTTTTTAATATTTTAAAAATTATTTTTAAATAAATTTAAATATCTTTTTCTTCTCCCTCCTATATTGTGATACACAACCTTGATGAGTCACAACCATATCATTTATGTCAAATTCTCTCTTGATAGCTCTCTCTCAATGAGAGAACTTGACGACGAAAACATCATGGTTGTGGCCCATCAAGGTTGTGTATCATAATCGAGGAAATAACTCTCTCTCACCTTCATCTTCGACAATAAGACCCTTTACGTGTGGTCTATCGTCGACTTCTCTCTCCTCTTCGAGCTTTTTGGCCATAAGGAGAGCATCTCTAACCACTCCTCCTCTGATGGTCGCTACCTCTACTTTGTATCGGACGATCGCATTGTTTGAATTTAGCATCTTATTGTCAGTATCATTATCGAGACCCTCTCAAGCTATACCAATTACGACTAACTCCTATAACTTTTGTCCAACATGATCACATCGGGCTCCTTCGATGAGATCATTCATGTTTGTGAGAGCAGGACAACGATGACATCATCAGGGAGCATGGAGCGACAATTAGCGACAACATTGTCGTGGAGCGCAAGGTTATGGGAAAGAAAAAAATTGAATAAAATCGATAGTATTGTGATTATAACTAATAAAATAATATATATTCTTTTAAGGGGGTATGAATAGCAAAAGATTGTTAATAGAAAAAGAAAAGGCTGCCAATAATAAGCTTCTTATTATTTTGTATTAAGTGAGGGATACTTAGAAGTTTGTAGCACGGTTTTAAGTATCGATCGGACAACAGATTATACGTGCAGCTTGGAATCACAGTTTCATATTGCTCCAAATAGATTATTCAGACCCATTTTTCCAATAGATCACAATCACGTTGAGCAAACATACTCATGATCAAGAAATCATTCTACGCTGTACTAAATATCAATCGAATATTCACGCCAAATAAAAGGAAAAAAGGGGTAAAATCACTTCATTGTGCACCCACCTGTTTGTCTCAGTACCAATTTTGATGGATCCTCTCAACTCGCATAGACTATCGATTAGATTGCAATCCAGATGAGTTGAAACCAGCCTTCCTCGTCACCAAGAGTCAGTCATTAACTTCAACTAAGATCTAATACAAAGTATTAGGAGCAATCTTATAAGATCTCTAACGAAATGACTAGCTTCACACACACTCTCTTGCCACCCAATAAGATCCTCAACGAAATGAGACGGCTTGACGACAAAAGCTCCATGGTTGGACCACGTTCCCAACGTGAACGCCAACAAGGTATCTTTCTTTACTACTGTTCTTTGCCAAGATTTGGCCACTTCATTGTAATCCGTCATGACAGTCCACAAGCATTCCAAGAACACACCCTCTCTCTCTCTCTCTCTCTCTCTCTCTCTCTCTCTCTCGCTCTCTCTGTGCAGTGCGTGCCTCCTCCGCTCTTCTTCTACAACTCCATTAACTCAGATTTGAAGGAGAGATTTCTGTGTGACAGTAAGAGATGAAGATACAGTGTGATGTTTGCGGCAAAGAGGAGGCTTTGGTGTTCTGCTGCGCGGACGAGGCCGCCCTCTGTGACGCCTGCGACCGCCGGGTGCACTGCGCCAACATCCTCGCCGGCAAGCACCGCCGCTTCTCCCTCGACTCTCCCTCCGTCCGCTCCAATCCCCTCTGCGACGTCTGTCAGGTAGTTCGAGTATCAGAACCGATTCAAGAGGCTCCATAGATTTTTTGAACGCTTTGCTGTAAGATCCATTCCATGGCGTCGTTTCGCGGCCAAAGTTCGAATCTTTACGGGGAAAGAGTTGAGTTACGGTGGTATGATTTGTAGGAGAAGAGAGCAGTTCTGTTTTGCCGAGAGGACAGAGCGATCCTCTGTGGAGCCTGCGATGCCTCCATACACAGCGCCAACCACCTCACCATGAGCATAGCAGGTTCCTCCTCACCGGCGTCCGCTTCTCTCCGCCGCTCCCATCTCGGCACCCGAGCCAGTGACGCGGCATATAGCTTTTCCGCCATTCCCATAGTCCCCGCCGCCTCTACGACCTCGGCCACGGCCAACTTCGGCGCCAGTAGCATCTCGGAGTATCTCATCAAGATGTGCCCAGGCTGGCACGTTGAGGACCTACTGGATGATGATGCGGCCGCCAACGTCGCCATGGATGGCTTCTCCAAGGTCACAGCTACAAATACATCCAGAAAAGGCTCCAAGATCGAATCATCAAAGCTAATATAGGGTGTGCAGGTGGATGAGTTGCTGCCTTCCCTGGACGCTGATCTGGACGGCGGCGGCGGGCTGGAAACCATCTGCGCGCCACACGTACCTCAGCTTCCTCCACCAGGTCCTCCTGCCGGCGGCGCCGCCCGCGACCAGCACCGGCTCGGAGGCAACAAGGTAGGAATCAACTTCCGAGAGCGGACCGAGCAGGCGCTCGTGGTGCCGCAGAGCCCCCCTATTCCGACTCCCAACAAGAGACCAAGGCGCCCTCTTTGGTCCTGCCACTGAGTTAAGTTTGGCTTTGTGCTTTTGGTGCGGCTAAGGTTAATCACATATTAGCTTGTAATTAATTATCTTTAATATCTCTATACTTTCAAAAGTGAGATCTTATACTTATGAAAATAAAATATTTAATCTTATTAACTAAAATACCATAGAGTTTATCACTAACTCTATCTCCTTTTGATTTATCACTAGTATATACAATATTTACGTCAATAAAATCGACGATATGAGAAGAAAGATGATTAAATATTTTAATTTTGTAACTATAAGAATCTCAACATAATTTTTAAAGGTATAAGAAGCGAGATACTAAGAATAACTAATTATATGAGGTAATATGTAATTAACCCTTTGTCGATTTTTGCTCTATGAACTTGTTGTCGTTGTTGCTTGATGTCTCTCTCCCCAACAGTAGCTTCAATGGTTTTTTCCTATGTTTTTTTGGCTTCCTTTGAGATGGAAAGGAAAACAACAGAGAGAAAAAAAAAGGGACATTATTTGTTTGTCATGAGATAACTTGGTCTATCTTTGGGAAAGAGTTTGAAGACTCTTTCCTTTTCCTAGGCCAAGTCTCTCTAGCTTCCAAAGTCCAATGAGAAGATCTTATTCCCCTCTATGAGACCTTGGCTGTTTGAGCTTCCATTGGAAATCCATGAAAGGGCTTCCTAATGATATATATATATATATATATATATATATATATATATATATATATATATATATATATATATATATATATAGTATGTATCACAGAAATGTAAGAGAAAAGGATGACAGAGGAAAGTGGAAAACATCAAAACTAGTTGATGAAAGCATGTAGAGACAAGAAACAAACAAGACAACTACAACATATGATTATATACAGCATACAAAAAAAGCTCACATTCGATCTGAGCAAGTAAATACCTCAAACCACCACATGTTCTTGAGAATTTTGTTGACGAGTATGCCACCTCAATTCATGTTGAACTTCTGTTTCACAAAGCACACCCATTCATTTGACTTGCATGATAAGATGTCTTCGGATGCCGAAGCTACCAAGCAGCTGAATCACTCTGAAAGGCACCTGCAAATGTTGGCTGAGGATTGAGTTTCGCTTGACGAACAAATTGTCCTTTCACTCGAGGACGCTGCTCTGCAAGTAATTTTCTGGCGTGATACCGAACCTGTGAAACTCAAAATCAAATAACCATGAATCAGTATTTCGTATACGATGAAGCTTTCAATTGTTATCTTGTTTATCACTAGTCAAGTTCATATCACTAGCTTGTCTTGTCCGAGAAGAGTCTAGTTTGCTTCGTTTCAATCCGAAAATGATGATTGCTCTAAGAAACATAAAGTCGAATATAAATTAGTACCTTCTTCTCAAAACATCTTTCTTTCCTCTTCAATCGAAATTTGTTTAGGGCCATTTCTCTTTGGCTCATGCTACCATCTGTTACCTTGGTTCCTTCATGAGCCAATTTGACCTCATCATTTGCCGTCACTGTGATGGGCCTGAAAATATTTGTTGCAAACGTGTGTCTGGTAGTTCCACTGAGAACACCCCCACTAGCACTGCTATTAGGTTGACTTCTTCCACCATTACATATGCTACTACTACCACTTTCACCAGCTGCTGATAAAATGTGCCTCTGTTTATCGACTTCCATATGTTCTTCCTGCTCTTGCACATAATGATAAGATGAACTTCTAGTGTTCTTGCCATCTGGAATGCCACCTTCCACAGAGTCCTGGTCTTCTTGGGTAGGTTGGTGCGATGAGTTTGTCTCTGTGGTAGTTTTTAGCCATACGGATGGACTTGTACTCCAAAATTGATGACCTGACTCTGTATAGATCATGTGTTGCATTGCTGTATCATACTCAGAACACAAGGGCATGCTTCCAACTGGAAGAGTGAATGGAATAACTTGAAGGGGATTGCATTGAACTGAATGTTCTACAACCTCGAACGTCGTCTCTTCCATATTTATAGTAGAACCTTGATATTTTGAATGTTCAGTACAATTCGGGTCATTGCCTTTAGATCCTGAATTCAGCGAGGTAGGCATTACTGTTCTGGAATTGTACCTGTAGTAAAAGACAGGTTGAGTAGTTCTATAACAAATTATGGATATAAGATAATGTCTACAACAGATCCAACTTATATTATCATAAAAAAATCATTCACAGGATGCACAGAAAAGAGGAGAAAAGGTTCATAAGAAAGCAAGTATGTAAAATTGAATGTTTAAATTTTCCACCTAGTTCCCTTTATGATACAGTAAAGAGAAGGCCTATTGGGAAAGACATGCAAAGAGGAAAAGGCAGGCAACATGAATTAATATAAAGGAAGAAACCTCTTTCAATGGTCTCTAACACCATAATCTTGACCAATTAATAAAGACTGCCAAAATTAGTCAATATCAAGTAAGGCAGCCCAATGTATGAGGCTCCTGCTGCTGCTAAAAAGGATTAGTGTACAAAGCTATACTCTGCAAGTATAAAGGCTGTTTTCGTGTAGTCTACATCTGGTAGAGAAATTAGATCGTTCTGTTTGTAATGAACATAAAATCCAGTGATGGAAAAAAAGAACAAAAATCCATTTTCTCATACACTATCAATTCTACATCATGCCTCTCTAATAGCTCTAATCCAAATATCTTCTTCCTTTAACTTTCCTTCATAGACAATGAATAATCCGGCATCAGCTTTGATTTTCTAATAAAAAAGGAAAATAGTCCTTAGAACCAGCCATGTGCATACAAGAACACTATAGTCTATTAGCACAAACTCTGAAATCTTTGAAGTCTATGCATTTTACTACTTGTCCAATCTCTTTAATTGAATATATGCTGTAGAAATTCTTGATTTTGGATACCCTCTTGAAATCCAACATTAGAAATATGTCTAGAAATTAGATCATTTTAAGCCCGTTTTTATGTAAAACAGGCGTATGCTACATGTTTGACTATGTTCATCTTCAGATCCTTAGGAGTTCATAGAATCAACATAATCCCCAACTAGATAAACACAACTAATCAGATGTTATTTCGGATAAGATAAACTAAAATTTTCAAATGTTTCACCGGGTGAAGAATGTCAACTTTCATTTCATGTGATCTAACAATATACGAATGTTGGTTCGAACGTAAACCCTATCTTAAAAAAGGTGTCATTGTGAATGATGACTCCTCCCTCCATTGCAGGGGATTGAGAGGGTCAAATTACGGTCTTAGATCTGCACTCAAAGAGATTGTTTGCATGACTAGAACTGCTGCAACCAGGTGGTAATAGAGCAACCTTAATATGGGTAACAAGGTTGTCTCTGCATAAGCGCAATGTCTATGATTTACTAATATGAAGATCAAAAAATTAGTCGAGCGTTAAGCTGTGAATTAAAGTATAATGAAACACTCACAGTGAGAAGGCTGATGAATTTGAATGGTTCCACACATTGATCTCATCACAGTCATGCTTCTCAGGAAATATTCTCTCGCATCTTTTTAGAGAGAGCTCCAAGTGAGGTGTGGGGCAAGACTCGTGAATAACATCAATATCATGAATTGCCATGTCTGAAGACCCACTTTGAACAGTGTTTCTGCCTCTAGATTGAAGAGTACCCTTTGATTGATTATCACTCACTCGGATTATAGAAGTTATGTCATGATAACATTTCTGGCCATCTTTCTCATTGGTGATAGTGTTGGAGTCCATGCATTCTTTTTGTATCACATCCACATTTTTACTGGCTGCTGTGACATTAACAAGTTTAAACAGAACCAGCTTATCTCAGTTGCATAAAGTCCCAAATTGTCATAATGAGAAAAATGAAAATTGAACATGGCGAAAAATAGTACCATTAGCTGCATTTTCATTATAGAATGGTGCATTGTAGAATTGAATATTCTCTCCATCATTCAGAGTTACAGATGCTTCCACTGCTTTTCGCTGCTTGAGCTCCAAGTGGTTGTGTTTAATGTCAGTTGCCACATCTGACCTTGCACAAGAGCTCTGCACAAGAGGTGGAAAAGTGTAGTGTCTAGGTGAAATTATATTTACAATTCGACATTCAGATATGTTGTCAGAAGCATGCTACACTTCACTGAAAGAAAAATATCCTAAAATAAAGATCAATCTTGTTCTTACAATCAGAAATAATTTCACGAGAAAAAATATGATAACTGAGATTGTCAAAACATAGTGTCAAGCTATAATATAAGTACAAAGTATAGGAAAATTGCATGTAGAATCTCTAATATTATTTCTGATGTTTAGGCTATATGTAGGAGAAGTATAGATCCAGTAATCTTGTAATAGGGAAAAAAAATTCCACAAATAGAGTTACAGGAAGTTAATGATCCATCATTTAATGGAAATCATATCATATATGCTGTACACTTAATTTAAATATAGTATGAAGATCTCTTACTTGAGCATCACTGCATTCCATATATGTGTAATCGGTTGAATGTCCTCCTTTTCTGGAATGAGCTTTCAGTTTATGCTTTGCATCACATTTATCTTGAATCTCATGCACACCACTCTGTCCACTTGCCTTACAGAGAATGCAATTATGCAAATATCAATATATGCTCAGATAAGAAGAAATATTACAATAAAGCCAATGGTTAAGTTAGAGGGGATAATGATGACTAAGATGTAAATGAATCTTACAATTTGCCTTCTCCAAACATGCTGCCACAAATTCCTAAGCTCATTCTTGCGGATTGGTTTAATGAGAAAGTCGGCTGCACCTTTCAACATGCACTTGAAAACTATGCTGACGGAATCATGTGAAGACATCACTGGATGAATCAAAGGAAGATTTTGTATTGTGACCTAAGTATTACTGCTAAGAAACTCTTCTCAAAAAACATTACAGGAAAGAAGTCAAAAATCACGAATCATACTTATGACTGGAATATTCCTGCATGTCTCATGATCCATTATCATGCTGAGAAGGCCATATCCAGAGACTGATGGCAAGTCAACTTCAGTCAAAACAAGGTCTATACTCTGGGGTTTCTCCCTCAGTGTTTCCCATGCCTTCAAGCCATCTGATGATGATGCAGCAACTGTTGGATCCGAAACATAAAAAGTTTAAGGATATTTCCATCTTTAAAATGCCAGTTTATCTTGAAATTGAAAAGCATGGTACTCCATACAAATGGAACTTCTGAATGAAAAACTTGAAGGATGTGATCCCTGCATCATAAAAGACTAAAGCAAGCAGTAAACTGTAGTTGGTTGATCTAAAAGATTAAAGCTTATTGCTGAAATATGTGTATGGTTTAGAACCAAGAGTTTACCATCTGGTGGAGGCAGGTAGAACTGATAGAAGCTCTTCTAATTTGGATTTAGGTCTACTGGTCCTTCTGTTGTATGTGTTCTCTGTCTCCTATAGAAGCTCTTCTAGTTTGGATTAGGTCTATCGGTCCTTCTGTTGTATGTGTTCTCTGTGTCCTTCCTACTTTTCTCCCATTCTCATTCATAAACTGTGAACACTAGTTTTGATACCCTGCTACAAATGTTTGACATAAAAATCATCTTGGGCAATACCTAATGTGGGAAAGTTCCTAATTTTAGGTTATTGACATACGGAAACCTAATAGGAAAGTTATACTATATAGAAGAATTCGACTTTCATTTACACAGTAAATGCATAATCACAAAAGATGTTAAATGATCTGCACACAGCAAGACTTTGTGAGGTGAAATCCTATGTAATAAAGATCCGTACACTAATACAATCCAATACTAAAAGGCTGTAATTGTCTTGATTGTAAAAGCATTTTTAAATTGTCTTTCAATGACAGCATTTTAGAGTCACAAGCTACTCTTCAAATGCATCAAAATAAATTCTGGGAAAGAAAAACTTGAAGTTCCTGTATCCAGCTGGCCATTTTGCAGTGTTCACAGCAAATTGAGGCCTGTTTGTCTAAGGATGTATGAGTTGCTAATTTTATAACATTAAAATAAGAAAAAGATGTTAAAGGTTCCTCTAGTAGTCCTGCTTTGGCATGTTCCTAAATGTTCAATACTTACCTCATGTGTTTTAAACACAACATCTAGCAACAAAAAGATGAACAACAGGGATCTAACACAGCTTTTCGCTTCCACCTATTTGTTTTCTTTTTTCCTTTATAGTCTGTATGAGTTGCTAATTTTATAACATTAAAATAAGAAAAAGATGTTAAAGGTTCCTCTAGTAGTCCTAGTTTGGCATGTTCCTAAATGTTCAATACTTACCTCATGTGTTTTAAACACATTATATATATATATACATACATATATATATATATATATACACATATATACATATACACATATATATACATATATACATATACATATATGTATATGTATATGTATATGTATATGTATATGTATATATATATGTATACTTTCTTAACTTAGCATTATGGTAAATTAATTGCCGTTAGCAGTAATAATTGCCATTCATGGCATGTCATTTGATCACAACCAATATATCGTTACTGAGATCTTTCCTTCTTCCACAACAGGAAACTAATCATCTGTCTACCCCAGTATTCATCCTCTACCATTTAGCCTTTAGATTGTATCTAACCAAGGAATTCTTTCAGTTTCACCCAAACCCCTTGATGAATCTTCTAAGCAACATGAATTAATGGGAAAACACGGGAGCTTAATGAAATGAAATGCAAGAGCCTTTAGATTTAACATTGTCACCCATCAAATCATCAAGTAATCATAGGACAAGCAGAGAATATATTAATTTCATCACAGAGCCCATTGGAACATAGAACCTCTTTCCTATCTAAAAAGTCTTTATCACGCTTGCTTATTTCCTTACAACCACATATGTGGAAACTCCTGAAGCTGAGTCCGACAAATTAAATCCATAAGAAGTTCGATTAGACTGAATCCGGAAAAAGAAAACTAATGGACCATTGCAATAGTAAAAGAAACATTTTTGTGCAGCAATATATTTATGGCACCAAAGGTCGATTCATCAATAACAACAAGCAAAGTATTATCTAACACGATGTCTCTAAAGAACCCAAAGTATCAAGAATATTTCAGCCCCCACTTTGCAACTTTGCGTAGTCCAATAATTCCATCAATGATGAAATATTAACCTATATCTAAATTCCAAAACCAAATCATAAGAATCAAGAGCCAATTTGATCACGCCACGAATATACACCTATCTGCTTCAGTTTGTAAGTAACGATAGGAATCACATTTACATCAGCGGAAGTATGGCAAGTAGGGATCGATCTGTAACATATCAAAGGATCAGCCGGAGAAGTGGAAGGAGAAGAAACGAACCTCTGTAGCCGCACTTCCTGAGGAGCGCGGCAATGATCTGCCGGGTGGAATCATCCCCCTCCACAAGCAGCACCCTCACCGGCATGTTCGGCAAGACCATCTCCTCCTCCTCCACTTCCCCTTCTCCCGCCACCACAGCCTCCGCCTCTGCCTCCTCTTCACCTGTCCTTCCTCTCTCCTCTTTCGCCCCCATATCCACCTCCAACCCTAACCACGCCACGGCCGGTGAGCGACACCGCAGCGATCCACGCCTCCGCCGCAACCAGATCTCCCCTCGAGGAAAATATCTTTTCCCGATGGCGTGCGGGCCACGTCAACGTATACCGCGTTTGCCGCCACCCGTGGTCCGCGGGGCCCGCAGTGACATGTCTCGAGCTGGGCCACCAGTTCAGATATTTCCCCTGCCCCGCATCCGATTCGACCCGCAACTGGTCGTCCTCGACGCGCCACGTGCCAGGACTCTTTGGAAGATGTTCAAGAGAACGCGCGGGGCGACGCATCGTATCCGTTACCTTCGATTACGATTGGAGCGTCCGGGGCGGTGGGATCGGAGCAGGATTACACGCAGGGCAGGATAACGGGACGGTAGATCCGGAGAAGTCGTGTTCCTGTGGGCGTCGCTGTCGCGCGAGGAAGGTGTCCGAGGTTTTATGGTGGACACGATTCGCGACGAGCCACCAACCCAGTTTGATACATATGCTATTTTTAATATTTTAGATGTTATTTTTTATATTATTATAATGGATTTATGATAATTTTTATTGAGAGGATCAACTTTTCTGATGCTATTATAATATATAATCCGGAAACTTATCGTTTTTGGAAGGTGTTTTATTTTCTCCGTTAAAGGGTTTATTTTTGAATTATTATATTTTCTTGAAAAATCATAGTAAAGAAATAATAATAAGTTTTCCCATAATCTTATTGCTAATTGAGGCGGCTAATGAGGAGGATGCGATTCTACATATCCATTTGAAGGAGCCAACGTTACCTCAACAACCATGTCGCCCATCCTCCGCTCATTCCTTCCCTAAATATAAACACAGCCTTCACACCACCCATGTCCTTCTCTCTCTCTCTCTCTCTCTAATCCTGCCACCCTATAAAAACTGGTCGGCTGCTCACTTCCACCTCGCCATTCCTCCAAGCATCTGAAACGCTTTTTCCTCCACAGCCAAAAAGAAACCATGGGCGGCTGTGCGAGTAAACCGACAACCACCGAAGGCCAGGCTCCTAAGGCGCCACCAACCAATGACTCAGCTCCCACCGACGTGACCGTCACCGCCACCGCCGAGGCCGCTGAGGTACCAAAGAGCCTAATTGGCTGCCGTTGATTCTCTTACGCTTCTCTTCCCTGATCTGACACTCTGTCTATTAGGTCGTGGCGGAATCCAACGAGACTGCCGAGGAGAGCAAGGAAGAGACATCGAGTGAGGCGAAGCCCCAAGAGGCTGAGCCTGCTGTGGAAGGAGGCGAGCACAAGGCCGAGGAGAAGGAGGAGAAGAGCGCGGAGGAAGTGGCCACCGCGACTGCACAGACGCCCTAACCCTTCTCACGTCTGCATGAGGATGTGGTGATCGTTCTGTACTCGACTGTGTCGTCATGTGGACGTATAAATGAAAATAAACGGCAACTTTGTTGTTGGATATGTATACACATTGTGTTCATGATCGTACATGTCAAATAAATTGATTGTGGTCATTATTATTCACATTTCGTCTTAGATCTTGTGTTTCTTGTCGTTGGATACATGTAGCCTTCGATGAACCTGAGAGAGAGACACACACACACAAACATGAATCTAGGAAAACACTCCACAAATAATTAAGCAACTAATTCGGATCTTCAATTATTTATCTTACATAGGATAATTTTTATTTAAATGTGAAAAAAGAAGAGATATATGAGAAAATTGTTTACATTGTGGTCAGGAAAATCATTGAATAACAATCTTTTTTTTTTAAATAGCAATCATTTTATGGTAGTATAAGCAGATTTGATACATTTGGGGATGGTTATGACCCTACTCATGTTTGTATACATATTCATAAGATTTTGGATATAGATATATTCACATAGTGGATAGCTATAAAAAAAATTATAATATTTTTAAAAGAATATAAACAGCTATTTGGAGTTTCAACATTTTTGTGCAATTTTTTGAATTTTATAGGGCTATATAGATTTGGTAAAATTAGATTTAGAGGAAGCAAATAGAAAGACCACAAACTTCAGAGGATACACACACACACCCCACTTAAACTAGACTCTATAATATATATACATCAAAATCTTCTTGGGTCTTTCCATGGCTTCAGTGCCAAGCAAGCGCCATAATTGGAAGGCAAGCAAATGCACTTTTGAACTAGTCATATTATATCTTGGCCAATAAAGCATCACAAATTAGCTAAAAGGACACAAGGATATTACAATGAACACCAAGGCTGCATGATTGGAATAAGAAGATACAGAGCAAGATTCACATGAGGAACTTAACTGGACTGACATGATTCTCTAGCATCAAACAACTTCAGCATACACTCAAAGTTCAAATGTTTCGAAGAAAGAAAAATAATTGAGAAAGAGAGCCACACTCTGGACCAAACGCATCACTTCAGCTTTCTATGTCATGAGCGACCACCAGCATAACAGTAAGCTCACCAGGCCAGGCAATCCGATTGATGTCGCCCTATTTGCAGAGCTGCTGTCTTTGCCTGCAGAAGAACCTGAAGCACCCGAAACAAAATCAAGAACAAGCGTAAGAGTTAAAGAATGAGTCTACTTGGAAAGGAAATTTGACTTTCTCTTGGTGTTTGTGAGTAGTTTAAAAATGCAACAAAAAGACTGATTCTATCGTCGTTTGAATGCCATACAGAAAAGCTAGTGTTTGGATGGGTGAATCACTGGAAACAAAAGAATAAAAATGTCTATTCATAAAAATCAATTGCAGAAAATCCATTTAAGGAGCTTTCTAAATGAGGTGAGTCAATTTAGATTAATGGTGCCAGAAGGACAGAAGATCTAACATAGCTTTTTTTTGAAACAATAAGAATGCATTTATTGATTCTTAGAAAGTTCATGCTACAGAAGATCTAACATGGTGCATTTATTATGACATCGTTACATATCATCAAATGAGTGAACTTTCCTCATTCCAATTAACAACCTTCTATATCTAGTTCACCACACAGCTCTCAAACAAGCACAACAGCTCTCAAACAACCGATCCAATGATTAAAAGATACAGAGTGAAGTACTCAAACCTGAATATCTAACAAGTACATCAGTCTAAGCAACAGAATCATGAGACAAAGGGCTATAGCATAGACTAATATTCTCATCTCCAGACTAAACAAAGAGAAAAAGCAAAAAAGAAAAGACTGACACCATACATGATTCAGAACTTTGAGAAATAATACACGAGAAGATGCAGCAGAAATAAGAGAATGATTTGCTGTGTTAGTACACATGTGGTGTAATTTTCGAATTGGAAGGAGTAATTTTAAGAAAAGAAAAAGAAAGCAAATGATTTGCACCGGCACCTGTCTCAAAATTTAGTTTAGGCCCAAAAAAGTGAAAATTAGATCTCATTAGCAATCCCCCACTTGGAGAAGACCTTGCCTGACAGTCAGCAATGATCATCATCATCAAGTAGTACATTAAAGATCTAGAACTAAACTAGTCAATTGGTTTCACCAAGAACATTTTGAGTCAGATAAAGAGGAAAAAGAAGTTATACTAAGAGAAAACTGGTCAAAACAGTACCCCGGTACCAAATTATATTATTTTCTGATTGTCATATTAAACTGAAACTAGCTATGAAGATCTTCTAACCAGCATAAGTATATTCCAACAATCAAATATATACACATAAAGGAAGCATGAGATACTATGTTATTTACGACATATAGGTAGCCCAAATGCAATTCTAGAATTTACAAAAACCAACTCCAAAAATTTTGAGTGAAAATATAGCACAGCCAAAGAGATTGCTTCTCATCCAACTGCTTGAATAATTTTAAACCAAAATTAGCGTCCATAGTCATTGAATACATTCAAAATCTCTGCCTAAATACAAGGAGAAAGGCCATCAACACATCAAGTGGACAAGTAAAACAGTCATATTTGCAACTTAATTTAGAATATGGGTTATAAGATCAGAATGAATCCCAACTGTACAAATATACAAGGAGAAATGTTATTATGCAATGGATGTTTGCATGGTTTAAAAAGAGAAAGAAAAAAAAAACTTAACAAAGGTTGGCGAAAATTCTTGAAAATGCAGCTATTGGATTCGATATATTGTTAGATTTTTTATTATTTCCCAAAAATAAGATAAACAATTGTTTTTTGTCATGAATAGATGACAGGGGCTTAGGATGAAGTGGGCGAAGGATGAGAAAGATGAGGAAGATAAAATAGGAGATGAGAGGGCATTAGAGTGGACGTAAAAAACATTTATCTTTCTATGAACACAGCCTAATATACATAAGAAAGCGCAGCTCAAGGAGCTACTTAGAAGTAAAAGACTGACAAGTCTGGTGCACAACTGACACATCCCTACCTTTGTGAATGGTAGAGTCGTAAAGTAACTGGTGTCCATGGCCAAGATGACAAGCAAATTAGACTCAAAACCATTGGCAGATAAACCACACCAAGTTATGACAAGGAGTACAAAAAGAATAGTTGTGAAATGGAGCATATGCCACAAGGAACAATATAAGCCCCAAGCAAAGAGATTAGTACACAGAAATAAGCAAATACACAAAGAACTGACCAGAGATGACCAAGTTTGGTTGGTAGCAGAGTTAGCACATAACAAGGCGAACTGATTTTTGGCTTCTATATTTACATGATTTCTTCTTTCTTCAAATAAAAGAGGCAAAAGTTAAACTTTCCCTTTTTTATGATAATAATTCTGGTCAATGGATCGGTTTATTGTTTTATTTCAGATGTTTAGTTTTACTACAAATAGGCACATATAAAATACCTTATAGAAGCTGATATACCTAAAAAGGTACAAATTTCCAAACACAGCATTGAAAAGGTGGTGCTGTGCAAATATTTATCGCAACGAATCATTATATAACCTCTTACCTGCTCCAATCATCATGCCGCTATAAGCAATTATTGCATAAAGCCACTGTAAGCTCTAAACTGTTTCTAAATAATTCATCATTGTCATGCATTCTACATAGCATACTCTGCAATCAAGCTCAAAGTTATCTCTAAAATGTATGCCCGGCCCTCACTTACTACAACTCGCCTTATTAAGTTTATATTTCTCACGTACTTCTTTTACAGGGTAAACCTCGATGTCCAACAATAGACTACTCAAAATATTACAGATAATGTCTTCTTCTTGTTGTCTCAACATATCTATGCATGGTTCCGTTTTCCTGAACCAACACCAAAAATATACCAATTAACGGTTGGCAAAAGCAGTAAGAGATTGCCTATATGATACAATTTTCTAGGAGTAAAGCAAAACTAGACGTATTATTTTTGACAATTCAAACACTTTGATTCTTGTCAACAAAATAATCTAGTCAACCAACAAACATAAAAGTAATGGCCGCAGTACTATGAATGAGTATTGATGACATACCGGTGTCATTCTTGGAGGACGATGGAGTTGCAACTGCAAATAAATCAAAGAAATAAGTTAACACCAAAATTAGGCGATCTGAACGATCTAAAGAAAAAGGTCTGAACTTTACGACCATAAACACAAGAAAGTACGGATAAATCTCGAAATATTCTCCATCTATCCAACTTTAATTGCACGGGCTCCGAGGTAACGATCCACGCCCCTTCCGGGGTCAGATCAGACGCATCACACACCGGATTCCTCGTGAGAAGGTAAAGTTGAGCAAAAGGTAGAAGAGGGGAGGTGAAGGGAGGGGAGGGTGGAGTGGTTTACTGGTGCCGCTGGCCGTGGTGGTGGCGCAGGCGCGCTGGTCGGTGGAGACGCCGCAGCGCTTGGACATCTGGATGGCCTGGGTGATGTTGACGTTGAAGGCCCTGAGGATGGCGGTGTTGTTGAAGAGGGCGCAGAGGCAGGGCAGTTGGGTCTTGGCCGCCTGCTTCAGTGGCCCGCAGCAGGAATCCGGCGGCGTGGTCGTCGAGTTCAGGTACCCAGCGCAACCCACCAGATTCGACGCGCAATCCGGCGGCGACTGCGCCGCCGATCCCGCCACCGCGGCCGCCACCACAGCCATCGCCATCAGACCCGCAGCGAAATCGACGCCCATCTCCGTCCACCCGTCTCCTTCCCCTCTCCCCAAAAGACCAAAGAAAAAACAGCAGCAGCACAGCACCCCAACTGACTCGTGTCGCCCGTCGCGAGCACACTGCGACGCCTAAATAAACGCTCCAAACCGCCGAGGGACTCGGGCTCATCTACCTGCACCGAGACAGCGTCCAGAGCTATTCGATGGGGTGGCGAGCCTTCACTCGTCAGCGACGATGGGAACCACGGAGTGCCAGCAGCTTAGTGCAGTGTGTCTTCTACCTACTTGGACGGTGGAGCGTGGCTCACATTTGACTGTCCAGCTGGGGAGTAGATGAACGTGCAGGAGGTGTGAAGGCCGCAGCAGCATCACGAAATGACTGTTAACGTGTATAGACACCAACTCGCATAGTTCTGGCAATAATGGTTGGAATAAGTACGTACCGACTCCATCGGTATCCGTACTCTATCCCTATGACTGCAAGCATTAACTACAAAGGTGTAGCAGTGATGACTACATATCCCCAAGGGTTAGGGTTTACCGGTCTTTCACCCTTCTTCAACCTCGGCCATTTACTGTGCTCGCAATGATGAAGGTCCTCCTTTATTTCGTAGCTGTCATCCCTGTCTGTGGTTACAGGGCTGGCAGATGGGGCATGAATTAAACGAGGGGTTGCTTCTGTTTATTGCCGTGTTTATATTTGTGGGTCGGTTTTATTTTATTAAGAGTTAATCATAGATTTTTTATAATTAATTATTTTTAATATCTTCATATCCATCTTTATAAAAATTATATTGGGATCTTTATATTTATTAAAATAAAAAATAATTTTATATGAATAAAAATCAAGAGAAAAAAGTTTTATTAATACAGTTAAATATTTTACTTTTATAAATACAAGGATCTTGATCTAATTTTTTAAAATATAAAAATAAATGACTGAAGATAATTAATTATAAAAAAATAATCAATAATTATTTTTTTTATTAATAATATTAAGAAGAATAATATATAATATTATATGAATATTAATATGTGATTTACTTATTGAATCTCGTATTTTGATGATGAAACCAATTGATAAGTGTTTATGTTTGAATCTGCGTTTTGAGTGATGCAGGATGCTTCGATCAGGATGAAACAATTAAAGCAGGAAAAATCATGTTGTGCTGAAGGAAAACATATCAGAAGATTGGACGTCAAGCCAGAGGATCGATCGACGTATCGACAGAAGGTTTCGGGCCATGGATTCGGGCATCGAGCCAAGAAGAGCGGATATTGTGCCAAGGATATCGGAGTTGCGGAGTCAACTAGCCGATTGGGCAATAGGCCGCAAGAGAGGACAATGCGTCGAAGAATCGGACAAAGCGTCGAAGAATCGGACAAAGCGTCGAGAGACTAATGACATACCGGACAACATGATTAATGCTTAGTATTAATTGCCTAGATCGAAATGTGTTTTTACATGTGCATGATTAACTACGATAGCAAGACATAAAGCAAAATGAAGTCCCGAAGTCAAGGACGCGATTTCGTTGGGAGTTTGAGAATTCGTCGGAAGTCCAAACGTTCGTCGAAAGTTCTGCATGAACCAACCGAGAAATCCAAGAGCTTGCCGGAAGAAGCTCGTCAAAACTCGCCAAGAAGATTGTCGTGAAGTCCAGAAGCTTGTTGGGAGTCCGCTGGAATATTGCCGAGAGATCGTTGGAAGTTCGCCGGAAACTCGCTGAAAGAAACTAGACTTACAGACTTGTTTAGCTTAGAATATGTCTTAGAAATTGTAGTTAGCACGTAATTATGTTTGGATTTGGGCCAACCCAATTAGGGGTCGGTTAGGCCCATGTAAGAACTGTGTTAGGCCCAATGAAAGGCCCAAACAGTGACCTAAGAGGCAACACCGACGTGGCACAGTCTTAAAGACTGTGTCAAGTAGTGGTATCGTTGGTCTGAGCGGTGGTACCACCCAGACATAGCCTCTGAGAAGGTTGCAGGCAATGGTACCGCCCAGTGCAATATCAGTGTCAGACTGACACTGGCGATGGTACCGCCTGTGCTCGGGAAACCCCGGATGAGATGTTTTTAGGCTCCAAGTTTGAATCAACTTGAAGCCTATAAATACCCCTCTTATCCCTGGTTAAAGGACACAAGTATTGAGAGTAAAAAAAGATAGAAATGCTGCTGCAATCTTGTGTTAGCTCCTCTCAAAGTTCTAAGTGTTAGAATAGTTTGAGAGAGGAGTGAGTGAGGGTGTAAGAGTTATCTCCTAAACTCGGTAAAAGGATCATCGAGTTGTAAAAGGTGGTTGGTCTTCGCCTATTGAAGGAAGACGATAGTGGATGCCGATGGCCTCGACGGAAGTGGAATCGACGAAGTGGATGTAGGTCACGACGACCGAACCACTCTAAAATCTGGTTTACATTTCTTTGAGCGATTTATCTTTACTGCAAACCTCTTTAATAGCTTACTACTTTCAATACATTTATGTTTCTAAGTCAAGATATTTACGAAATAGTTTTATGTCGAAAATCAATTTTATCAAAATGAAGTTTTAAACATATGTTATTTTACCGCTGTACTAATTCACCCCCCCTTAGTGCCGACCCCGATCCTAACATTACTAACATTAACTCATCACCCTTGAGAGATCAAAGTTTATACTTCTTTAATTTGTATGATTAATTATTATTAATTTATTATAATTTTATCTTATCATTGTAAAATTATATATATGGTTTATTTTTCTCTGGTGATTAAGTCATTATTATAAATATATTAGCTATAGAATTTAGTAGAAGATTTTACTAATCTTTTTCATAGGTCGATTAATATTAATGATATAAGAAGAGACAAAGATAAATATATAAAATTATTTTAAAAATAAATTTAGATGTTGTTGATTTAACAAGAGATGTTGGAAAGTTCGATAAAGAATTAAAGAAAAACTCTTAATTACATTATGCTATGGTAAGAAAAATGTAAGCTCCTTACATTAAAGGATGTTCACAGTATTGTAGATCATCATTGAGTGCATGTGACATCAATTGCGAGATGTGAATACGTAGATACAATGATGGCGAATCATAATGGCATGCGGTCGTCGGCCTTCTCATTTCCCATACTGTGCCACTCCGACCTCTGTCTCCAGCGAATCCACCGAAATGATTGGGGGCCACCGGTTAATGCATTCTGTATAGAAAGTCACACGATGATTATATACGAACAGAGTAATAAATAATAAATTTTGTTCCTTCCAATATTAATTATTTTTATTTTTATCTCTATACATTCTATTAGCATACATATGTATATATATATATAATATATATATATATTATATATATATATATATCTATATATATATATCTATATATATATATATATATATATATATATCTATATATATATATATAATATATATATATATATCTATATATATATATATTATATATATATATATATCTATATATATATATATAATATATATATATATATATAGATATATATATATATATATATATAATATATATATATATATATTATATATATATATAGATATATATATATATAGATATATATATATATATATTATATATATATATATCTATATATATATATATATATATTATATATATATATATATTATATATATATATATATAAAATTGATGAAAGTAATAAAAGATATTTTTAATATCTTGATAAAGAGAATATTCATCTTGATTCCAAACTTAGGTATATCACATAATAATTTTTTTCTAATTTTAATTATAAGTGGTAAGCAATTAGGGAATGATCGACTATAAAATATAAAAGCATAATATAATTATCATTTTTTAAACATCTTGACTTGAGGATTGAATCAAATGTGTACGCGGAATCCACCCTAATTGCAAGAAAGATTTCTTGGGCTTGGCATCATATTAAATTAATTTGAGAGTTAAAAAAATATTAAAAAAAATCTTTTTAGATATTGATCCTTGTGAAAGAAGAGATATTGAAATTAATTTAAAAAAATCTTTTTAAATTAATTTGAGTGTTAAAAAAATATCTTTTTAGATATTGAAATTTGGATAGCGGAATATGCAAAATCCCCAACACAAAAGTCAATGTTTTAGGTCAGCTCAGTTTTGTCACTAATCCTGATTTGTACCCTTTTCTTTCCGTGTCTGTCTGTGTTTATATGATATCTAATCTTACTATGAATGTATTTGGGCTCTTCTAATCGACTCAATTATATCTAATCTTGGTCATGTACTTGGGCCCTCCTGCCCTAAGCTGATTTAGGGTAGATTTGTCATTTTATTGAGCTTATACGTACGGAAAGAACGATGAGACTAAAAGGAGTGAACAGAATCCTCTTATCACTAATCTTGTGCTTCCAACGGATTTTTTTTTTAGTTAATACCGTTTTAACATTTCGATCAACTTCAAAATTTTATATTGGAATTTATATAACTATAAAAGTGAAATATCTAGTTATATTTACTATAGCATTATCGATTTTTGATGAACAAAAAGATAAATTTAATATTTTATTTATATTTTTAATGATGATATAGTGTCGTGGGTAGTTATTATGAATGAAGAGAAAAAGTAACGACAGAAGATGAGACAATAATATAAATACAGAATAACGAAAATGTCACTCGACATCTGCATCGACGTTGACGTAGATTTAGATGTAGAGCGATAAAAGGGCCGCTCATATCAACACCAACGTAGATATAGATATAATGTAACGATTGCTTTGCATTTGTGTCAGCACTGACAATGATATAAGGGTGACGTTGTTTTACATTTGCATCGATGCCGATATAAATGCTGAGCACCAATTTCATCGCATTTGTATGGACACTAATGTAATTACCATGCGACGCCAATGCAGCGAAAAGAGCCACTCAACATCAGCCAATGTTGAACATTTGTATCATTGCCTCACCTCTCTTTCTCACTCTTTCTGCTCATCCCAACAATCACTTGTAACCCAATGACGTTATCGTTTGCTACCATCAAAAATATAACTAAGATATTAAAAATATTTTTTATTAATTATTTATATTTTTTTGATAAAATTAAATGTTGTTAGGATAAATATAGTTAGATTTTTTTTATTTTTTTAGTTATAGAGATTCTATGGTAAATTTTTTTAAGTCTAAATACTAAGATCACAGTAATACGTAATTAACCCACCCAAAAACAGAAATGATACACCTGCTTTAGAATACGTGCAGAGCCCGGATTCCCGTTTTCCACCTGCACAAGGCACGTACCTACCAACAGAATTGACGTCCCGTCGGTCGTTTCCGTTGCTCCTATCTCTCACGTTAAACCACTCCGGATCCTTCGTTGGCTGCCGCAACAGCTGCTCTGTGTTTATCGAACTACTCCTCGGTATCGGCTAATCTAAACTGCTCCTCCGTTCTAATTCTAGAGATCTGGTCCATTTGAAATCGACGTCGATCAGAAAGCGAAGCTTTTCGTACTCCGCTGACTTACTCATCGGTTTACCTGTCGTGCTATTGGTCCCTACGCAGATATACAAGGAAATTATCCCACACATGCTCGCACGCCTCTATTAATCTCTCTTCTCGCTCTTCTTTTACGGCGTAATAATGGAGAACGGCCAAGAAAGCGGCGCCGGAAGCAAACGCGACACCGATGGAGGGAACCCTAATCCTAACCCGATTACGACGTCTTCGCCGACTGCCGGGGACGCGCCGCCCCCCGCTGAGGCGGCCTCCCCTCCCCCTCCGCCGCCCCCCGCCCGCACGCCTTTCACCAGCCTCAGCCAGGTCGATGCCGACCTTGCCCTCGCTCGCGCCCTCCAAGAACAGGTGTCCGTCCGTTCCCTCAATCGCCTCCTGCTCCTCCGTGTGCGAATCACGTTTTAGGCTCGGGAGTGAGGGTTTTTGACATCCTTTTAATGTTGGCGATTGGGCGCAGGAGAGGGCGTACGCGATGCTGAGGATGAACGGCGTTGATGACAGCGATTACGAGAGTTCTGACGCCGGAAGCTACGATTACGATGGGGAGGAGGATGAGGATGGGGTGGGAGACGAGCCGGAACGTGTCGTCGAGGAGGATGGCCGGAGCATCGAGGGGAGCGACTACGACGAGGACGCGTTTGACGCCAACGATCCTGATGCCGATCCAGCTGAGTTTGAAGATGATGAGGCATTCGCAAGGGCACTGCAGGACGCCGAAGAGCGGGAGGTGGCTGTACGATTGATGGCCCTCACAGGATTGAACGAATGTGAGAGGATGCTGGTTAGAGCTTACTATTTGTTGGATTATGATCGCTTGGATCTTGAATTAACTTCTAGCCTGTTTCTTTTTAGGGGCGTCGGATGATCATGGGGACCATGGCAGTAACTCTCAGGTGAATTGCCAAAATTTTCTCTTGGGTACTACTGGTTTCATAACTCTTATAAATCTTGCACTTGATGCTGTTGTTTGAATTGCAAAAAAGGTTTTGTAGTTTTCCCTCATTGTTTTGTGCCATATCTTCTGCTATTTGTAAAATACCTGAAGAAACAAAGGTTTTGCTTATTTTTTGAACACTTATTGGCACTTTCTTATGTTTTGAATGATGCAGAAGTCTAATACATGTCTTATTGGCACGCAAGTAAAGATTTTTATCAACAAAGCACACTTTTTATAATATTGAGAAGTAAAAAAGAACAAATAAATAAACATGTGTTGCTGCTATGTGTTTGAAGTCTTGTGCTTCCATCATGTCTTATGGTGTATCTGGTGGTCAAGGATGTATATATCTATTATAATAAGTGTGTTTAGGACTCATGAAATAAAATATTTCTAGAAGTTCAATTTTCTCTGATTATGTCGACAACAAGAAAAACTTAAAGAATTGCTTCTGAAGAACCTACTGCATTCCCCCTTTGTGATTGCTAATCTTGTAGTTATGTATGAAAGTTGCTAAAAGAAACATATGAATACAGCTCCTATTTGGTTTGATTGTGATTGTATACTACTATTGATCTAATTGTTGGACGGTACAAGGTTTAGTAACAACAAGAATGATCATATCCATCTCATCCTTGATCTCCATTCATATTATTGCAGCCAACTACTCTATTATCCTTGCTTCTTTTGTTACTCTCCTACAACCTTAGTTCATATTCAGCTTGGCATAACTATATTATTCTCACTTGTTGCCAAGTGATTTGCATTGGTCATTTTAAGCCAAAATTAAGTGTTCATAACGAATTAACTATTAAATGTCAAGATACAAAATGTTCATAACGAATTGGTAATTGATTGAGTCACCACTCCACAGATAGGAGACTGTTTAGCTGTGATGTGGTTCTTCTTATTACTTGTACAAGAAACCCCATTTGATAATGTTCACTCTCATTTAGGATGTTTCTTAACAAAATTGTTCAGGAATCTAACAGCTTGAAGAGAGTCCGAACTTGTCCAAGTGCTTTTAAATTCATTAAATCCCTGCATGCTGTAGAGCCTCCAAAATTGCCCAGCTCTCAACATGAAGAACAATATGAGCTCATGTTGCGGCACAGCTAGTAAGCAAGAATTCTTCCCTGTAAATCTTGAATGCATATCCCATGCTTGCTAATTTCAGATTAACTGGTGAAAGGAGCATCATATTCTAAAACAAAGTAATAATTCATAGGAAAACCTGGTAAGTCTTCCTGATTCATATACTCATCTGCCTCAAGACTATTGTGGAAGGCACAACTTCCCACAATTGTAAGCAAAAGCTTTATATTATAATGACGCAATCTGGGCTTTGCTGTTTAGAAAATGAAGTCATTAGGGTGATTACATAGGATCCGAAGAGAGTTAGCAATTACAGCAAGGAAACTTCCATTAGTCTCGTTATCCAAATCTGGCCCTTCCTCAATCCACTTTCCTGCAGCCCAATGATCTTAAAAGATGAACTCCCAGTTCAGTTAATCTTGCATAAACTGCCAATAATTGAGGGAATGGCATTCAAATGATGTGTCTGGCAGAATCAGAAAGCAAACAGACCAGGCAAGGCATAGGAGGAGAACTAGAGTATCTGGTAACAGGTCTGACATTGGATGTCTACCTGCCCACAAGCTTTCAAAGAAAGATCTTCACCTTAGGAACCACAGTAAGTTCTCAAATCGGCTTCCAGCCAGCCTAGCTGTCATTCAAACCAGTCCTCGCCTCTTTGAATAAGATTGGTTACTGTGTAATTTTGTGTAATATTTAAGGTTGGATGTCATAATGTTTGTGTTGTTTCAGAAAGCACAATGTTGTGTAAGTTAAATAGTTACAAGTAACCACTAATATGTTTTCATGCTCTCATCAATATTGACCATTTACAACATAGACCAACTTAATTCAAATGAAATGCTTTGGGAGAAATAAATGAAATGGTCAATTCAAACTCTGATCATTAAATTGGGGAAATGTTTGGAATGTAATACCTTGAACTTATGAGGTTGCCTTAAGTCATATTTTCCATTGCAGGATACTTGGCAAGAGGTTGATCCAGATGAATACTCATATGAGGTAAGAGATTTCCTTCCACCAAAAACACAAAAAGAAAAATCTAAGCCTTTCATTGCTTACTTCTCGAGTCAGTCTTTGATGTTACTGCTACTTTAGGAATTGGTTGCACTAGGTGAGGTAGTTGGAACTGAAAGCAGAGGTCTTTCTGCTGATACAATTGCCGCTTTGCCTTCAGTAAGTTACAAAGCAGAAAATGCGCAAGATGGCAGCGCTGAACAGTATGCATTTCCCTTCAGGCTTTTTGCTGTTGTCATTTATGTAAGATGTGATATTAGTCTAGTGACAATTAAATGAATGCTGCAGGTGTGTTATATGCCGGCTGGAGTACGAGGAAGGTGATTCTTTGGTGTTGCTTTCTTGCAAGCATAAATACCACTCTGAATGCGTAAACAAGTGGCTCCAGATAAACAAGGTAATACCGTAGAAAAAAGAATGGTACCACTTTATATCAGATTACCAATCTAACTTATCATTTTGGTTTTTCTGCTTCCACATCCACCTTGTTAAACCCTCCAAAACAATTAGTGTTTTAATCAATTATATATTATTTTCACCTTGTAGGTATGTCCCGTCTGCAGTGCTGAGGTCTCTACGTCCGAGAGATGATCCAATAAAACCACAATCATCTTCTTGCAATACTCTTCGATGCCATTGCTTCTGTCGGTTGGTTATTCAGCGCTTCGTTATGAAGATCGAAGCAATTGGTTGTAACTTTTGCATAAAATGCTATATTATGATGCAGTGTTTAAGTTAATGCATTAAATGTGCTAAAACCTTTTCTTTGTGTTAACATTTGTATGATAAGGAATACTGTGTTAAACCATGGTCCTAAAACTATCATAATGAGAATTGGAATTGTATGATTATATTCCATGAATCCTTGGAACTATTTTTAGGATATGTTTTTAATGTTTGGAAGCAACTGATGAATTTGTACAAATTCAAGATTATGTGAATCAACTCACCATTGAATTGAATGAAACATTAAGATTATAAATAATATATGTATCTCATTTAATCTATATATATGTGTGTGTATATTTGTGTATGTTGACCTGGTCAACGTGGGAGCTCAGGCCATTTTTAATTCAGACCATCCACCACGTACAAAGTGGAGGGAGTGAAGTGGATGGAAAAGAGGACGCAGAGATGAAACACCACCACACCTTCGCATCTCTTCCCCCCTTATTCGGACTCTACTTAAGGGCTTCCCCATGGCCTCAGAACCTCAAGCCTTCTTCACCACCCCTTCTTCGCAACCTTAGCACCTCGTTTACGTAGAGGAGCACAACACCCCCACCATTCTCTTCGTCGTCCCTGCTCCCATAGGCTGTCAACGACGGCATCGCGGTGCTCGTTTCATCATCCCATTCCCTGAGCCACGATGGTGGTGTCGCCGGAGACCACTGCCAGGTCGTCGATCCGAACTCTCTTCCTCTTGACGCTGCTGGTTAGCGATGTTGCAGGCCGTAGAGGTGGTACCTCCCAAGGAGTGACGTACGATCACCGCTCGCTGATCATAAACGGCAGGAGAGAGCTTCTCTTCTCGGGGTCCGTCCACTACCCCAGAAGCACGCCCGAGGTAGCCATCAACCTCGCCGCTTCCACTACATCATGACGCAGAGGCTAACCAGGTGGTTTCCATGGTATGTGTTTGGTTGATCAGATGTGGCCAGAGATCATCGCGAGGGCTAAGCATGGCGGGCTAAATGTGATCCAAACCTACGTGTTCTGGAACCTCCACGAGCCTGTGCAGGGGCAGGTACTCACGTTAATACACTCTTGTCAAAGAAGCCATAATGCAAACGAAGCATTGTTTCTCAATCCCGCATTGCTTATCACAGTACAACTTTCAAGGGAAGCATGACGTGGTGAGATTCATCAAGCTGATCGAGAAGAAAGGAATGTATGCGACGCTAAGGATCGGTCCCTACATCGAGGCCGAATGGAACTATGGGTAAATATATGTTAGCCCCTGCTCTGTGTTCTGTGTTCTGTACATGCATCAGACGACTGACACTGTTGCTAGATGAACTTTAGAGGGTTTCCATATTGGTTGAAGGAGGTCCAGAACATAAGCTTTCGAACAGACAATCCACCCTTCAAGGTGTAGTAGGAAACAGTCTGCTGATGAAACATGATATCCTCGTACATGATGTGTTAACACTTGTCACTTGCGTGCAGTATCATATGAAAAGATTTGTGGAAAAGGTGGTTTCTCTGATGAAGGATGAGAAGCTCTTTGCTTCCCAAGGTGGTCCTATCATTCTCTCACAGGTTCCGAGTCCTCTCGTCTCCTCCATGTTGGTCCATCAGTTCACCAACTCTTGCTTTTCCGCTGAAACAACATACAACAAAAACTGACTGCAACAGGTTGAGAACGAGTACAATAATGTGGCTCATGCATACAAAGACGCAGGACTGAGATACGTGCAGTGGGCAGGCAACATGGCTGTGGAGCTCAAGACCGGAGTGCCATGGGTGATGTGCAAGGAGAAGTCTGCTCCCGGTCCAGTGGTAAGCCCACATAGCTCAAGCAAAGTGATACATTCTACTTGTTGAGGTATACATATACATATATACACACTAATGGATCATGTAATATGCAGATCAATGCATGCAACGGAAGGAACTGCGGAGACACTTTCGAAGTCCCTAGTAATTCGACCAAGCCCTTCCTGTGGACAGAGAACTGGACTGCTCAGTAAGTATAAGAACATAGCAGAAACGAAGGCTAGAAGGTGTCATGGTCAATCACCAACATCGATCAGATTATTGATCGAAACGAAAGATGAAGGTTTTGATGTGTTCAACAGAAGAAGTAATCGAGTCTTGCTTTCATGTGTTCAGATACAGGGTGTTTGGTGACCCGCCATCTCAAAGATCAGCAGAGGATCTTGCATACTCTGTCGCTCGGTTCTTCTCCAAGAATGGAACACTAGTAAACTACTACATGGTAATCATTGCATCGCTTCTTGATAGTAAGGCTAGAAGAAGAAATCTTACCACAGTGGCTTTGTATGTTCACTTAACAGTATCATGGAGGAACAAACTTTGGAAGGTCAGGTTCCTCTTTCGCCATGACGCGGTATTATGACGAGGCCCCTCTGGATGAATTTGGTTAGAACTCTAAAAGCTTAAGCCTCGGTCGCAGTTTCCTACATTGATTTGAGCTTCTAATTTGTTCATACAGTAGCAGTAGTAGTAACTCTGCTTTGGGATGATTGCTGCTTATTAAGGTCTGCACAAGGAGCCCAAGTACGGACACCTGAGCCACCTGCACCATGCTTTGCGGCTGTGCAGTAAGGCTTTGCTCTGGGGAGTCTCTTCTGTCCAACCCTTCGTCATAGATGGTTTCGAGGTATAAACTGATACAACTGTTAGAGTGAGCAGAGTTTATAGTGCAGTGCTTGATCGGAGTTAGAGTGATGTGTTCTTGGTTTTACATGCCAGGCGACGGTGTATGAGAATCCTGGTATGAAGGTTTGTGCCGCTTTCCTCTCCAATAGCAATCGGAAAATAGAAGGCACTGTCAACTTCAAAGGTACAGATTACTATCTGCCTCGACGCTCCATCAGCATCCTCCCAGACTGTAAGACCGTGGCCTTCAATACTCAGAAGGTAAGAGGACTTCTCTGCGAGGACAGAACTCGGTCACATTTCAGATGCAGCGTCACCATGTCGATCTTTTGAGCAGGTGATTTCACAGCACAATGCGAGGACGTTCCATGTCGCCAAGGAAACCAGCATGAACAACCAGTGGCAGATGCACAAGGACCACATTCCGAGATTTCGCGATACTCGGGTTAGGTCAAGAAATACCTTGGAGCTGTTCAACATGACCAAGGACACATCTGACTACCTGTGGTACACCACAAGGTGAGCAACTCATCATTTCCGAATGGCATTAGACATCATCAGGTTGGTGACTGTTATTTCCACACCATCGCAGCTTCAGGTTAGAGGATGATGATTTGCCCAGGAGGCATGACATCCGCCCTGTATTGCTGGTCTCAAACCTTGGCCATGCAATGCATGCTTTCGTCAATGGAAGGCACGCAGGTATGACTGCCTTGTTCCTCGTATTCTCTGGTACATCAGACTCCAATGCCTTTACGGTGCACACACTTCAAGTATCTGAGTCTTCCAGGGTCTGGACATGGCACCAACATCGAGAAAAGCTTCGTCTTCCATCAACCAATCGCTCTAGGAGCAGGAATCAACCACGTAACCATATTGTGCATGACAATTGGATTACCGGTACAAAGACAGAATCCTACGAGTTTCATTTCCTTTCGAGTCAAAGCTAGCAATGCTGATGTTTGAGATTCCTTCGTGAAGAATAGCGGATCGTACTTGGAACACAGGATTGCCGGCGTTCATACCGTCGTCATCCAAGGTCTTAACACGGGAACCCTGGACTTGTCGTACAATGGATGGGGTCATCAGGTCTCTTTCCTCATTTTGATTTCAGTTCTTGATTTAGATCCAAAAGAAACAACTTGGTAAGTAAGCGGAGTTCTTCGCTGTTGCACAGGTTGGATTGGTAGGTGAGAAGCTGGGCATATTCAACGAGAAAGGAGTCGACAATGTTAACTGGACACAGGCTCAGAATGACACCCCGATCACATGGTACAAGGTATGAACTAAGGGAACCATGAATCGCTGCTCGAACATTTGCTGCTGCCTAAGGATCAGCGTTCCTCACTGTCCAATCTTGTCGCCAGAGATACTTCGATGCTCCTTCTGGAAATGACCCTGTTGCTTTGGATTTGACCTCGATGAGCAAAGGAATGGTATGGATCAATGGCGAGAGCATAGGTCGATACTGGGTGTCCTACCTCAATCCCCTACAAAAGCCTTCTCAATCAGTGTAAGTCATCATGATCCGAGTCTCCTTGAGAACTACAAGAAACGAGGTACTTCCTGCTGATTCACCCATCGATGCCAGGTATCACGTTCCTCGATCCTTGCTGAAGCCGAAGGACAACCTCATGGTCGTCTTCGAGGAGCACCGAGGGAAGCCAGAGGGCATCGTGATGATGACGGTGAAGAGGGACAACATCTGCACCTTCGTCTCAGAGCTCTTCCCGGGACAGGCGTCGTCGTCGCTGAGGGAGAGCAGCAAGCTCGGGACGGTGGCACACCCAGAGGCTCGTTTGAAGTGTACAGGGAAGAAGGTGATCTATTCCATTGCCTTCGCCAGCTTCGGCAATCCCGAAGGCTTGTGTGGCAACTACTCCCGGGGGTCTTGCCATGCTCCACAGACCAAAGCTGTGGTCGAGAAGGTGACGTTCCATTACCATGCAACTCATTTAAGCTGAAGCACACCAACTCATCCTCTTTGTTCGACGCTGCCAGGCCTGCTTGGGAAAGAAGAGCTGCGCGTTGTCGATGTCGTACGAAGCCTATGGAGCAGACATCAACTGCGTAGGGACGACAGGCACACTCGCAGTCCATGCTAAATGTGAACTCATGAGGGCTTCGTAATTAACTTCTGCAATCGGATAGAACACAAGGAGAAGAGATTGGAAGTGGTCGAATTGGATCTCGTCCTCAGCAATCTCATGTCAGGGAAGGTAGGTGGATGTAGTTGGTTCATTTCTGTTTGATCTCGAGGCTACAGTATGCCTCATCGTTCAGCACAGCCCAAGCCAATAATGCGTTGAGCATCCAAAGGGATCTCCCATTAGCTTTTGATCGAGTTGATCATGTTGTTGTTCATGGAGACTTTGCATCGGCAATATTATTATGTGAAGTAAATAAATATCTCGATTTTAGATTATTGTATTTTTTTTAAGTAATATTAATCATATGAGGTAATTGTTGATGTTTAATTTCGGATCCGATCCAAACAGCGTTAATGGTCGGATTCGGGTCTATGATTGTCAACTCACGGAGAACAGTTTGATCCGTTATGTTATCTACCGTTAGATGGGATGCAACGTTAGATATCAGCTCCAAAACCCTAAGCCCGACCGCCACAGTTTCCGACCCCGTGTCTGCTTGGCCCAGTGGACAGGATCGGCCAGCCACAGCGGAGGTAAAGCCTTGTCTCGCGATCTCCGGCTTATCTCGCCCCCTTCTGCCTCTCTTTCTCTCTCATCTTAGTCTCACCCTCTTTTGGGTGATGTGGTTATGTGACCTGTAGTGGTAGAGCTCGAATTCGGCATATGGCATTCGGTACATATTTCTAGGGCTTCTTTATTGGTCTGCGCGGTCCAATATGGACGAATACTATATAAATAGGGTTTTTGTGTTCCAGGTTTTGGAAGGGGCACAATCTTTGTGCTGAATAAAGATAGGGTTTTTATGTTCACGGGTTTTTTCGGTCTTTTGTGCGGCATACATGTGTTGCTTGCCGCAGTGTATCTCAAGTGTCTTTGTTAACCAATAGTCGAGAATTCTCAGGTTCTCTGTTTGGAAGTTTTATTCAACCACACTGACTGAATAGCAAGAATGGTTCCGAGGCTAGATTGGTAGTTGAAGAAAATTTTAATAGATTTATGATACATTGAGTTCGCACTAGAAATCACCATGAAAAGAGTGTGTTTTGTTTGTGATCAGTAAATTGAGAAATTTGATCAATACTATGTTTCATTTAGTGGAAACCATCGTAAGTATACAAAACCCTAATCAGAATGAAAATTAAGGTTTGACAAATGATCTGATTAAAGCAGTTTCCATGTCTTGTGGAGCCACTAAATGGTAGAAAGCTAGTTTTCTTCATGTCACACCAATCTAAGTCTACCAAATTTATCCTGTAATTTTTATGAAGTTCAAGTCTGCAATGATACTTATGCATCGCCTGCGTTAGATCGCTGGTGACTGAACCATGGTAGATTGAGAGTGAGGTTATATATAATGGGAAAAGTTAAATTAATTGAAACGTCAAACAATGTTGACATATGCTTCGTCTTCTTATCTGAAGGCAAGAAGTTGTTCTTGTCGGTAGGAAAGTTAGCTGTAACAACAAATTGCAGGTGCTTATGAATGTGGTGGTTCCGATCTGTTGGTAATATTTTGCTTTGGCATTGTTATCGCAGCCAAATTAAGTGATAGATTCAGCGAAAGCAAACTGTTGTCACTTCAAGGCTCTGGTGTAGCCAAGTGAAGCACCTATGTGTCATTGTGATGAATAGAATGATACATTAAAGAATCACAATATTGTAGCTTCCCATGGTATTGTGGTCAAGTGAAAAGCAGGTTCTGCGATCTGTGACAGTGATAGTGATTGATTATAGTCAGCAACCGAACCTTTGACTATGGCAATTTACTGTTAGTTCTGCAAAAGTTGCCACCATTCATCAATTCTGCAACTTTGGTGTTTGATGAGGGGATAAATGGTGACAGGCAAAGAGGAGGGTTTGCATGATTGTTGTAATCAGGACTGTCTGTACTGGTGCTTAAGTTGACAACAAAGGTAGTGGGAATAGGATGCCAGTGAATGAAAAGGATGACAAGGCAGTGTTTTGATTAAAGGATGAGGTTGCTTATGATGAGGAGTACAGTTGATTGCAGGATAAGATTTAAGTGGCTGCAGTGGTTAATTTGTTTAGGGGAAGGCTGCATTATCAGTAGATGAATGTGTAGGATCAGTCAGTTAGGCAGCAAGGGAACCAATGCAGTAATTAAATGTACATAGATGAGCACGACAGATGTGAAAGGGTTCATAAGAACTTGACTTCAGGATTCACGATGAAGGATCAATCTCATTCATACTGTACTTCACCCTGGCATAGAATTTTTAGATGATATATATACCATGATGCACAATATGTATGAGCTCAAATTTGTTTATGTACATGAGTATTGTAACTGTTAGATTCAGTGATTCACAGCATCATGACTAGTTCAGAAAGGTTTTTGAACACTAACTTTAGCCTGTATTATTTTTTCCGCTTTGCTTTCAAGCAGATAGAGAAATTTTAATTACCCCAATGTATCCATTGAAAAGGCCGGAGTAAGTGGAATATCAGGGTAAGATTTTCTCCTTTTTTCTTTAAATTCTGGTTTTTAGGAGTTGAAAGATATGAAATATGGTAATCCTGATGGTCTGTAGAAGTGAGAGGCGAGAAACTAGGATTGTACAGCTCATTGTTTTGTGACTAAGAATATGGAAGAGTAATACGTGTCAACTTCACTGTATTTTTAAGATCGGTACTGTGGTATTCATTTCTTAGCATGCTTTTGGAAAATTTCATGTTGGATGTTTTCGTTTGAAGAATTTTGAACATAAGTTTCTGTGCTCTTTGTAGTAAAAAGTTTTAGTTACCTGCACACCCATTTTTAAGCTGTTTGGTTTCTGATTGATTATTTAGTTTTCAGATGCTGATGACTAACACAAATAAAAACTGAGGTATATCGTTAAAATTCTATTCTGCAAAAGTCAAATAAAACCAGTCTGAAGTGTCTAGCAATCACGGACAGGATGTGAACGACACAAGAATAGTTTAGCTTTATCTAATTTTAAGGGATTGTGATTCCCTTTCTGCTTAGTTCAACAGACTAGCTCTTTTCATCTGTCCTATCAACTTCTCAGATTATTTGTTGAAATGTGATGCCTAGGATGCCTTGCAATTAAGGAATTAATCATTGGATAAAAATACCAGCAATCCTTATAAGATTTCATGTAAATTTTATGGTCAACATAGCACACAACATGCAGTAAACCAAATAGCAGTTTTCTCTGGACATTATTTAGGATTGGTAATAGGATAAAATGCCATGCACAGACCACCATTGCTCTTATAATAAGTACATACAAGAATTTTGAATACTTGTATGCTTGACAGTTTTGTTTCTTGAATGTGACATGCAGATCTGTCTATAATGGAAGGTCAACTTAATGATGCTGTGGATTCTAAACCCAGAGTAAAGGCAACATTTCATCTTGGCTCAGAGACGTTTTCTGTTTGTTCGAATGCTGGCATTCTCTCCCAACAGCTGGTTTCAATGAAAGAACAGAGTATGGCTATTCTAAAAGACTACATCACCAAGCATAATGCACTGAATGACGTTCCTGATGAAGTCATTGAAGGCTCTTCTGATGAAAGTGAAGAAGACGTTGATAACCCACCCAAGAAATCCAAAAAGCAAAACTAATAGCTTCCTTCCCATAAAAGGATCATGTGGGATGTAATTATCTGAATTATGCCTGTGGATTTTTTTGATTTGGGACAAAGTAGAACATTCTTGTTCTATGAGAAGTATTCAAACTCATCTCAAAGAAAAAGCCAGATGATACACATGCATGATTCCTTTTAAATTGAATACGCAAATTGGAACAAATTTTTTCTCGTGGAAATTTCTTCAACATGTCTTTTTGGTTTTCTGTAAAAGTTTAATGTTCTTGTATTTGAGATTAATTAGATATTATCTTATATAATTGATTATCTTTAACATCTCAATTTTTATATTTTTAAAATTAATATTAATTTTTTAATATTTATACAAATAAAATATGTTAAATTTGTATATTTGATTTTATTTTATTTTTATCTTATCGATTTTACTGATGAAATTATCACATATACAAAATTAACATTTATAATTATAATATTTTTATTAGTAAAATCGATAGTATAAAAAAATGAGATTATATATTTAATTTTTATAAATATAAAAATTTAAAAACATAAGGATCGAAATATTAAATAAGATAATTAATAATTAATCCTTATATTTGTGTAGAGTATGATTAGCTTTTGAAAATACTTTATAATTGCAGATATAACTAAGTTTCCTAAGATACTGTTAACATTCAAAATCACAAAACGATGTAAGAAATAATCAAATTAGGTATGTTTAGATCTTTATTTATAATCTATAAATATTTTTTTCTTTTACCTGTGGCATCTAAAATATTTTTCATAATCTAATTAAATCTATACCTACTATTTTTTTCTAGTAACTCCATAAATTAGTTCCTGATTACTGCCGCTGCTAGCAAAGTGATACAGAATTATCCATGTAAATTGCAAATTGTTCGTGAAAGAGAGTAGTCGTTGTTGGTGGTAATAGTTTCCAACTACAAGAGACAGAGAGCACTCCCTGCTTAATGATCTCAACAAAAGGTTCCAAATTACACCACCACCGCTTATGACTCCAAGGATGAGGAGGACGTCTGGAGAGCGCGGAGAGTTCATCATTCAAAGGCCCACTGGTTCTCCCTCCGCACCTCTTCCTCTTCCTCGGGGGTGAAGTCGTTCTTGATGTTGAAGGTTTTACGGATCTCCTCCGGTGTCTTCCCCTTGATCATGTCAGCTACGGTTTGGCAAGTTAAATCCAGCAGCCCTTTAATATTCAGATAGTTTGCAGCCTGTATACACCACCAAATCATTAGGGCCAAAAACATAATGCACAATGTATATATAGCTGACACCAAATAGGGGTGAAGGTAAGAAGAGAGACAGCCGTGTTTAAGGGGCTTTTGGTCCCACTTCATCACAAGCCTACAAGTACTAGGATGTACGAGCTTTGTTTCAATCCCTCAAGACATAATTTTTTACTCCCTTTTTTATTTCAAGAAATGAAACTTTTGCTTCTGGATTATCCCTATGAGGTCATCTCCCTCAAACAAGAGCTCTCGTTAGGGATACAGTCGATTACAATGATCAGCCATCACTAATAATGGTCTGCAATTGATCAACAACCTACCAAGTGATTCATGATCAAACTGTAATTGATTATCACCTACCAACCGGCAGTCAACCACCCTAATGCAGTCCTACCGTGCAAACATCTCGAAACACAAGAAATTTAGAAGAAAAAAAAAACAAAAAAAAGACAAAATCCAATTAGAGGATAACATGAGACACTAGAGTTGAGGAGTAACTAAGATTTTGACAAATAAAGGTGTTCATTATGATATTAAATCCTTGTTAAAAAATATTATTTTCAGTTGCTCTTCCGGTGATTGCATTTTTAAAACACATTAATTCTTTTTGTTTTTCCATGCTGGTGAAACCAAGGGATCCATTCAATCTACCAACGCTTGTTGAAATTGGAAGAGTGACTGTAGAACCCATGTTAGCAGATCCATTTTCAATGGGTTTCCCTAGTCAAACTAAACCCCTGCAGATTGATACATATAAATATAGATTTGCATGTACCAAATTTATTAGAAAACCTACCCCACTTAAATTTCTAACACGCTCCTTAGGTCAAACGTATATCATGCACAAACTTGGATAACCAAAACCTCACATAGGTGATGTGGAGTTTGGAAGCTCTATGACCACCACATCATGTTTTTGCTACACTAAAGATTCATCAAAATCTATAATCAGTCCCAACATGGCCCACACGCCAAAAATGATTGTAGCTCTGATACCATATTTGCCGCAACTCGAGCATGAAACCATATGGGCTATATTACCATAATTGATAATACTATACAAAGCTTAGCCCACAGGCAGTGTGGGGCTAATAAGATTGGTGTATTACACATCCACAAGTTTGCAAATTCATGATCCATGCTAAGAATCCAATGGTAGTCAAATAACACTAAGCTCAAACATTTATTTACAAAAAGATGTTAATAATAGAATTTAAACCGCTAATTATAGAGGCAACCAAGAATTTTTAATGATCAAAGATCTTAACACTATTACCTTATGTTTCATTATGGTCCAACAGTGACCAATGATTGCTGTCCAACATTGTACTTTGCAACAGATGATTTTATTACCCAAAACAGTATCACTGTTCAGTAGTTGATGCCACTATCAACCATCAAGTGATCTATGAATGACTATAGTCCATTAATGATTAGTAATTAGTGATGCTGTTTTAAACCAATTGTTACCCACATCTGGTGTTCCATCAACCATCAACATGTCTATAAGGGTAATGCTTTACAATCGTTACCCACATCTTGCACTACTACTATGGTAAGTCAGACTAAGAGTTTAAAATAACTCTCAGAAAAGCAACACTATTGGCTTAAAAGATACATGTATAAACAAACAAACCCTTAGGATAAATAATCTCAAACCCTCACAAGCATGTTGTTATACGAGCACTTACGTGACAAAACAAAAGCCCATAGGTTAGATAATCTGAAGCCCTCACAAGCATGTTCCAATCTAAAACCTCACTCAAATATATATACAAACTCCTTCCAAGACTGATTGCAGAGATTTTAGGATTATATGGCACTTCAGAAGCTTAACTCCAATGATTCAAGTAGCTTGTAGACGAAGTTCAAACCAAAGAGACTGTCGTGTGTATGTGTGTAAATGTACGCATGCGCATATGCACGGGTATGCAGTGGGCACGTGTTTGTGCATATGGTGTTTGTGTACATGCATGTGTGAGTGCATGCATGTTCCTGTGCATGGATGCATGTGCATGTGAGCGTGTGCATGTGTGAGCAATTCTCTACACAACAAGCAAAAGCTAAACTAATAGATAGACAGCTAGCCGGGTTTACAACTTGAGTGAGAGAGAAAGACAAAGCAAAGATCCTGACATGAAAACAGTCAATAATTATAATATAGCAACATTAAGTTAAAAAAAAAGTAACAGAAGCAAACTAGTGTTCTCAGGATTAATCAGGCAGACAATCTAGGATGACTCTTTTCCAAATTGATTAAATATAAGAAAGAATTACAAAAACAAAGAGACTGAAATATAGATAAAGTATCAAACACCTATGCATTTAACAGAAAGTAGGATTCCAACAATGCATTTGTTACTCCTAAAGATTAAAGACCTATCTGAGACAGCTCGTCAGCCAGATAAAGAGTACAAAACAAAAAGATGTGGCAGCATTGTTAACTTTCCCATGAACGAAATATTAACTATACTGAAATCGCAAGTAATGGAACACCAAGCAGCAGCAAAATCAGACTTTTCGACACTACATGCCAACGCAAACACAACAGATCATGATGATGTATTGTTTCCCAATTTCACAAGTGACCATCAACGTCAGATTAAATCTCATGGACTAGCCAGAAATAGATACCAATGAAAATTATCTCGACATTTCCGTCAAATTTCCCTACATTTGTTGATAAGCAATAAATACTATACATCTAAAATATGAATATAGATATAATCAGTAATCCATCTACATATACATTAATGAAAGCGTGTAAATTAGGAAACCAAAACGGACCTATCAGTTTAGATGCGATCAAGGAATAGAAAAGGGGAAAAGCAATGACAGAAACGGAATCGGTCAGGGATCTCACCAGGATAAGGTCGAAGAGGGTAGCCTGATCGACCTTGACGAACTCGGCATCCCAGGACTTGAGCTCCTCGTCGGCGAGCTTGGAGGAGTCATCAGAGGATTTGGAGGCGGCAGCAGCAGAGGCGTCGACGTGCTTCCTGCAGTACTCGATGACCTTGGCGAGGATCTTGGAGGTCACGTTCGGAAGCGGGATCCCGTTCTCAGCGCAGTCGTCCTCGATCATGTGCTTGATCGTCTGCGACTCCATGGCCACCGCCTCGTCGACCTCGAACACCTCGCCATCGGAGCTCTTGAGCGTGATCATCTTCGCCATGGCCGCCGCTTCACGATATGGAACCTGAAGCAATAAGGGATCGCGATGGAGAGAAGACGAAGCCCTAAATGTACAATAGAGACCAGCGCTATCGGATACGGCTTGGCCGACCAAAGTTGGAGAGCCTTTAAATTTATTGGTAGGTAAATTCCTCCTTTTTCTTTTTTTCGTACTGTTTTATTATCTATATATAGTACTGCGACTCCATGGCCACCGCCTCGTCGACCTCGAACACCTCGCCATCGGAGCTCTTGAGCGTGATCATCTTCGCCATGGCCGCCGCTTCACGATATGAACCTGAAGCAATAAGGGATCGCGATGGAGAGAAGACGAAGCCCTAAATGTACAAATAGAGACCAGCGCTTATCGGATACGGCTTGGCCGACCAAAGTTGGAGAGCTTTAAATTTATTGGTAGGTGTAAAATTCCTCCTTTTTCTTTTTTTTCGTACTGTTTTATTTATCTATATATATATATCTATATATATATATATATATATATAATGATTGAAGTCGATGGAATTCAAAGAAGACATGTGGAACTTTCCATCGCGCGTAATCAATGGCTCTGGACATGCTTAATTAACTCAATCTCAGATTAACACCAACATGCACTGCCATAAGAACATGAATTAAGCAAACTGGAATCTCTTCGAGTTCCATCTCGAACTCCAAACAGCAAACCCATAGCCACGTCAACGGGGCGGCGCTTCCACCTTGGTTCGGCGAACGCCGGAAGAGAAGGAATCCAGCCGAAGTTGTCTTCGAAAAGCCATGATGAACGCCTCGGCTCGTGCATTCAGCTCCTCGGCATCTCCTTCTTCCTGCGGTTCGAAGCCTCCTTTCTGCTTCTCCTCCTCCTCCCCCACCCCCACCGAAGCCGCATAGCCCGAGCTCTTGGATCCCCTACCGCCGCTCTTTTTCTTCGTCTTTCTCCCTCGCCTTCTACCCAGATTAGGCTGGATGGAGATTACCACGATGGACGCGATAATAAGGTTTAAGAGCAGCAAGAGAAATGGGGGTGGAGCCACTAGGAGAGCCAAAGGCCATTGGTGTAGCACACAAGGTAGCAGCTTCTTGAGTCCTGAAACGAAGAGCGCAGTTGCAGCTGCAGCCAAAGCGATCTCCACGATCTCTTCCTCTCTCTTCAGCCGCTTCTCTCCCTCCATCTTGATTTCCCTCGTCAAGCTGCGGTGCGGTCTTAATTCCCCCCACGGAGCTTCGTAGGTTCCCAGTCCATCTGCATGCCCTTATATAACATGACACCCAACGCAAAGCAGCTTTTCCTTCTTCTTTTCATGGACTGCAGTGAGCAGCACGCGAACCGAACCTTTTTGTCGCGCCTGCCGTGCCGACCACCACGCAGCGATCGTGATGGTGTCGGAGGTCTAATCCGGGCGGTGATCGGCTGAACTATTGTACAGTCTGGATTGTGCTGTACCGTATAATAGGTAGGAGAGCTAATCGAGCAAAAACGATCATTAGGTCCTCTTTTCTTGGCCTCACATGCCTTGAAGCTGGAGTCTATTACGCTGCATGTAAATGCATCAGCTGCATGTTACAGGACAGCAACCAGTCTTGTGAGCGAATTGGACATCATGACGTGTCATGTGGTCGGTCAACTGCTACTTTTTTATTGGCTGAGGTCTGATATATATTTTATATATATTTTAAGGTTGCAAAGATTTCGAATAGTGTATTGCTATTAATATTTTTTATCATTATAATACACGATGAATGATGTTAATTAGAGCTTCAATTAGTATTGCAAGTATAATTACAGAATTATACTTGCAATATTTATGATTATATATACTACGAAATACGAAATCATTGACTTTAGGCAAGTATATACATACATACAGGTAATCATGGAATGGGAATGTCAATTACTGTCCCTCACGCCGTGTATGCCACGAACTGCAAACGTGTCAGTTAAAGATTACTAATAAAGCCGATTGCTTTTCGTATAAAAAAGCCATCTGCTTTTTCAGCGTGTGCTGTGGAGTTCAGTTCGCAGTCTGATAATGTTTTTGTTTTTGTGTTTTTTGCAGTATGATAATCGTTAGTAAAGTAAATCTATGTAAACTTTTCTTGTGTGATGAGCGTGCAAATTAATGGGTTAAGACTCAAATTAATTTATAAAAATATGATAAATGAAATTAGTCATTCAATCAAATCAAATTATGACATTTGGTATCAGAATTATTCAGATTAGGTTTCATACATGTATGGCTTGCATAATAAGAATGATTCCAATTTGTCTGCATTAACATGAAAAACTAAAATATACTAAAAATTTTATTTTGTTTTTATAATATTGATGTAATTAATGGATATATTTTATTTTTTCTAAAACTCATCATGATGAACTTTTTTAGGGACTTTTTTAATTAACCTTTTTCTTCTCTTATATAATTTTTATTAGTTAAATAAATAAAATAAATATTATTAATTTTGGTCTTTTTCTATATTCTATATTCTATCACTCTTTTTTTGTTACTTCATATAATGACTTGTAATTTTGATTTCTCTACAATGGGAATAATTTTAGATCTCTCTTGTTCCTATCAATTGGTGTCTAAATCTCAATTTTTTTGTTAAATAAATCACTTAACTGAACTCTTCCAACCATCAATAATATTACTATCAACTCTCATACTCTTATCTATATGTGATCTCTTCTAAAAGTTTTCTTGTTCAATGAAAGTTGGACACTATATATGATCTCCACTTGTAAGATAAAAGAGTCAAACCCAGTATATATCATTCCCTGCATACATAGTCTTTCATACTGCCACTGATTCCCATACATTTCTTTGTCTTCTATACCATGACCAGTTGTTTGCTGCCTTAAGTGCAGCTTAAGAACGATTGGTTATCTTAAGTCCTTTTATTCATTCCTCTGATCATTTGGCTTTGCTGAAGGTGATGTGTCAGTCTACATGTAGGAAGAGATAGAAAGGATTTGAGTCAGAATACTATGCACAGAAGAATCCTTGAGAGATTACCTTGTTTATTTGTTCTATTCCAAACAAATTAAGAGGATTTCTTAAAGAAAACAATGAGTCAAAAAGTAGAATTGAATGTCTTTGTTGACCAAGTGTTGGATGACAAGGGAACAGCAGCAAGACAGCTTCTTTGAGGAAGAATTCTCAGAGCAAGCAGCATAAGCAAAGGCAATATAAATGAGAGGAAGTCTGAGTGACCGGGGAAGGTAGAGGGCAGCTTGTCCACGAAAACCTGCACTGAGTAAAATAGCTCAGCCTTCGGAAGAAGGCTGAGAAAGCATCGACCCGTAGAACAATACCTAAAGCTGTCCCTACAGGGAGGGAGGTGGCATTTGTCGTGGAAAAAAAGGTCTCATCCTGCGCTTTCCTAAAATGGAGCTGTTAACGTCCTCTGGAGGGTGGAGCTCTTTGTAGCCACCGGGAGCTGATGCACCATAGCTCTCTTCAGCTGCACAAACAAGCAATGAGCAGTGGCATTAGATCTAATCGATGGGGACAAACGAAGGAGTGCTTAGGTCGAAGGAGTACCTCCTCGCACTGTCTCTTCAGGAGCCTGTTCTCGTTCAGTAGATGATCAACCGCCTGCTCCAGCTCGTTCGTGTAAGCCTGTCGCACGCAAGACTGTTAAAAGAGGTAGAAGTCGATCTGATGGAGAGGAGTCTGTACCTGTTTCCGGGCTCTCGATCGAGCTGCCGACTCCCTGTTCTTGATCATCCGTTTCTTCCTGCGGTCGACGTCAGTCCCGCTGCTGAAGCTCCCATTCCACCGCTGCTCCAGCGCATGCTTCTTAGGGCAGCAGTTGACGACGCTGCCACTGCAGACGCCATCGATGCTGGAGTCAAGACAGCCGAAGCCGAGGCTGAGGGGAGCAGGAAGAATGCGATTACTGGTTTCCTTCAAGTTCCCACCGAAGGAGCAGGAAGCGGCTGCTGTGCTGGCGCCATAGAGCGAGGGAGACGGCGTGGAGGGCACGTCTTCTTCTTGAAGAGAAGAGCTCAGGCCGATGTCCTGCCACACTTCTTCCATGCTGCTAGTTGGCCATAACAGCATGGATCAGAGAGATTTGAGGCTTGTGGTCTTAGAGGAAGTAAACCTGGGTCAAAGTGACGAGATCGCATCAATTTTTCTTGGCTTCGATCGAAAACAGATCGAGGAAAGATAGGAGGTACTCAGCAGCTGTCCAATCCATCATCTAAAATACGAGACTTCACGTGGTGCTGCGTCCTCGGCTCTCCTTTACCTCGCTTTCTTTATGCCTCTCGACACGGCGCCTGCCTGCCACAGCCAATGGGGCACTCGAAAGCTTACGAAGGAAATAGACGGCTACCCGGCAATGAACAAAGAGTACAGTTAAAGGGAGAATATGTTGTAAGTATAAAATAACAATTACGTTATTATACGAAATAAATTTAATATTAAATTTTAAAATCAAATGTTTATATATTTAAGATTAGATGAGTGTACCTTTCTATTTCATTCACAATATTTTTATCTAATTCATTTTTTTCTTTTTTCTCTTTTTTTATATTTTTTAAGATCATATAACATAATATTTAGTAATTAAGAATTTTTTTTTCTCATTAATATCATCTCTTAAGTAATTTTATTATAAATGTATAATCAAAATCTAATTATAACTATAATATATCTTATCAAATTAAACAAAATCACATGATTTAATATTCTCATCCATTAATTAATTTATAATATATTTTTATTTAATTAAAAAATAGTATATTCTAACACATGTACGATGTGACTGCTAATCTTGAGAGTGTTAGCTAGAATTATAAAGATGTGAGAGAGAAGACAAGAGACCAAACATCGAGGGGGAAAGGAGATGGAATCGTACGCTGTTATCTGCTGTGGTTGCACATTCTACCACCCCCAAAGCTGCTCTGATCTTTGATGCATCGCGACATATACATAATCTCAAAGGAGAAAGAAATGATAGTATATATATATATATATATCACGTTCAATTTCAGTTCCACGTATTGGTTGATAGTATTAAAAATTTACGAAATATGACGTGAGCTTACATCATAAGAAAATGTCTGTTGCTGACCGATAGATGTAATTAATGTCCCAATAGGTACAAGTCGTATCAAATGACAGTGAACTCACAGAGGTTGGATTCATCTATTACAACGCAACGCTGAACGTAGCCATGTGAAGTCTTAGTCAACCAAAACATACAATATTAAGCAGTCCAATAGATGTCACCACAGATAACGTAATCGAGGAAGAGACATCGAACGATATTGAAACAAGCACTTGAGGAGGAGAAGTCAATCTACTCCTACATAGTTGATCACGTACCACAAACCAATCACCACAAGCCACCACCTCGTCCTTGCTACGGATGCGCCGGCATTACCGAGCAGCGGCGGCGGTGGAGATGTCGGGAAGGGAGACTCTTCGTCGCCACCTCCGCTAGGGCTCGGGCTTGCTCTCGCCACGGTGATTCCGAATCTCATCCCGCCTCTGCAGTGTCCCTTGACGTTGCACAGAAACCAGTACTTGGCGGCCCGCGTCAGGTTCACTACGTCATTGCCGGAATCATAAGTGCTCACGACGCCGGAGCTCACGTCGCAGGATCGGAATGTGTCTTCCACCACCTGATACACGTCATGCTGTCCCCTGATATAGCTGAACACTGCACCCAGTAACATACGTTTACATGGAGCTGGAAGACGAGATCAGCTGGTGATCGAATGGTGATCTCTTACGTAGAGCATCGCCGGCCGTGAAGTTGTACTTCTGCGCCCACTTCTGGTAATCTAACCCGTACGTCCATCCCTCGGCGTCGCCGACGGTGTAGGATGCAGCCCCGACGAGGTTTTCAAGCAACAGAACGGACATGAAGGCGAGGAAGAGGGTGTAGCTTATGATGGAGTGCAGTTCCATGGCTGATGCGTCGTTCTGCAGGTGATCCAGCTTTGGCAATGGCTGGTCATCATCTACTGGTGTGGATGAGTACTTATCTCGAGGCTCTACCAAGTCAACTGTTGGACTCATTCCCCCTATACGTAGTGAAGTTAATCCCTGGGCTAAAATACTTGCATGATAATGACTTCTGCTAATGTATGTTTGACAGAAAAAAAATTCCTCCAAGTAAGGCGGAAGAAGTTCTTCATATCCTTCTTTATTTGATTAATTAATCTATGTTTCTAATCAATATAATTTGGGCATGAAAACAATCATCAACAAACATAAATCATAATAATTTAATTAATTTTCTAAAATATAATTACAATCAAAAATTTTCGATCTATTATTCAACTTCAACGATTTGTTTTTCGATGATTCAAGTCTATGATTGAAATTTCTCTAGTATCACTTATCTCAAACGCTTATTAGTCTAAAAACTCATCAATTGATTTTATCAATAAAATCCATAATTCAATATAATTTTTCTCCTGATTATAACTTGTATACAGACACGCGATGGACGACTAAAGGAGTGATCTTCAGAATCCGCCTAAGAGAATGAGGCCTATGCACATGTTGTATGAGTGATCAAACAATTTTGGGCATGAAAATAATTATCAACAAATATAAAACATAATAATTCAGAAAAAATCATAATAAATCAGTTAATTTCCCAAAATGTAATTATCATATGACAAGACAAAAACATGCTCTCAAAAGGAAATAGAAGTGATAAAAGAGGGTTATGGTTTAATTTTCTAAAGATAAAGGGGTCTCTCTGCAAAATTCCTCCATTCGTTGGGTTCTTCCGGAAGCTGCTGCCACCTTTTTATTTTTAATGCAATAAAACTAAAAAAATATATCCAGAACGGTCCGAACTCGTCGCCCATCCAAAAACGTTTTCCCCAACCCGCGATTCTTCTCTTCGTCCTAAAATCCATCCTAATCATGGCTTTCATCCACTCTATGTTCTCCCTCTCCCAACCCAAGCCCTGCGCCGCCGCCGCCGCCGATGCCTGGCGGCCACCGGTGCCCACTCGTCGTCTCGCTTCTACCGTCTACTCTCCATCTTCGTCCCCCTTTTCCCGGGCTGAGCCGGCCAGTGCGGTTGCCACCCTCAGAAGAAGCAAAAGCAAAGGTACTCTTCCTACTATTTTGCTCAGATCATGGACACTAATCTGCGTGATATATGATGTTGCTGCTTATGTCGGGGTACCGAATCAAAGTGCTAGGACGCGGAGTTGGATTTCTTTGTAAGGGTTTTCTGATTCCGCGTCATAATTGCTGCTGTAGAGCTTTCGCTAAATTCTGCTTGATCTTTTGATTTTGCTTGAAGAACATAATGTTGATGAAGAATGATGGAAATTGAGATTATTATCTTGGATTTTCATGAACAAAATGTTTATGCAGTGAAGAAGGGAAGAGACATTAAGACCATTATCTTGGTCTTTATTTTTTTTGCTTGCCCTTCTTCACTGCATAAACATTATGTTTCCGAATAGTCCTTTCCTGCTAGTCGTAAGAATCTCGATTGCGTTATAGGAAGCAACTTCATCCAGCAGCATCCTTATTTCCAATTATTCAAAGAATATCAATTACATTGTCTCTTGAAATATGTGAGAATTCGTCTTGGACAAGACTGGGTATTTTTTTCACGAAGATTAAGATGAGAGCATTTTTTTCATTTTGATGTCTTATATATTTTTTTGAAAAAAATGTAATACTATTGATCTATTTAACTCAAGACAAGTTTTTCAGTTAGATTGATGGAGGGTTGCTAAAGGGATATATGTGTATTTTTTACAATTTTAGCAGGAAATATGTGCATATCGAAAATTTACAAGGATGACAGGACACAGATAACTTTATAGGATCATATATGCAATTGTGCCACCATTAAATTGATCTCATGAAAATGTGATTTCAGAATATTAATCCATTTCCTCTCTCTTGTTTCTCTTTGTTTCCTAATGTTTTGGCTTTTAATTTATTATCTAAAAATAAGACATTCGAGTTATATTACTAGGTATGGGGCATTTGTGGAAGATGAGTTAGTATCATCAATACAAAGACTTGGTCTTTTGGTGTTTTCTTGAAAAGATAAAAAATTATGTATACCCCTAAAAAATTATGGCATTTGTATGAATCAAGGAACTTCTCTTTACTCTTCCTGTTTGATTATGCTTTGATTTTAGCCTGGGTTTACTGTTGCACTATCTTCTTTTTCTTGTTTTCTTATTCATCTGAGGACTGAAACTAGTTTATCAGTATGAGCTTGTAGCCAGCTATATGGATGGATACAGTTGAAATGTATGTGGCATTCTCTTTCATAAAGTCTGTTACTCGTTGGAACAAAATTTTTGCTTCTTTGAGATTGTCCAAACATAATGCATTAATGGGTCAAAAAAAGTTGATATAACTTATTGTAGTGATTCTAGTTCCAAAAGCAGTTTTTATGTGGATGCATATCTGGATGTGGATATATGTCTGCCTAATTTGAGGTTTATGTGGTCTCAATATGCTGTACATGTGCTTCCCACGTTTGGTCCGCATAAAAAAATCAGTGCAGTCGGTTATATGGTTTATGTTTTTTCTATTATGATGATTATGCTAGTGCAGAAATTATGATACAATACCAGTCACAGAGACTATTAATTTTTTTATTCCTTATAATTTTGAAAGCCTAAAGGAGGCTGTAGCATATATTTAGCTATGAATTACTTAAACTTGATTGTGTATTTTGTCGTTTGTATCTTCAAATGAACAGCCCATTTAAAAGCATGCCACATATGCACTGTGCATTACCTTAACTGCTGAGATTTTATTACTTCCTTTAAAACTTTGTTATTAATTGATTATTTATAGTTGAATCTTTTGCCGTATCCTACATTACTGCTTTTGCACAGCCCAAAATACTTGTGATGCTTTATTTATATTGTCCAGAGTTAAATTATTAATTGCACTTTTTCAGCAAGAGCACAAATGCATGAATCTGGAAGTGCTTTGGCAGCGGATGCTTTAACAAGTGTTAAGCATGTGCTTCTTCCAATCACTGATCGGAACCCTTACCTTTCAGAGGGAACAAGACAGGTTATTTTTATTTTCTGTTTTCCATGTGTCCAGTTAATGCTTGCATCTATGTCTTATTTTTCAAGGATAGCTATAAAAGGGCAACCTAAAAAAGCGCAGCCAAGTGCAAATGACTCCTACCAATGTGGAGCCTGGGTTGGGTTGATGAACACATTCTCTCTTTTGCATTTTGAGAGATTAATTCTGTTATCGACCAGGTTACTAAGGAGCAAGCTTACCATGTTGGAAAGATTTTCTCTGATTTTTCTCAAAAATATCTGTGAAGTTATTATGGAGAAGCCAATGCCCATCTTGTTTCCAAACAATTATCATGCTGCTGAATCCTATAGATGATTTTGGTATCATAGATTTAGTTTCTAATGCAAATATTATAGCCAACAATTTCTTATTAATTAGCTTATGCTGCAAAAATGTGGCTAGATGTTTTCACTTATTCTTTTCAAGTAAAAGACTTCTAAATTGGTCTACTGCATTTGATTTTCAAATGTTAATCTGCAAATGCAATTTGTCTAAATCTTGGACTTTAAAGGATTTAACTTCTTGTTGCCGTCAGGTTTCAAATTCATACATCAATTAGACATGACCTTCACAAAAAGCATGGTGCTTGGGTTATGTTTTTCTTTGTGCAAATATAATCTTTTGACTTCTTATTAGTTCATTTACAACAGAGTTCATTGTTTCATTTGAATATCATCTCAAAAATAGTTTAATTTGTGATTTAAGAGCATTTTGACATGGAAATATTGTTCTATCATATCCTTGTGGCACAAAATGTGTTCAACAGAAAGCTGTCAATTTGGCAAGATTATGCCTTTGGACAAAGAACTTGAATAATTGCATCAAGGAATCCTATATTTAATGATTGTCAATTAACAATATGGTAAGATTGTGCATTTGTGCGAAGCAATTGAAGAATTGCATCAAGGAATTCTATATGACTGTCAATTGATCTATGGTGAACATATGTGACATCAGCAACAGCCATATGCGCCGTTACTGTATGATGTTGAGAATTCTGGTCAAGTTTAGTTGGTTGTGGATTATATTATGCTATTTTAATCCAGATGTTACACAAGCTTTTAAGTGCACTACTATGAAGTTTTTGCTATCTTATATCTCCATTTTCCTTTGTTCTACTGTCATTCTAGCCTCTCCTACAAACTGAACTTCATCCTTTTTTCCTCGAAGTAGGTGTGATACACCATGTGTATTCCACTTTCTGGGACTAGTCACATCTGATCATTTAATGTAGAACTATCTTCCTTTTCAGAAGATTGGCCCTTTCAGATATTTTTGTTCATCTTTTACTCTGTTGATGAAATGAACGTTTCTATTTCATAGGCTGCAGCAACCACCACTGCCCTCGCAAAAAAATATGGAGCTAATATCACAGTTGTTGGTACGATGATCGAACCTGTATTGCAGTCACACAAACTAATTTTACGTTTCTCTTGCCATATGAACCAATATATTGAAGGACTGTGGAACTTGATTTTCCATTGCAGTTATCGATGACAAGCCAAAAGAGTCGATTCCCGAACATGATGCTCAACTATCTAGTATCCGATGGCACCTTTCAGAAGGTTGGTTTTGTTCTATTTTCCTCCCATTACATTGAATTATGATGTATGGTTGAGGTGCCTGCTTCTCATTTACTTATTTTGTGTTTAGGTGGATTCAAGGAGTTTGGCTTGATGGAACGATTGGGAGAGGGGAAGATGCCAACTGCCATCATAGGCGAGATAGCTGATGACTTGAACTTGGATCTGGTGGTCTTAAGCATGGAAGCAATTCACTCAAAGTATGTTGATGGAAATCTGTTGGCAGAGTTCATCCCATGCCCGGTCTTACTTTTACCTCTCTAACTGTTTTAACTTGTCGCTTGCGCATGGTATAAATTCTTCTTCCCAACGGAGCTGTTCCAATGATTAGCTAAATCTGGCCTTTCTTCTTCTTCTTCTTCTTCTTCTTCCAATTGCCATCATCTTTAATATCTTCGATATACATTTCTAGTATTTCTGATCTTTGGGCCAGTCTTCAATAGCATCTTCTACTCAACTTGTTAGAAGTTGATTATTTGTTGCTTGTCTACTGGTGAATATCTCTGCTACTCACGAGTTTCAAGAAAACAAAATCATACTCTTTTGGAATTTGTTTGGTGCCTAATAGTTGGGAATATGATCAGGATAGTTTGCAAGATTGAGACCAAGATCTGGAGAGATCAAGATCTCTGTATCATTTTCATGTTCGGTAGAGGTCACCGAAAACTTGGAATTTGGATAATTTTGCTTCTTATAAAAGATTGCATTCAGAATTTGTGTCTATAAAATTCCTCTGATGGTCAAATTAATGCAAAATTCATAAGTTTTTGAGTGAAAAATAGATAAAAAAATATATTTTTTTTTGAAGCAACACATTCAATAGATTTTTTTGGTCATCTTCGAAGCTTATGTATCACGGCTCAAAGGCCTCTAATTTATTATCTGTCTCGTGTTGACTATAACCGGACTCATAAAACCCTATCGACAGTGTAGAAGACGCTCTTTGAAGCTCTCACAAGGTCAATAAATAGTGGATTCATTCACTCGGGAATGCCTGAACACCTAACAAGATTCTATTTTGAAATTAGTGAACATTAATGAGACAAAACAAAACAAAAAAAGGATAAATTCAGCTAAATTACATGTACTCTCTCATCCTTCACTTGGCTCTTTCGGCAATATTTTTAGGGTCTGAAACATGAATGAGGTTCCTGCAGGGCCTATAGAGAGAGATAGTTTCCGTGATTCGAACACTAGTCATAGTATTAAGGTCCATTAGGGTCTGTCCCTGCAGAGGTCTTAACTAAACTGTAAATTGTGATACATGTAACCGTTATTATTAAATATCATATTTAATAATAATATAACTGTTCTCATTAAGATTCATAATTCATCATCATGAATTTCTTCATTTATTATGGTTTAAGTGATTTCAGTTTTTATTCATTATACATGAAACCGTTATTATTAAATTAAATATTTAATATCATTAAAGTTTTTAATTATGGTTCAAACATTACAAATTTGAATTAATTCTTGAACGTTATGAGTTGGTGATGATAAATGTTCTTGATGAGAGAACATCTATATATATAAGAATTTTGGTCCCTGGGCTCTATCATCTCTTTGAAGCAAAAGGGTTTCCTACACCATCTAAAGCGAGAGTTCTGAGTCAAGAAATACCAAAGTTCAAGAAGAAACCACTGTAGAAATTCATGATAACAATGGCTGGAGGTATGTTATTTCGTTTCCGCATCAGTTTTATTGTGTTTCTATTATAACGATTTAGAAACACAAGTTCGCTACATTATTTCTTACAATACAATGATTAAAAACTTGGGATAAAAATTTCAATCAAATATAACTGCCTCATTAAGATCCAATGTTAAACATACAAACATATGGATAACAAAAAATATATATATAAAAGGAAATAATTACAAGAAATGGTAAAAAAACTTCCTTCCTGAGTTTGTTTATTTGCAATGCCTAATCTGACAATAAATGCAAATGTATAGACTGTGTTGTATATGTTCGTATGAAGTTGTGAGCAACCCAAGGAATTACGATCAAAGAATTGTGGACGAGAGAAGCAGCAATGAGAAGAGACTTCTTGTGAGTTTCTTTTGTGTCGAGCCGTTGGAAGGAGGCTTCGGCATGGTGACCTGAGTAGTGTTCGCCCGAGTAGAGTTCATGCCGCCTTTGGTTGTCTTAGTAGCGTCACTGCCTGGTGCAACAAAAGAAGACGGAAAGGGTGTGGATATGGTGACAGGGTGAAGGTACACATATAATCTTGTTCTCAATACTCCAGCCTGAAAATTATCCTCAGATTTGTATGTCTATTTTTTGGGGAAAGATTTATACTTACAATCGAAGTTCTTCCAACCCAAAGTCAGCCTTTCTCTGTCAAAGACGATACGGAGGCCTGCCATGAAATTTTCTGCACAAGATATGTTTGAGAAACCATAGTTTAGTTTTTTATAACTCATGCAGTAGCTACAAAGAAGCAGATACCTCATAATCATTATTCTAGTCTTTCTGGTCGCAAGATAGTTTAAGCCATGAAGCAAAAGATCAAAGTCTAATTTGATCTGTGCAAAATGTGGTACACCTTCTACTCTTGTAGAGCACAAGATTTGTGCCCCTCACAGATTCTGTGCTAAGAAACCAAGAGAGCTATACAGCACTAATTTCTAGTTTAGATGCTTGTAGGTTTTACTAATTGAAAGCCGCATTGATTTGAAAAGGAGCTCTGATTAATCTAAAAGACAACAGTTTCAAACAGGGATATCCATTTGTTATTAAAGTCCATAATATATTAAGCTAATGACTGGATCATAACCATGCTTCTACAATTAAAGGCAGCCATCGGATATTGAACTCATGAATGAACTTCTTAAACAACCGGTTCATAATAAAACAAATAAGAATTTTTCTTCGATCAAGATAAATCCCTGGTCGTATATGATTTCAGAGATGTGTTCGGAGAACTTACGCCCAATTATATTCAGTCCATTGCTCTTCATAACGGCCAAACAATAGAAGTATTCATTTTGCTGCACATCATAAAGATCAGGAGAACTTATAAAATGTCCATGAATCTGGCTGAAATATGATATGTTTATACTTTACCTGTAAACTAAACAAAAATATTGGATCATTTACAGGAAAAATGCTTCCGCCTCTTGTTGTTAAATTTATTTCAGGTAGTGAGATTGTAGTTTGAGTAGGACTGCAGTAGGAATTGGAAAATAAAATTAAGTTATCATCTAAAATAAACATGTAAAACATCTCTACGTCTTGGATCATTTTACTTACCTGACATCAAAACAAAATTCAAAAGGGACATCTGGATCAGGATTGCGCCGTTGCTCTTGAACTTGTGCTTTGAACTGTAACGAGGAAAGGTATTTATGAGTTACTACCAATCAGCAAAGAATGGGGAATGCTTCCAGATCATCAGTGTGAATTTATCTTACACTCTGAGTTAGCTTGGTATACAGGGGATCAGCCAAATATGTGAATGAGGTACCCGAGTCGACAAGAGCACTAAGAATAGCAGCTATAGAATCATTTCCTACTGTGGCTCCAGTTATGTTGATCATATAAGCACTGGGAAAAAAAATACGCAAAAGAAAAATAAGAGTTACTCTTGTAAATAAGAATGCAAACCACACATATCTAACAAAGGCACTTACAAACTCTTGTCTATAACAAATGGAGTTTCTTGTTGGTCTAAGCTACCTTTGTCTCCGAAATGTATCCTCCCGGTGCCATCATCTCCGAAGCACATGGAGAAAGAGTTTGAAGCAAGCCCTTGACTGGATAAGATGCTAGGGACAGATATCTTCTCCATTCCTAGCCCAAACAGACCATTTGGAGCTGCACGTTCTAGAAAAGAGCCAGTTTGAATTTCTCCACATCTACATGAGCCAACCAAAGAATAATTAGTGGAATATGGATTTCTGGTGAACTGAAATGATTTAAAACGAAGACAACGGTACCCGAAAACAATCGGTGCTTTAACGATTTGAGGTGTAGTATCCTCGGTCATCAAGTACAATATATCCTCAACCAAAATTCCAGAAGATGAGGTATTAGCAGATACATATTGAACAACATAAGGGCAATTGGTGGCTTCTGCAGTGCACGAAGTCCGGTTTTGGAGGTCACATAAGCCATTGCTGCATAAAACCTTCTTGCTCGTTGATGATGCATTAGGGCTGTAGATGTTCAAAGAAACATTCGGCTGCAATAAAGTGTTTGAAAAATAAGATGCACAGACCGAGAGGAACAAGTAGGTTTGGAGATATAAACTTTATATGGAACTGGGGTTATTTATCAGTACAAACAAAGGAGTATGGAATATATCAACCAGAAATACATGGCTGTAGTCAATGATAAAATGCGAATACAAATGCACCTGGAAATTTACTAGTCCACAATGATATTTTCCTATAGAGCAACTCATTCTCAGGATGTTCCCTTGGGGAAAAGGGAAAACTTCCTTGAAAGGTATATGCTACTTGCATTTTCATAGTCAAACCTATCACAGCTTACAACTGTTTGCTTGCCCAGAATGACCAAAAAAATTTTCATTAATGAGATAATATCGGTAGTAAGAAAACAATGATGTGTCTAAAACTTACTCTGACCATAAAAATCATGAGGAAGAATACTAGCCAACATAGAAAGAAAAAAAAATCTGAAAGCAAGCAGCAGTGAAAAGCAAGCTTCAAATGCATTTTCTGATAAGCATTTTTGCAAATTAACAGGATACTCCACACAGAACACTAATGTCCTCGACATATTAGGAATTACATCTACATGTTATCATGCATTGTGATAATGACGCAGAACTATGTCTAAGATTATCCAGAAACAAATGGTATCACCAGGCCAAATTTGTAAAACCTTTGTGACCATGGTCTAACCTGAAGGGATTGTAGTGTCATCTTTCATCGTGACCATGGACTAACTTGAAGGGATTGTAGTCAAGAATAACAAGGAAGATTAAATCACATGCTAGTGATTAGAACATATTGTTTAGCTTAAGACTTCAAATCTATATACTGAAAAGTGTAGTCTGTAATCCAGAACTTACAGTAACTGTTCCACTTTTCTCACCTCTACCATAGTTAGGGTTCTAAATTGCAATTAATTTTGAGTATGGACTTGCTGGTATTACAAGACTGATGTAGCAACAACAACGAAATTTTTGATCCAATTGTTTTGTAAAAGATGATTGCAAACCAACTACACCTCGTCCAATCTTACGATAAGAAAGAAGAAATCATATCTTAAGTTAAAAACTCTACCTAAGAGGATGTTCATCAGAAAAGAAGCTACTCACAAATAAGATCCATAGACAAGATAAAAAAAGAGCTACCAAAGAGAATTTGGAACATGAAAAGAATGATAGCAGAAATCAGAAGGCTTACACCAAAATCAGGGGAGGTGGTCGGCGCGCATTGTTTGCAATCACAGGGCACCCAGAACAGATCACTCCCAGTATCCAACGCCACCAGAAACGTCATGTTGGGCGTCCCCAAAGAAACGATCGCGTAATGCAAGCTGATCATCAAGACAAAATCCCCAAACCCAAGGGGGCAATCAGATCAAAGCACACAACGAGACGTTTAAAAGATCCAACCTTCGAACACCCAGTACCAATTCTTCAAATCAAGCAGAGCGAAACAAGAGAGGGACGACGTACAATCCCAAGGAGCTGAGTCGGACGGTCGCGTTGCCGTCGGCGAAGGAGAGGTCGGAGGCGGCGGCGAGGGCGCGGCCGCGAAGGGCGCGGTCGTGGTGGGCGAGGGCCTCGTAGAACTCGGCGGTGCCCTTCTCCGGCCACCAAGCGCCGGGCACGGCACGCCCCTCCGCCCACCGCCGCACGCGGTCGGAGAACCGGTGGTGTAACTGGAACCCGATTGCGGAGGCCGGCGCGGGGATCAGCGCGGCGGCCAGGAGGAGGAGGAGTCCAAGGGCGGGGGAGGCCATGGGAATCGAGGAAGAAGGGATCAAACGGGGTACGAATGAATCATGGGAGTTGGGATTATTCGATTCGATGCGACTTCTTGTCGCACAAGAAGAGAGAATTGGAGCCAGACGAGTCGTTTTAGGTGGTGGTTATTGCGGTAGGCGTCTGCGGGAGGGAGGAAGGTGCAGCTCGACCACTGTATGGTTTTTACGTGTGTTGGTTTGGGTTCAGTATCGGAAAGAATGCTGTTTGGTATTGCGTCTTTGTCGTTGCTCGCGGGAGTGACACTTGGCATCTTTTTCTTGCCAATAAGGCGAATTCCGTATTCTGGGAAAAAAAAAATCTATTTTTCTATTTTTTTTTCGAAAAATATTTTTCATTTATTTTTTTAATATTTTTCTTTTTATCTTATAACTTAGGATATCCTTAATTTGATAGTCAACTACTTATGTATTTTTCTTTCCTTTTGTTTTATGGACAGGTTCATGAGGAGATTGATCCAATTATAGGGTTTTTTTTAGTTATATTATAGTATTTTCAGTAATAACAGTAATAAAATATTATGTTATATTTTTTAAATATATCATTATGTTATAATATTTTTATATATTATTAAAAATATTATAATGAGATTGGTTTACTCTGTAAAAATATTTTATTATAAATTTTATGTAATATTGGTTCACTCTATAAAATATTGATTGATTCACTCTGTAAAATATTATAATGAGATTGGTTCATTCTATAAAAAATATTATAATGAGATTAGTTCACTCTGTAATAAAAATTTTATATTATAATATTTTAATATTATTAAAAAATATTATAATTAATTTATAGGATAGAAATTAAATTATCACATAAAAGTTGATAAGGTCATAATTATTGAGCCAATACATAACACCCACCAACATATCAATCAAATTTATATTCTATAATATCGATGACATGACGACGATAAAGATGGTAACTCTACAACAATAAATAACTTTGACATTAAGGTATGTTATTACCCCATAATCATAGCCCTAATGATTTGACATATGATCAATAAATAAGAAATCAACATAATTATTTTTGTTATTAGTCACGATTTGAACTCGATAGCCACTCGAACGTGTTATAAAAGCTCTCATGTATGTCTTTGAAAGGGAGAACTCTACTCATACTTTTGGCATAATAATGAATTTGCATAAAATCAATGTAAATTAGAATTTCATCTAACAGTTAGCTCAATGAAGATTAAGTACAACAGAAAACACAATTTATTGGGTTTTGAAGAGAGAGAGAGAGATATATATATATATACTAAATATAAATATAGAGGAATAGATATGACAACTACTGGCTTCAAAGGGATATATATGCTGTGGCTTTTCCTCGTAATAAAAGAATTTGCATAGTAATACAGGAAGCTCCCAAGGCATTGGAGCTCAAAAATGATCCCAATATCCTCAGAAAATGCAATATGTTCATATTTATTTCTCTTTGGTAAGACCATGAGATTTTTACTTACCATAAAAGCAAGTAGTTCAAAGAGTGATGAACAATCTAGGAACTTGATCCAGCCACACTTTCTTTATGCAAGCATTCACATTTCTTGTGGACATTCTACATTTAATCTTTCTCCTAACCAATCAATCTTTTGTTTGTTGGTTCATCCACAGACCCTCCCCACTTCCTTATTCGAGATTCTACTTCCATTGCCTGCCACGGTCAGAAGTCAAGATTATTTAGATACAGCGATGGATACATGAATAGAGAATGATAGAGGATATATATATATATATATATATATAGCGAGAGAGAGAGAGAGATGACCTCCTTGTCCCAATTTGTGCCCACAGTAATCCCAATAAGTACCAAGGTCTGTAATCCTACGCCTGTTAGCATGCCACTCCACATTCCCTGCGATCAACGAGGAGATGATGGAGTAGGCACGGCAAAGAAAGTTAGAAGGGAGGAGGATGAAGAAGAAACAAGGGTAGAGAAGATAAAGCAGTACAACAACTGCAAGGTTACCTGCACTCCTTGATCAAAATAATATGCCAACAGGCAGCCCACTGGAATGCCCACCAGATAATAACATCCCAAATTGATATAAGCCACCAATGTCTGCCATCCAGCTCCCACTGCCACACCTGAACACGGAGTTCACGAGTTGAAGTAGTGTTGATAGAAGTGAAGAGACAATGGAGGAAAGGGTTCCGATGCTAAACCTGTTAGAACTGGTTGGACACTGCTGAGGAGGAGTGTGAATGCGAAGACCACCGCGAGGTCAGTGACTGCAGCAACTACGTCAGGGCTGTTGGTGAAGGGAACCCCGTAAACGTCCTTGAGAACCAAGACTATGGAAAAGAAGACGAGGCCGAAAACGAGGGAGGACATGATGACCACCAGTATCGAGAACTTAGCCGCTCTCGGCCTGCCTGCTCCAAGCTCGTTCGATATCCTCACGCTGACAGAGCCATCATCATCGGCTTTCAACACAACCAAGAAGAATATATAAAGGAAGGAAGGCTAGTCCGGGATCACCTGATGGCGGCATTGAAGCCGAGGAACACCATCAACTCCCACCCGTACAAGTTTATGCTGCAACAGGAATGTCGACAGGTAAATTATGGGAATTCTCGATAGAGAGATGGAAGCTTATCGACCGTCAGGGACTAACCATATTGATATAGCAGCCACCGCTACCTGAGCATTCCTCAGGTTGCCTGCCAACACGATGAGGAACATGTAGAACCAGTACTCCAGGCTACATGGATGGCAGCAAACACATGAGAACATCAAATGTGGAAGAAGAGATCTAAAAACAAAGAACAAGTAAAAAGAAATAAAATTATTATATAAAAATTTAATATCAGGTTTAAAATCAAGAATCGTAAATCTAAAACAAAAGTTTTAGGAAGGTAAAAGTCCTCATCCAATCATATCTATAATGTGTCTTAATTAATTAAATATGATCATATAATTTAATATTTAAAATTAATTTTATCCAATTGGATTCTAAAATTTTGAAAAGTATTCTGATGGGCGCAAATTTAAAATCAAGTCAATAAGTCCAGCTTAAACATAAATTATAAAATAAAATTTTTACTATCGGGATAATTTATAAAATCAATATTTAAAAATTTTTACTATTGGGATAACTTTAATATTAAATAGCATTCTAATTATAAGACTGATATATATATATATATATATTTGAGCATATAATAAACTTTTAATTACACACGCATAAGAATTATGGAGGACTTATATCAAATGATGTTATTATCTTTGTGTATACAATTCTAAACTAAAAAATATCTAAAATAATATCATATTACCCTATCACATATTCAAAATAAATTCTCTTTTGGGATTATATTTTATAATTATGTGTTATTATGAATATTATTTTTTTTAATATCATTTACAACTAATTCCTTGATGTAATATTAGACATTTATTAGTCCAAGCCTTTTTAGCAACTATAAGACCAATATAATAATTTAAAATATAATTTAAAATATTTTATAAATGGTAAAATAGTTATTATAATTTACATCCCATGCCACTTTAATAGTTAATAGTTAGATAAAACTTAGGGATATAAGTTACAAATAATATTCACTAAAAATTTTTAATCAAGTTTATGTAGAAATAGTTCAATAATAATAAAACAATGATCATAATAATTATTGAATTTTAATTAATATACAAAAATCATATGATAACTATAATGATAAACATAAATCATACCTTTACATAAAAAATAAATATTATTTCATAATATCAAACATATGTATGTGAATAACTACACAAATTTAAGAATCACAAGTAATAAAATTTTATCAATATGTCATATGAGAAAGCCATAATAGAAATTCATAATTCATAATTTTTATAATTCAAAATTGAACCTTAAATTATTCCTATCAACCTTATTTAATTGAGCAAGACCATTTGGGCTATCCAAAAATGAGCAGGTAGATTTTGACTAAACATCAACATAATTAGGCCAGTCAAAATAGAGTTAACCAAAGTAAAAAAATAGTCAAAATTTAACTTTCTTCAAATTTGGTCAAACGAGATTGATTGAATCTAAATCTAATCAAGTAAGTAAAATATATTTAGAATCAAATCTAGTCAAAAAAAATTTAAAAATTGACCAAAATTGAGGCTCAATCAAAAATTAAAATTTGACCAAACTAAGATAGTCAATACTTTAATTAGGTCAATAACCAAGTTCAATAGGTCAAAATAAGGAATTACCAAAGTCAAACTTGGTTAAAATTAAATCAGTCAAAATTTGATCAAAATAAACTATTGATCAAGTCAAAATTAAATAGTTGTCAAAAGAGCATAATTGAAAGAATAAATTAAAGGAGCAATCCTAAAACAAACTCAAAATTAAGGATTTTGGTCAAAATTGGGGCTAAATAACATATTTCTTGTTGCCGTCGACTTCTCATTGTAGCTTCCTCCACCATCATTGCAGGACATACCACTAATAACTTCTCCATCTGTGGGCAAACCACTTGAGAAGTGTTAATGGCGGTCAACGTAATATTCTCAAGGTTGATATGTGATCAAGCAACCTTATATTCATATATCAAACGTCGGCGTGAGAAGCAGCAATGGAACCGCCACTACACTGCTCAACCTTATATGACTGCCAGCCTAGACTAATATCCTTGCAGTTATCCTGCAGCGCCAATGTCTGACGCTCGCGCTGCTATCCATAGCAGTGTTTCTAGCAATGTATACAGACCCAAGACAGAATGTACATATCTATTGAACACAATAATTAACAAGATAGCTCGAATGTCACGAAGCAATATAATAATGATCTTCATGCTATTTTTAGAACCACTATAATTGACGAAATAGGAACTTAAAGGAAGGTAAAAAAAGAAATCTTTATAATCATCATATGATTCCTAAAAGGTCTTTATATATATATATATATATATATATATATATATATATATATATATATATATATATATATATATATATATATATATATATATATATATATATATATATATATATATATATATATATATATATATATATATATATGAGAGGATCTAGAAAAGATAATTAAAAAAATTCCTCTTAACGAATCATATCAAGAGTGGATTTCATTTTTATTCACTAACAATTATAACTAAAATCTAACAATTAAAAAAATTCCTCTTAACAATTATAACAATTATCACTAACGAATCATATCTATAATATATTTTATCTAATTAAATAAGATCGTACACATACCACATCATTACTGCAGAAGCAATAGAGAGCCTCGCAAAGGCTCCCAAGTCCCTAAAAGCTCCCCAGCTGAAGCCATTCCAAGCACCGGGGCAGTATCCCCGAGCTACGTATATGAACTGCCCGACAACGACGACCCACCAAGCTGCATTAAGCGAAGTTGCAGCACCCACAAGACCAAGCTTGAATTGGACTATGAGAAGCCAGCTGAGGAACAAGTGGAACAGCAACGCCACTGCTGAAACGACCGCCATGGTCATCACCTTGCTCTGCGCTTGGAGGAACTTCTGGATGGGGAAGTTGAGTCCATAGGCAAATAACTGAGGGATCATGTAGAGGGAGAATCTCCCTGCAAGCACTGCGATCTCTGCATCCTGGTGGAAGAAAAGGAGGATGCGGGTGGCAAAGAGGTAGATGGGCAGTAGGCAGATGCACATCACCGTGAGGATGACCCATGACCGCTGCATGTAGATCCCCAACATGTGGAGCTGCTTTGCACCAAACGCCTGGCCACACAGTGTCTCCAGGGCACTTCCCATGCCCAGCTATGAGCGAAATCATGTAGAAGATAAAGAAGAGGATGAAGAGAAAAAGGATGATATTGTGCAATGCAAGTTAGTGATGATATTGTCGGCAAATGCTTTTCATTTTTCCGATTTTTTCTCGCAAATGCTTTATTTTATTCAAAAAATATTTTAATGCAGTATAAAATAAATACTGATATTTTTACAAAATCTATATAAAAACACTATATTATAGTATTTTTTTATTGTATTACAGTATTTTTTATATTATTAAAAATATGATATCATAGTATAAAAATACAAGAAATCGTGAAAATAAAAAGTACTTCCGTGGAAAAAAAATCTAAAAAAGGTATTTTTCTGGAATTTGCTGAACAAAGTTTCAAATATATAAGGCATAACACTATTACAAGAAAAATCCCTCATTTGTGATCGTAGATATCAATAGAAAAGTAAAACAGGACACCGGTGTGATAAGTGCCGACAGCAAAGCAACTCGTCTTCTCTCGAATAAATGCCCACAACGATTGCGATCCAATAATTGCAATCGACGTACCTTCAGATAGGGCAGAGAAGTGATCCAACGTACTCATGCCATATGTTCATGGAATGAATTGAGGCATGCTAAGGATACTTTTGGAGGTGGTATTAGAATCACTAGTTCAAAACCTAATCCAACAAATCTCTACGCCTAATTCATTGCTTTGACGGTGATATGTCATAATCATCTAACAAAAATCATTTAGCGTTTGAAACCCTTATTTAATCGCTTATTATCTACACGCAGAAAAGTCTTCACGCCAATGCAAATCAATACCAGAAGAGGAGAGAGAGAGAGAGAGAGAGATCTGAGCTTATTCATCAAACCCGTAAGTCTTTAACTGCTCCCACCAATAATCGATATCATCATTTTAGAAGTGCAGCTCTCGATCATTTAAAGGTCGATAAGTGAACTAACAGCTACAAGTCTGCAAGAATGAACTCAACATATTGTTAGAGTTATGGTAGTTGTAATTTCCCCCAAGGAAATGTTTCTTCTTTTGGTTGTGGCAATAAGGAACCCTAACATCTGTTGTGTATATCTAATTATGCAGTTCTGTCTACCAATAATACGATGAAAATTACTTTTATGATTTGAATCGATGAGATCTCAACGCGAACTACAGTGGGAGGAGAAGGAAAAGGATCTGGTAAGACGTAAGACTGGAGACATCAAGAAGTGGAATGATTGACGTACCATGATGCCCAAGGCGAGGCCGGCGATGACCATGTTCTCAGTGGAGACGGCGTCGAGCTCGAGGGTGGTGAGGTGGCCGGCGAAGATCTGGGTGACGGCGCCCAGGGAGTACTGGGCGAGGGACGTGAAGATGGCCGGCCCCGCCAAGTACCACAGCTTCTTCTTCTCCTCCCACACATGCTCCGAGAACTGCCTCACGCTCTTGATCTCCTCCAAGTCCGTCTCTCTCTTTCTCCCCAGCAAACCATCCTCCAGTGGTTCCCTCTCCATCTCTCTCTCGGAATAGAAACTGCGGAAAATTAAAATGTCGAGAAGAAAATATATTTCCTGAGAAAAGTTTCAGTTTTTTGCCCTTTTTCCCCCCCCAAAAAGCATTTTGTTTCCTTTCCACAGAGATCTTTTTTTTGGGGGGGGAGGGGGGGACAGAGCTCATACTAATGAATTAAAATAATAATATACTTAACAAATTTGGAATTCTTTATAAAATTATTAAAAAATAAATATTATGGAAAATATTTAAAATTAATTAATTAAAATCTTAGAGCAGGTTTAAATTATTTTAATCGGTTTGAAATTATATATCAACCAAGAAAGAAAATAAAACAAGGAGAACAATATTGGATTGAGCAAAAACCAAAACAAAAGTATTTTTTTTTAGCTTCATACTGATTTCTTGATTTCACTAAAATAGATTGATATCTTTGTAGCTTCATACTGATTCTTGATTTCACTAAAATAGATTGATATCTTTTGTGCTTTCGATAATTTGATATCCATGACATTTGTAATTCAAACGAATTTTATAGAAAGACAAGAGCGAAAGAACAAAAAAAATTAAAAAAAGACAATTATTGGTGTTGAAAGTTCAAAAAGTTTGTGATTTAAGTACACAGAATGATGTACCCCACAAGTTCATCAATTTGTTCCCATCCTGGGACAAATTCCAAAACCTTCTCCATCATATCACATCTGAAAGTGTAATTTTTCTTTTAATATAGATTAATTACTATAAATGATGTTTCACTTAACTTCGTATACTATAGTTATGAAAATGATTAAATTTAGTTTCCTCATGATAATCATGAGGATAGGAATTCTACTAATCAAGTTAATTATTAATTAATTTATTTTTTAATTAGTGATTTGATTTTTAGGAAATAAATAGTTTACATTCCATTTTTGTGTGTGAACTATAAGAAATAAATTTTATATTTCTTTCTTTATGTGTGAAAGCAAAAGAAAAATAAATTAAAAATAAAAATTAAATTATTATTTACCTTTCGGAGAAATCTCATCTTCTTCTATATAAATGGGCTACAACTCTCTCACTTCCCACCAAGCCTAACAATGGGAGGATTGAAGAGAGGACTTCCCGGCGAGATGATATCGAGGAAAGGATAATCGAAAGAGGTAGGATCCTTTCTTTTTAATTAGCTTTGATTTATGTTTTAAAATCTTGATATTAAAATTGTTATAATTTTATAATAAATGATGATGTTTTAATTTCAAATTTTTATGATTTATAAATAATAATAATTGATTTGTCATGTTAGAATAATTATTTGATTTATATTGATTTTTAAGTTTAAGTGAATTTTAATATTGATATACTTATTAAAATTCTTATTTTTAGATTAGCATAATAATTCTAATTTATTTAATTAGATATATCTATGTTTCAAGAATTATGTGTGAATTTCTATAATGTAATTAATTTTAAATTTAATATCATCAATTTAAAGTTTTAATTAATGTATTTGAGTCATTCTTTAATAATTTAAATATTAAAATATAATTTGATAAGAGAAGTTTAATTGGGATCTGACTTGAGTCAAGTTTATCGATCAGATTGAATCAACTAAATCTATGTGGTCATGTACGACTTAGCTCATGTGACCAAGTACAACTTAGCCCATGTGACTCAGCATGACCCAACCTATATGACCGGGTAGGAGCCAACCCATATGACAAGGTACGACTCAACCCATGTGGCTAGGTACGATCTAATCCATATGGCCATGTATGACCCAGCCCATGTGATAAGGTACGACCCAATCATATGGTTAGGCATTGGCCAGCTCATGTGGCTATGTACGATCTAGTCCATGTGGTCATATATGACCCAACTCATATGGTAAGGTACGACCCAACCATGTGGTTAAGCATTGGCCAACTCATACAACTAGGTACGACTTATTCTATATGATCAGATACGACCCCAACTTATGTGTCTAGGATCAACTCGTGAGTCAAGCATGACGTAGTTCAATGATAAGAATCAGCCCAACTTATAAGTGAGGCTTAGCCTAGTCCATGAAATTAAGTCTGCCCAGCTACGCAATTAGCATTAGACATATCGTCGCTCCTTTTATATAGCCCATCGTACCTCAACTCAACCTAGTACTTAGAATAGGTATATGCAGTGTATGTGACTCGTCTAAGACTTAAGTAGGTTGGTTCGGTTTGGGTTCGCAGTATACGACATAGTCCAATTTCCTCCATATTGGTTTGAGCTCATTAATTGACTAAATCAAACATGTTTGATCAGTTAAAGTCGGTTTAGGGTGATTTTAAACTAACTTGACTAGTTCAAACCTATTTGACATAATCGAGATCAATCAAATCTAAATTAGATCGGTCTAGGGTGATTCCAGACCGGTTCTATAAGGATTTGATGTTGGTTCCGTTAGATCATAATCAAATTGAGTTTGTTTTAAGTAAATCGAGCTATTCCAATTAGGGTTTTGGTTGATTAAGGACTATTGAGATATTGATGTTTCATGCTTTGATGATTTAATGAATTTAAAGGTTTTATCATTTGAATATAATTATTAGTTTTCTATTTTCTTATGTTTATGATATTGATATGATGAGCATCACGTAGTATATGTGACTTAGACTAGTAGTTCATATTGGGAGTGCAACATGTGAAAGGAGCTACGGGCCCATCATAGTGCGGAGCCACCAATGAACATAGTCTAGCAGATTTACATCAAGTATGATCTCTCATAATATTTAATTGTATTGATTTCTTGATATATGCATGAGTGATTGGATGAGTGTGAATAAATGATCATGGATGTTTATGTATCCCTGTCGAGGGTAGGTATGGTGATTTCCATCGGGGATTAGTGGGTCGTCGGACGTGATGGTTAGACGATTCCTCCATTCGCTGTTGGGAGGAACGTGTCCCCACTTGGGCGGGTGAGGGATACCATTTCATTCGCTGTTAGGAGTATGATATGGATTATCTCCATTCGTTGTTAAGAGGAATCCATCCCATGGAATATGCCTCTCCATCCGTTGTTGGGAGAGTGCACCATCGGTGATGTACGCCTTTGTTATTATGTATGTGTTGCATGTGGTTAATGCATGCTTTTGTTTATTATATAAGAAATTATCATTATTTTTCTAATGCATAACGAATCGATATATTTTCTTATTGAATTATTTATATTTATTTATATTTCATGAATATTGAAGATTATTTTTATGATTTTTCTAAGGTTCCTATCAACAGTTGCTGATGTGTTTTTATTTTATATTTATTTTCAGAATAATCTACTATTGTGTAATAGATTCGAAGCTTGGGTGGAAGAGACTTGTGACCCTACGAAGAAGATGTTATCATTTTTCTAGTTTAATAGAATATTTACTATTGTAAAGAGAATGATTTGAATTCAAAGATGAATCAAAAGAAAATGAAGAAGTTTATTATGTAAATTATGGATAATAAAATATTAATTTATTATTTTTTTTATAAAATATGAGATGTGACAAGAAGCATTTGCAATACCTCAAATTTACTTTCGTATTGAGTTTATTGTTATTAACTTAGGTTTGAATATTTTATTTTAATTAATGATTCAAACTCAATTAAATTAGTAAGTTATCCAATAACCATAGGTGTTCTCCTATACATACATAGCATTTGGCCAAGTGAACTAGTGATCCTATCTTCACTAAATTATTGGATAGGGTTTAATGCACATTTTAATGTGAATTGATGTTTGATAATTTTTTTATAAATCACATTTGGTCCGAATATTATATTGAAAATATTTAAATACTAATGCTATATTACGATAGAATTAATATTTTAATATTTACATTATACAAATATATAATGTCAAAGAAATTACGCCATTCTTCTCCAATTATATTCCATCAAAATATAACACCTATCATTCATGGATTTCTTTTTTCATTCATTAAAAGTAACAACAGCCAAAATTTATTGCAAAATTCACTCATATCACGATCTCATATATAAATTATGGAATTCCACATATTATATATATATATATATATATATATATATATATATATATATATATATATATAATTTACTGCTTGGAAATGACTATGACTCCAAGTTAAAACAAGAAACTGCCATAACGAATGCGTCGACGTGGCTCACGGTACAACACATTTAACGTTCGTTTCCTCGCTGGCACCGTTTTCTTTGTACCTTCATTCCGTCGTCTCATGGACACTCCAATCCCCAAATATCAAAACGATTGGCCACAATCGACTCCACGTAGAAGCACCCCTACACACATCCCAAACTCCACAGTAATCGTCTCGCAATAAGAACGATCGATCCCCGTAGAGAAAGACTCGCACACGGATTTGCTTCGCTTCGCTTCAATGGCTTCCGCAAGCCATCTCCTCACCTCCACTCTATTCGGCACCAGACTCCGTCCGAAATCCACGCCCAACCCTTCCCTCCTCCTCGTCCCGAGACGAACCAACTCCATTCGATCACTCCTCGATCGCAACAAGAATGGCAACGAGAACCGCCTCACCCTGTCCCCTTCCGTTGCCGCGGCCGCCGCCTTCCTCCTTTCCTCCCTCCCCCCGGTCGCCATCGCCGAGGACGTCGCCCCGGTCCCGCCTCCCCCTTCGCCGCCCGCCGTCCAGTTCGATGCCGCCTCCAAGCCCGACAACCCCTTCGCCCAGTCCCTCCTCACGGCACCCAGGCCGCAGACGTCCTCGGACCTCCCCGAGGGCTCCCAGTGGCGCTACAGTGAGTTCCTCGATGCCGTCAAGAAGGGCAAGGTCGAGCGCGTCCGCTTCAGCAAGGACGGCGGGGTGCTTCAGCTCACGGCTGTCGATGGCCGCCGGGCCGCCGTCATCGTCCCCAACGACCCCGACCTGATCGACATCCTGGCGATGAACGGCGTGGACATCTCGGTCTCGGAGGGGGACGCCGGCAATGGGCTGTTTAATTTCATCGGGAATCTGATCTTCCCCTTTCTCGCCTTTGCCGGTCTCTTTTTCCTCTTCCGCCGTTCCCAGGGGGGACCTGGGGGCGGGCCGGGTGGGCTTGGCGGGCCGATGGACTTTGGCCGGTCCAAATCCAAGTTCCAGGAGGTTCCGGAGACCGGTGTCACCTTCGCTGATGTCGCCGGAGCCGACCAGGCCAAACTTGAGTTGCAGGAAGTGGTGGACTTCTTGAAGAACCCGGACAAGTATACGGCTTTGGGGGCGAAGATTCCTAAAGGTTGTCTCTTGGTGGGCCCGCCGGGTACCGGCAAGACGCTGCTGGCCAGGGCGGTCGCAGGAGAGGCCGGAGTCCCGTTCTTCTCGTGTGCAGCGTCCGAGTTCGTGGAGCTATTTGTGGGAGTGGGGGCGTCGAGGGTCCGGGATCTGTTTGAGAAGGCAAAGGCTAAGGCACCGTGCATTGTTTTCATCGATGAAATTGATGCGGTGGGAAGGCAGAGAGGAGCTGGGCTTGGCGGTGGCAATGATGAGAGGGAGCAGACTATCAATCAGCTCTTGACGGAGATGGATGGGTTCTCGGGGAACAGTGGAGTGATAGTACTGGCAGCGACTAACAGGCCAGATGTGCTGGATTCGGCTTTGCTGAGGCCTGGGAGGTTTGATCGGCAGGTCACAGTTGATAGACCTGATGTTGCTGGCAGAGTGAAGATCCTACAGGTCTGTTGGTGATAACTTAACTCATAAATTCTTTAATTGTTAATGATATTTATGTAGAAGTTTGATAAAATACCTCTTGGTTATTGATATTTGTGTTTTTGCTTGTTGATGCTTAGATTTTGATAAGTTGTGCATGTACCACAATAAGTAGTTCTTTGTTCGATGACCCGATTCCATAACATATTTTTTGAAGCATCAAAATTAATTACATGTTAAAATCTTGCTCCATAGTCGATGGATCTTCTGAATTAATTACAAATTATAAAATCTTGCTTCCTAGAGTTGCTTAGTTGTGCTAAAATTAGGATTTCTTCATGAAACTTGATTTTCTTTTTTTTTTTTTCTGCCTTTTGAAATTAATTCATGGAATCGGAGGCTCTAATGAAAGTGTGTGATATAAAATTTGTTAAGCTTGTTAGTGATCCACAATAATGAGGCTTCAGCTACCATTTTCAGTGCAAATTCATGAAGTGCTTTTTATGTCAAAGTTCTTGCTTGGAGCTTTTCATTCTTCTTCTTCTTCTGGTACTTGAATATTGGATTAATGTATTGCTGGAAAAAATTTTCATCTGGATCTAGGTTTAGTCCGTTATCCGCTTTAGTATGATCAAGATGATGTTTGAATGTTTATTTTATATTACATGATGACAGATTGCTGAATGCTAAACAAAGATGCAGTTTTTAACATTTGACACACACTATTACTATTTTCTTGCTGGATCATCCTTGCTCAATGGTAGGAATTATCCATGTAGGTGACCCAAATAGTTGAGACATTATGACTTCTTGTTAAGTTCTGCAGAAAGTGTCTGAACCATTTAAAGAAGTTTTAACTTGTAGTTTTTAATTCTTTGAAATCGGTTATTTAAGATTATTGGTTTTTCTTCCAATAAGTCTTTGATCAAGCTATGTGATTTTGTTGAGAGCCTTTAGTTTAGCTTGACTACTACTATCCAAGGATAGGCAACTGCTACCTAAACTATCTTTGTGTTGCAAAATAATAAGGACAAAGTGTTCCAAAACTGCTCTGCGATAACACGTGTTTGAAAAGTAATATAGGATGAAGTATTTCCAAGCCTATGGTCCAAAATGACAATTGCGGAATTTATGAGGTTATCATCAGATTATACCTTGTATGAGTGACAACCAATTTATGTTATGTATGTCTTTGGTGTGAAAGCTTTACTTCTTCAAAGTTGCCCTCAATTAGCTTGCATATTAAATCAATATTTCATTTGACCACTTTGTTACGAATTGTGTGACGGAAAGTGGTTACCCTCTTGAGGAGGTTTGGATTCTTTTTCCAGAAAAAAAAGTAAATCTATTAACCCAAAAAGCACTTACAGCCTGTGCTCAGGAGATCAGCACACATAAAATCAAGAAAGCATGGTAAGAGGTTTGGATAGAGAGGTAGTAAATTAGTAATAATCATCTAGCATAGTAACATCTGCAAATTAAGCAAGAGACGAACTGTGAATTGGAAGATAAAACACTACTATTGCGAGGATTTTTTACAAGATAAAAGGAAAGTACATGGAGACTCTATGAGGGATTTCAAAGCCATTCGTATTTACTGTTTCAGGTGTAAATTGTGTTGCAGATCACCTGTTTTCAGATGGTTTGGTTCACCTTAAATTTTAGTTTAAATTTAATGGCTATTCTTGGCCTTTCTCATATCTTGATTATGTTCAGTCATTTTAATTTCAATGTTGCAACTACCAACAGCAAGTTGTATGGGTTACTTGGAATCAATGATCTGCTAACTGTAGCTAAACACAAATTTGCCAGCGTGTTTTTTATCAAAATTATTCAATATGTTCATATCTTACATCTGTAAGAATGTGTATGCCTAGTCAAGGTGTCACTGCAAAAAATTCAAGCACCTGAATATTTATACTGCATAACTAATTAGTTTCTTCATGATTTTGAAATCGTCTTCTGCCATTACTAGGGCCCATTCTACAAGTTGCAGACGTAATTTAATCTCTTATATCAATTTTCTCAGAATTTAATCGTAGCTAGTAAATGATTCCTGTTATGATGTGTGTAAAAGCCTTTTATATTTATAGGTTCATTCAAGAGGGAAAGCACTTGCTAAAGATGTAGATTTTGAGAAAATTGCCAGAAGAACCCCTGGTTTCACTGGAGCTGACTTGCAAAACCTGATGAACGAAGCAGCTATTCTTGCAGCCAGACGAGACCTAAAGGAGATAAGCAAGGATGAAATTTCAGATGCTCTGGAGAGAATAATTGCAGGACCTGAAAAGAAAAACGCAGTTGTATCAGATGAGAAGAAGAAGCTGGTAGCATATCATGGTTAGTGTCTCATAAACTGAGCTTCAATTTTTACAGTTTGCCATGTGTTTCAAATGAAATGATATTTCAATGTTTTGTTACAGAGGCTGGACATGCCCTTGTGGGGGCACTCATGCCCGAGTATGATCCAGTTGCCAAGATCTCCATTATTCCTCGAGGTCAAGCTGGTGGTCTTACATTCTTTGCCCCAAGCGAGGAGAGACTCGAGTCAGGACTTTACAGCAGAAGTTACCTAGAGAACCAAATGGCTGTTGCCCTCGGAGGAAGGTTAGAAAGAAGAGCAAGGATATTCCCGACTAAACTTCTCCAACTCTTTTGTACATCATCACTACATCCATCAACCATGTATTTTTGCTGCATTTCAGGGTGGCAGAAGAGGTGATCTTTGGACAAGAGAATGTCACAACAGGAGCTTCGAATGACTTCATGCAGGTTTCACGAGTGGCAAGACAGATGGTTGAGAGGTTTGGATTCAGCAAAAAGATTGGGCAGGTAGCCATAGGTGGGTCTGGTGGTAATCCATTCCTGGGTCAACAGGTATTTGAACATGTAGCCATTTCAGCTTACGTTCCTAGATCTTTATATATCCGGGCTTGTACTGATGATGGCACGCATGATTGTGTTGTTTGATAGATGTCAACTCAAAAAGATTATTCGATGGCAACTGCTGATGTGGTTGATGCTGAGGTGCGAGAGCTTGTGGAGAGGGCATATTCCAGGGCCAAGCAAATCATAACCACGCACAGCGATATCCTCCACAAGCTGGCACAGCTTCTCATCGAGAAGGAGACCGTGGACGGAGACGAGTTCATGAGCTTGTTCATTGATGGCAAAGCAGAATTGTATGTTGCATGACTAAACAGACAACCATGCCTCTTCCATGTTGTAGTTTTGTTCACAAACACATTGGACCAAAAGCAAATTAGCAAGAAAAGAGAAGAATTTTGTGCATAAATACACTCTGTTTTGAAGCCTTAATTTGGTTATGGATGACTTAGAAAATAATCAGTAGCTATTTATTTTTCACAGTGATGTAAAATAAGATGTTCTATTAATAAATGATTTTTTTTAGATATGGAGTTCTATGAACACCTCAAAATATATTTCATATTCATAATGTCCATAATTAAATGCTAAAGCACATGGGAAGATTTCTTGAGAAGTGTTTATTCTTTCTTTAATTTGTTTTCTTTCTTATATATGTAGCTGTTTATTTTTTTGTTGCCCTTTAAGGTTAGATGTTCTATTAATAAATGGTTTCTAATACCTATGAAGTACTATGAACACCTCAAAGTATATTTCATATTCATGATGTCCATAATTAGATGCTGAAGTAAATGGAAAGATTCATGAGAAATGTTTATTCTTTCTTTAACTTTATTTTTTCCTTTCTTGTATATGTCACTGTTTATTTGTCGTTGCGGCGTAATAAAAGATGATCTATTAAAAAATAATTTCTTGTAGCTCCAGAATACTATGAACAACTCAAAAGTATATTTCATATTTCTGATGTCCATAATTAGATACTAAAATATATAAGAAGATTCCTTGAGAAGTGTTTATTCTTTTTTTCATTTTTTTCTTATATATGTTGCTGTTTATTTCTTTGTAAAGTTAGATGTTGTATTGATAAATAATTTCTTGTGGCTATGAAGTACTATAAACACCACAAAGTATATTTCATATTTATTGTTCCGCAAACCTATGGTCATGGTCACATGGTCGGTATAGCTTGGTCCAATTAGCAACATCCAAGACCATCTTGGGGATGTAGGTCTCGCCTAATCGGGTCGAGGTCGGGTTTGGTGTGGATGCACTTCTTTCGCGAGCCCATCTGCCCTTTTCGCCTCTGGATTCCTGGACACAGACATGAGTCGGGGTGGGGGGTGATCCCGATTTAGGCCCCTCCAAAGCTCGAGTTAGTAGGGAGATGATGTTGTTTTTTAGATGCCTTTCGTGAAATGCTAACGAGGGGTTTTTATCGTAGCCCCCGGCGGCTCGGTCGTACGCGGCCTTTGCCGGCACCGACCCCTCGGGCGGCGAGCATACCTTCAGACGTCCGTCGCCTAGGATACGTGGGATGGCGTCATGCGGTGTTGTCCCGGGTTTCTCAGAGCGGTCCTTGTTGCTGTCAAACTGATCTACGCGACTCCAAATGATGCGAGGAGAGGACAATTGTTATCCCGGATTTTTTTGAAAATAAATTGTATTACTAAATTATGTGATTAAAAAATTGAGTGTATGAGATGATTAATGAAAAAAAAAATATTTGGATATATTTAGGAACACATTTGAAATGTGCATTCCACAACTGAGCATTCATTCAAATTGCTTTGATTACATATTAAAAAATATAAATGTATTATTAAATACTACTAATTTACTAGTCAATTGATAACTATAAGGTCAGTCAATCATCTCTCAAAAATGAGGAAAGCTATAAGATAATTTGCAAGAATGTTACTTTAAAAAAGAAAAAAACAGAGTCAAAATGTTTCAATTTTATTTTATAATGATAAAATTGCTCCCAAGAGAATGAGATCTATTTTGAAACCAGATTTGACATGTATCTCATTGACCCTATCTCACATCTTCTCAACAGTCGTTATCGGTATAAGATTTACTGTAGAACATCATCATAAACATAGAAACTCTTTCGTAAACCTTTTATATTTATAAGTCTCCTCTTAATTAAATGCAAAGAAAATGACTCTATAGAGGATATTAATAGAAGAAAAGTTACTACACTTAAAAGAAAAAAGAGAAAAGTTCATCATTCCCCGTCTTTCATACTAAAGACACGAAAGGTAAGTTTGGATGATGACCCTCAAAATCGAAAAAGCTTTGACATTGAAATCCTCATATTAGGTGTGAGAAGGGTCGAAAGAGATGTGTATTTTCATTCGAGTGACCTTCACAATCGAATATAAAAGAAAATAAGAAAGAGATATGTCTTATGACAGAATCTATATATATGTCTTAAAACGATAATAACTTCCAATCATAAAATGATTATTCAACTCGTTATCATAAAAAAAAGATTTGAATGTCAGATGACAAAAAATAGTACCTAATCATATCTGAAGAACCATATGGGGCTGCCTTATTCTTGTTCTATAATTTGTCATATAATCTAATGATTTTTGCCAGCTTAGTTTTTTATTTGCGATCACAGATAGCAGGCGGTCCGAGTTCATAGTGACCACAGCCTGGCCGACCACTTGATCCATTTTAGTAAGCTATGAAGTCCCAGAAGCACTTAATTGGTAGGACATGATCTCAACCTTATTAATTCAATTAACATGCTAAATGTATATAAAAATATGTATACCTTATTAGTTAATTAGCCACCGATATTGACTCCGACTAAGTATTTAAGACCAATTCGTTGCGGAGTGTCGAAGTTAAAAGGATTGATGTCATCAGAAGAATCGTGATGTGAAATATTTTTTTATTACTTTGTTTTTTTATTTTTATTTATCAGACAAGACATGCAAAAAAAAAAATCTAGTCTTTGTACTGAACCGATTTACAAATGTTTGTTTTTAGTTTTAAATAAATATTATCATTGATTTTGGAAATAAAAAATATAAAAATTTATTAAATAAAATTGAGACGCCAATACAAAAACAAGTACAGAGATATTTTTGTTACGATAGAGGAATAATAATATAATCGATATGTGTAATCGATAACATGATGTTATGTGATCAACACATACCAATCACATAGTTGATTATCTAGTGTTTTATAATCGATACTTTATTTATCATGTAGTCAATATTTTGATGCTATATGACTGATACCTACTAACCAACAGCTCGATTCTACATGTTCGATAATTAAATATCACGATGATCAATATCTTGATACTATGTGATTGACCTGGAGTCGTTTCTACGCATATTACAAATCACACCTACAATGTTTTTAACTTGATTTAAGTGTGACATAATTCCACTAAGAATAAAAGAAGCATGTATTTGTCCCTAATAATAATACATATTTTTTATTATAACAATTCAAAACTTATATCCACTTTATTATTAATATTATTATTATTATATTTGATTACACGAGAATTCAAGATGTTATTTTAATAATATAGACAATGAAGAAGAAGTGTCTCTAACTAATCCCTATAAATAATGATTTGCTTTAGCTATAATAAACTATTATATCGAATCTAAACAAATGTGTCCATAGATTCAAATTCGACATTCGTTTAGTGTATAATGCATAATGTATTTCCATCAAATTTCCGATGACAATTACATGAAATAATGGCCTGTCGGCTACGAACATGAGCGGATCGAGTCAAAGTAAACGGTCAACGCTCACTGTTCACACCGGCATTTGGCCGTCATGTAAGAAGACAAAGTATGCCCCCATAATGAGGGGTTCCTCTTGACGTTTCTCTATAAATACCTCCCCACCACAAAGTAGAGAGAGGCCCCCTTCTCCACCCTGCGCAAAGTAGAGAGGCCAATAATTGCTGCAGCGGCGATGAGGCCGGTCCTTCTTCTTCTCCTCCTCCTTGCTGTCGTCGTCTCCGCCGAGCCGAAGGTTCCCGCGGTTTACGTCTTCGGCGACTCCACGGCGGACGTCGGCAACAACAACTACTTGCCGGGAGATGACGCCAAGGCAAACTTCCCTCACTACGGCATTGACTTCCCGCACCAGAGGCCGACCGGAAGGTTCAGCAACGGCTACAACGGCGTCGATTTCATGGGTACGTCCGCCTTCCTTGATCATGCTCATGCTTTTGAGCTCATATGTAAGTAGTTCTCCTTTGATGTCCATCAAGATAGAAGAAGCACAAGAGCACAAGTACAGATAGGGTCATGGGTAGGGGTGGCCGCGCTTCCTGATGGTTTCGGTTCGGAATGGCAATCCCCTGGTTTAGTTTGATCTACTGAATTTTAATTTTTAGAACAAAAATAATAATTTAAATCTAAATTTTAGTTTCAGTTTTATATTATTATATTATTTTTATCTATTTAATCGATTTGAAACCAAAATCATCGATTCTAATATTTTAAAATCAAGAATTGAAATCGAACCGCGGTTCGGTTCCGATTCGGTTTAGAACTGATGAACTGTTGTTAGATTGGTTTGAGATGATCAAAAGATGATATGGCCATGGATCGTATAGAAAAGGAGTCACAGAGCCACTGGAAAAGCATGTCTTTGCAAGATAAAAGAATGGTCTGAATCAAAGAAAAGGAGTCTGCACATGAGGAATGAGATGCTACAGTGTGTGTATTAAGGAAGGAAGGAATCATACATAGGTTCTTTTATAGTGTGATATAATCCAGCAAGTTGTACTTGATGTAACTTAGTTAAAGGTGGTGAAAGCCTGCAACTTTTATGCCATTACTTAGCAACCTGATATCGACAATACCATTGAGCCCTTGGCGGACATGGCTTTAGTTACAAGATCATCTTTTCTCTGAGATAAATGAGTGACCGAGATGACATCCTTATAATATCTTTCATAGTGGAAGTCACTCACCATGCACAGCTCATGATGAAAGACAAAAGGATGATGCAAGAGATCAGAGAGTGAGCAAGCCTTATCTTTCTATATGGTTAAGACCAGTCCAGTAGTGAACGTTCCATCACCACGCCGGATGAGATCGCAACACAACAAAACTGATGGGTGCTATTTACCTAACCATGACCACTGCTGATGTTAGAGAAGCCACCCGTATGTGGAGTTTCAAGTTGCTTGTTGTCATCGTGTTCCACTTTCTTGCTGTATGAACGATTGTTGTCTTGGACATGTATGTGCAGCAATCCATATGGGTTTCCGAAGGAGCCCGCCGCCGTATCTTTCTATCGTCAACGAAACCCACACGCCAATCCTGAGAGGCCTGAGAGGCGTCAACTTTGCGTCTGGCGGATCCGGAATTCTCGACACCACAGTAAGCATGCGTGCTGCTCATGATCTTTCTTTCGCTTGGCCATCTCCTCCTTCGTTTCATCACCCCTGCATTCCGTCCTAATCCACCAGGGGAGTACGATAATCATGACAAAGCAAGTACAAGACTTTGCAGCGCTCACATCGAACATCGTGTCGCATACCAACGCGTCCAGGGCGAAATATCTGCTGTCC